>CAJNDS010002379.1:1312500-1363972 GCA_905221605.1 Symbiodinium natans | reverse complement strand
TTCAGTGCTAAGGTGAATATCGACATGAGCTCTCAAAGCAATAAAAAACGAGAAACTAAAACGAGTTGAAGCCCAAAAGACATTCAATTTCATAATCATTCTTATTTCGATTTCTTCCGATCGTATCCCCATCATTTCATGAAGATGTCGTACTACAATACGCTCCCCCATACGCCAGCGCACCAGAAAGGCTCTAGAGAAACGAAACGCCAAACCCGGACAGCGTCCCCTCTTGAATATCTTGAAGTGCAGAATATACATTCGAGAAATGTGAGATTCAAGCTTCTACGTATTTTGTTGAATGGCTCGTCCAGCTGCCCTTTTTCAACGTCGCACTCCCCATCGCTTCTCGAAAGCCATAGATCGCTCTTTCGCACGCGCTGATGGCCGAGTTGAATGAAATGGCATCAGCCCGCATCTTCCTGTTCAGGCTTAATGGGGAGGCTTGGGGCTTTACAGGTTTTAGGGCGGCGTTTGACAACTGTCAGATCAGTATGCATGCATGGTTTGTGCAACAGGTGGCGCGAGCTGCTTGCTTGCTGCAGGTCGGGCCCAAGCAAGGGTCACTTTGAAAGCCAAGCTTCTGCATGTCCAGTTGATGTAGGAGATGCAGGGCTTGCCGCCATTGTGCGGCTTTTTCGCAAGCACTGATCGCCGCGTTGAAAGCGATCAGGCTTGACTCAAGCTCGTTCCTTGGCAGAATCAAGTTCGCCTTTTGAATCCTGCCCGTCGGCTATGGGACTCTAGTAGGGGATGTAGGGTTGGGGGGTTGAGGGTTCAGGGACTTCTGCGCATTCCTGCTCCACCCCTACTTTGTCTGGGTTTTTCGGACAGGTGGAGACCTCCCAGTCATTGAGTCATAGGCACAACAGCCGAGTTCTGACCGAAACGCTTGCTTGCAACTTCAATAGGGGTCAGACATGAGATGCTGGCTAGCAGACGGGGTCGAAGAAAGCAACCAGAAGTTGAACACCTGAGTGCCAAAGTACTTGTAAGCCAGTCTAAGCTGGAGGTTCCCAGGTGAACCCTCCCACAAATTCTATTTTGTTTGGTCTGTAGGCTCCTTTATGGTTCGGGGCTTGGGGTTTATAGTGTTTAGGTGACCCAAAGCCCTACACCCTAAACCCTCAAAACAAAGGAAGCAGACATTCTGAGTGAATGTGAATTTTTCAAGTTGTTTGTCCAACACCTAGGCCGAGTTTAAGCAAATCAATCAATCCACAACGAATCGCCAAGAACGATTTCCTGCAGTTGGCAGAATGTATGAACACGCAAAATCCACGCCCCCACTCGCCCTACGACTTTCGCCAAGACCAAACCCAAACCCAAAACTTTCACCGAAAACCTTCGGTCAACACTCTGGCATCGTGCCCTTGAACCCCAAAAGGATAAAACACAATAATCCCTATTCTACCCTGAATAAGGAAGATCTTTTTTTTGGGTGGGGGGGGGGGGGGGGGGGGGGGGGGGTTCTTAAGCAATTCTTAAGCAATTCTTAAGCAATTCTTAAGCAATTCTTAAGCAATTCTTAAGCAATTCTTAAGAAATTAGTAGCTGATTGCCGGCACGGGGGCAGCTCGACCTGGCGAAGTAAGGACAAGGCCGCGTGCCAGTGTGAAGCTTCCTGGCTGCAGGGTTTAGGGTTTAGGGTTTAGGGTTTAGGGTTTAGGGATTTAGGGACTTAGGGTTTAGGGTTTAGGGATTTAGGGTTTAGGGTTTGGGGATTTACGGTTTGGGGGCTCAGGGTCAGCGGGGCTTGCAAAGCCCCCGCTCTAAGGACTCCGGCTGGCAGAGAGGGCAGTTTCCTTGTGAGCCTAAACAAACAAACCACGAAGTCTCAGTCATGGACATCTTAGGGTTTAGGGTTTAGGGTCTAGGGTCTGGGTTTAGGGTTTAGGGTTTAGGGTTTAGGGTTTAGGGTTTAGGGTTTAGGGTTTAGGGCTTAGGGTTTAGGGTTTAGGGCTTGGGGATGTACCCTATACCCGAAATCTCAAACCCTGCAGAGCAACTCCCACCTTCTGAGGCGCAAGGGTCTGCAAGGCAACCTAACCTGAAAAGAGGGCATACAGGTCCTGCTGGGCAGCAGCCCTAAACCCCAAAAACCCTAAATCGCAAACTCTAAACCCTATGACCCCTCCTAAACCCTAAACTCAGGGCCTAGGGCGCTTGCCCGCCTCCTGCAGCTCGGAGGTCGGTGGCACCCACGATGGGCCCGGTACCGGAGCAGGTTCGTGGGACCCCCCCCTGAAACCCCCTGAGACGCCCTGGAACGGAAGAAGTTTTTGGAATTGGGCGGTTGGCCTGAGTTTAGGCCTAAACCCCAAAAGGAACGCATTGCTCGATGCCTTCAAGGCTCTACTGAACACCGTCACATTTCCAGCTTGTAGGCCATACTACGGCAAACCCTAAACCCTAAACCCTAAACGCTAGAGCCTAACCCCTAAACCCTAAACCCTAAGAGGCTTCAGCTCTCACGCCTCGCAGGCGGTGATGGCCGTTCCATAGGAGAAGACATCCTGGAGTTCAGGGCTTCGGGTTGTTCAGAGTTTAGGACGCTTCTCCTCCTTGTCAAAACATTTGATATCACAAGAGAGAATGATCTCCTTGAAAAACAAGTAACCCTAAACCCTAAACCCCAAACCCTAAACCCTTAACCCTAAACCCTAAACCCTAAACTTAAACCCTAAACCCTAAACCCTAAACCCTAAACCCTTTTCCAGCTCTCCTGCCTCATGGGGCCCAAAGCTCTCCACTTCTCAATTGTGTCAACCGGGATTTCTTGTGCTTGAGATGCCCAAACCCTTCTTTGGCGTGGCTGTGGGCGTTGGGGCCTCTAGGTTTAGGGTTTAGGGTTTAGGGTTTAGGGTTTAGGGTTTAGGGTTTAGGGTTTAGGGTTTAGGGTTTAGGGGTTAGGACCGGGTGAACCTTGACATGGTTGAGTGGTCGTCCTGCGAATCTGTGGCAGCATTCCTAGAGGTGCGGACTTTGAACGCAAGAAGGGCCGATGTTACGGATTGAATTTTCCGGGGTTGTAGGACTGTGGTCTCGGATTGAGGCTCAGCTTTAGGGTTACGACCTATGGGGTACATAGGGCGGGAGCCTGTCAGAATACGGAGCCATATGATATCGCCAAGAAGGCACATCATTCAGGAAGTACACCCTAAACCCTAAACCCTAAACCCTAAACCCGAAACCCTAAACCCTAAACCCTAAACCCTAAACCCTATACCCCAAACCCTTAACCCTTTGCTTCGGCCGGGAAGCCAACTTCATGGCATTTTCGTCCAGGCGGTTGAAAAGCTGCAACGCCTGCCTCACGGTCAGGAGACAATAGGCCAATCATGTGGAGTCGTTCTTCGTGCTAAACCCTAAACCCTAAACCCTGAACCCTAAACCCTAAACCCTTCGTCCTAATTACTACTATCCCAAAGCCTGAACCGTGAACTGCACGAAAGCATTGGAAACATCGGACGTCGAGCTGCCACCACGCAGAGCCCTGTGCGAGGGCGCTGAGCGCAGCGTTGAAGGAGATGAGGTTCGGCTTTAGTCGGGCGCTGCCCATCTCCTCATGGCTGAAGGTTGTTGGAACTAGGGTTGAGGGTTTAGAAAGTATCCTCTCGCTGTTTTTCCGATTTGGGCCTTGACTCGAAGCAGGTTGGTGCGAAGATCCCTAAACCCTACGCACTCAGCTACAGGCTCTTCCCACAAACCCTGCAGCTCACTGAGAGGCAAAGGTTGGCGCTTGTCTGAATATTTATGGTTACTGTTATTTATGGCTGATCTCTACTAGGGTTTAGGGTGTAGGGCTCCTACTACAGCAGCCTCGAGACATCTTGCGGCGACGCTAAGTGTTTTTTTTTGGGGGTGGGGGCGGGGGGGGGGTGGGGGGCCCTATCGCTTTGTGGGAGTTTGGCTCCATGCTGCTACGAAAACCCATCGCTTTACTGCATATGAGATCCTAAACTAGACCCGTTTCCTTTCTTTAAGACCTACAGACTAAAGAGTGCGAGTGTTCCTGGTCAAGGAGCTGGAGCTGCCATTGTTGCAGAACGACGTCTAGTTTCAAGATTGAGGGTATCTCTTTGGGCTTGGGGGGGTGTGTTGTTTACGAGGCTTCAGGCATGAACGTAAGTTGTCGGCGACATAGAAGTGGTCGCGGGTTTAGGGTTTAGGGTTTAGGGTTGAGGGTTGAGGGTTCTGTATGAAGGTATGTTGGAAGATCTCTGTCCTCAAGCAGGTGTAGGGAGTGGTGCCAACTGGAGGCACGCTCGCACGCGCTCATCGCCGAGACAATGGCAGCCTCGTGCGCATGTTTGGAACCCGAAACCCTGAACCCTAAACCCTAAACCCTAAACCCGAAACCCTAAACCCTAAACCCGAAACCCTAAACCCTAAACCCGAAACCCTAAACCCTAAGCCCCAAACTAAGCCGCCTCATGGCTCTCATCCCAACAGTTCAACAGCTGAGATTCCCCACTAACATCGGAAAACAGGTGAGGCCCCCCTTTTGTTGCGAGGGTGTAAGGGATTAGGGTTCAGGGTTTCAGGGTTTCAGCGTTCAGGTTTAGGGTTCAGCATTCAGGGTTTAAGGGTTTAGGGTATAAGGGTTTAGGGTTTCAGGGTTCAGGGCTTCGGGTTTCCGGGTTTCAGGGTTTAGGGTTTGTTAAGTAGGGTATAGAGCAGCATGACACACTCAGACGCATGCCTCTGATCTTGCGGAGTGCTTGGTGCTCCGCCGCAAAGCCAAAACAGGGCCCGCACTTCGGATCCCTTTAAAACCCTCGAACTTAAACAAGGGGAAGGGACCATACAAAGGGGCGTAGGGTTTGGGGTTTAGGCCCATGGTTCCACTCTTAGATAAAAGCCTACTAAACCCCAAACCCCAAAACCCTAAACTGCCCCGAAACCCTAAACCCTAAACTGCCCAAAAACCCTGAACCCTAAACTGCCCTAAACCCTAAACCCTAAACCCTAAACCCTAAACCCTAAACCCTAAACCCTAAACCCTAAACCCTAAACCCTACAAGCCTTAAGAGGAAGACCGGGCCTCGGTAACCCCCGGCAGGTCCCTCGCCGCCAGGAGGCACAAGGCTGCCTCCCACCTCAGCATGCTCAAAGTAGGGTTTAGGGTTTAGGGTTTAGGGTTTAGGGTTTAGGGTGGTTTAGGGTGGTTTAGGGTTGTTTAGGGTTGTTTGGGGTTGTTTTGGGTTGTTTAGGGTTGTGTAGGGTTGTTTAGGGTTTCAGGGGTTCAGGGGTTTCGGGGGTGGGGTGGGGGTTACCTTACTAAAGAGGTCTGAAGAATTCGAATAGGGTTTTGGGGGATATTATGGGATAAATAGAGCCAACAGTGCATGGTTCGACTTCAGTGGGGCTCCTGATGTTTTCGCATTCCTTTTTTTCGGGTTTAGGGCTTAGAGCCCTTAAATGCTTAAAGTTCGGCGCCCAACCGCTTCACAACAACCTCCGCAGCCTTCAAGCTAGGGAAAATGTACTGCTCCGTTCCCTAGGGGTTGAGGGCTAGGATTCGGGTGCAGGTGTCAGCCTTTTCGGTGAAGTTCAAGAATGCGGTAATACGGTGAAAGGCAAAGTCAGATGCCGTGCCGACAGCAACAACTATAGCTGGAGAACCTGCTGCAGCTCGGTCACTGCGCTGCAGCTTGGCAGGCACCGATTGCGGAGCTGTACCTAAGGTTTCGGGGTTTAGGGCTCAGGGAAGGATTCGGGTGAGGGTTGAGATGAATGAAAAGACTGAAAGGTGCTACTGAAACGGCCGGAAAGCCCACATGCAGCCACAAGCACTCTTCAAGCACAGAAAGACTTCTTGGTTGAGATGGAGCGTCCTGCCCCTACTCCGACCAAAACCATTTGACGCATCACGCGCACACACAAAGCAGCCATCCAGATGCATGTCGAAGCTTAGGGTTTAGGGTTGAGGGTTTAGGGTTTAGGGTTGAGCTTCAACAGTTGGCTGCTCAGTACAGGCGAGGTCGCCCAGCGATCTACATGATGGAAGCCCTGTTTTGCTCGATGGATCTCCCTTGACATGAGTGCCAGTGGGCATGCTAAACTAAAACCTAAGCCCCAAACCCTACAAACCCTAAACCCCTAAGCCCCAAACCCTCTAAACCCTGAACCCTAGACCCTAAACCCTAAACCCTAAACCCTAAACCCTAAACCCCAAAGGCGTGGTCGGCCCCAGGCGCATGATGGAATCGGCCCGCAAACTTCCCGACTCCGCACGCGCCAGGAGCTGCAAGGCGTGCTGCCACTTTGCAGCGACCTCCGGCGCTTCGCCGACTCCGAGCCCTAAACCCCAAGCCCGAAAAACCCCCAAACACTAAGACCCTAAAGCCCTAAGACCCTGAAACCCTAAGACCCTAAAAACCCTACGACCCCGAAAGCCCTAAAACCCTAAAACCCTAAGACCCTGAAACCTAAAACCCTTCAAGGGGGGGAGGGAAGGAAGTCTGGCGGCACATCTGCGGACCTCATTCTGAACCCCTGAAACCCCTGAAAAAAAGGTTTAGGGTTTAGGGTTTAGGGTTTAGGGTTTAGGGTTTAGGGTTTAGGGTGTCCTTGCCTCGCATGCCCCGATGATGGTGCTGCATGTGATGGCATCCACCTGGATCTGCTGCTCGAGAAGGCCCTGCAAAGCTCGTGTGGGCGCTACGACAGAGACCGGGCACTCACAGCCCCGCGTTTTTACAGAAACTGGCCTCCTAGAATCTGCGCTTCTAGCGCCAAATTGAAGGGAAACCCTGAACCCTAAACCCTACACCCTAGCCCCTAGACCCTAAACCCTAAACCAAGTTCCCATTCTCAAAAGCCCCCCCCCCCTCAGCAAGCACATGGCTCCTGGAAGAGTCGCACAGCATGCTGCCACTGAGAGGCACGAGTGCAGCCGAGCATGGCCGCACTGAAGGAAACAGCATCCGGCTCCAAACCTAGCAGGGGGGGGGGGGGGGGGGCGGAGGAGCCTACATGGAGTCTCTAAAAAAAGTCCCTTTTTGGGTTAGTTGTAGGGGATTCTAACCCTAAACCCTAAACCCAAAACCCCAAACCCCAAAAAAGTACTACATAGGAGCCTTTAGGTAGGACCTAGAATGTGAGGCTTCAGACCGCCTTAATAGACACCCTAAACCCTAAACCCTAAACCCTAAACCCCAAACCCTAAACCCTAAAACCTAAACCCTAAACCCTAAACCCTAAACCCTAAACCCTAAACCCTAAACCCTAAACCCTAAACCCTAAACCCTAAACCCTAAACCCTAAACCCTAAACCTGTTTTCTGGGTGCCTTCCCGGTGGGCAAGGTGGAGCGCGTTCATGGCCTGCTGCCACGCACTCCCGTTCGAGCAGGAGGTGGCAACAGCGTTGTAGGTGATGAGGTTCGGCGAGTGGCTGGAGGAAGACGAAGCTCGAAGCCTGCTAGGGTTGAGTGTGGCTTAGCATCTTCCTGGCTGCCATATATATATATATATATATATATCTGTATCTGTATCTATATCTATATCTATGTGTATATATATATATATATACGCATACATAAAGCTCGAAGCCTACTAGGGTTGAGAGTTGAGGCTTTGAAGGGGATTTGTAAGGTGCAGGGCGGCTCATCCAGGTACTCAGTCGCGAAGTGGCTCAGGGGTCGGATTGTGGCTGAAATGCACACATATACATATATATCTGGTTCAGCGTCGAGCGTCCTGGGCCCCCCCCCCCACCCCCCATGGTATCCCCCCCCCCCCCAAGTCTACTCTACGGTCCCTAAACCCTAAACCCTAAACCCTAAACCCTAAACCCTAAACCCTCAAACCTAAACCCTAACCCTAAACCCTAAACCTTAAGTCTTGAACCTTAAACCCTAAACCCTAAAACCCTGAACCCTCAACCCTAACCCTAAAACCAACCCCCAACCACACCACAGGGGGGGGGGGGGATCATCTTAGTACCCCATCCGCGGGGAAAACCCTAAACCCTAAACCCTAAAACCCTAAACCGTAAACCCTAAACCCTAAACCCTAAAACCCTAAAACCCTAAAACCCTAAACCCTAAACCCTAAAACCCTAAAACCCTAAAACCTAAACCCTAAACCCTAAACCATAAAACCTAAAACCAACCCCCACCACACCACAGGGGGGGGGGGGGTTAGGGTTGGGGGGGGGGGGTGGGGGGGGGGGGGGGGGGGCTGGGGGGGGGGGGGGGGGGGGGGGGGGGGTGCCAAGGGGGGTGGGGGATGGGGGACGGGGAGACGGACCGGGACGGGACCGGGGGACACCGACCCCCGACGACCGGGTGACCGCGGGGCTGAATCATATATTATCTACCCCCCCCAGCGACCTGACCGTTTAGGCACTTGTTAGGCTTTTTAACAAAAAATAACAACGAGGCCCCAAAAGCGTGTAGTTAATCACCGTGTAATAAGGCAAGTATACTGGGACACCCCCATCACAGACCCCGATAAGCCGCATTGGATTAATTACATTTGAATATGAAGCGGCAATGCTGTTTTTAGATGTCTAGATCGGTGATGTTCTATGCAAATTGTGCGTTTAAACGGGCAATTAATGTTTTGTTGAGCAACTAAATCATTTATACAATTGTGTTTGTACGAGGAAAAGTATTAATCAAATAGTGAAACATTTTCTTGATTCTATGCGAATTTAACTATTAGAGTAATTATTAAGCAAAGAGCCCAATTTGACTCAAGTGAATACTATTTAAGGAGCATACCCAACCAAGATACGAAATAGACACCATTCTCCACCAAAATATGGCAAAGTGTGCGTTTAAAGGGCAAATAATGCTTTGTTGAGCAACTACTGTATTTATACAATTGTGTTTGTACTAGGCAAAGTATGAAATCAAAATTACATCAGAAAAGGTCCACTGAAATACCTTATGTTTACAGATCATGAAATTTTTTTTAGTTTGGAAAATATCTTTCCAGGATTATGCATGCGAATTTAAGCTAATAGAGTAATTATTAAGCAAAAGCCCAATTTGACCTCAATCAAGTGAATACATTTTAAAGGGCCATCTACAAACCAAATACGAAAAAGCATAATATTCAACCCAAATGTGGCAAAGTCTGGTGTAAAGGGCACAATAATAGTGCTTTGTTGAGCAACTAATGCATTGAAACAGTTGTGTTTATACCAGGCAGAGTATTATTGAAATACTATCTGCAAAGTCCACTGAAATACCTTATGTTTACAGATTCATGAAACCATTTTTTTGAAATAGTCATTCCATGCGAATTTAACTACTAGAGTAATTCTTAAGCAAATAGCCCAATTTGACTCAAGTGCATGCTATTTAAAGGACCATACTCAACCAAATACGAAATACACACTAACGGAAACGGAAGCTGTTCTACCTACATAACAATGAAACAAAGATTGCTGAAGTATTCAATAAAGACCACTCATATACTATGTCTGAAAAGCACAACTTGCATAAGCAAGCTTAAGAATGCACAAACAATGGAAATAGAAGCGGTTCTACTTACATAACGATGAAACAAAGATGTCTGAAGTATTTGAGAAAGACCACTTATATACTATGTTTGATAAACACAACTTGCACAATCAGGCCTAAAAAATGCACAAGAATCCTAGAAAAGTACTTAGTGAAGGCCATACACAAGCAAATTCACAAATACAAAAAACATCCAAAAGCGCAAGCTAGTCAGGAGAATCCCTGGTGAAGTTTGGATTATAGGGTTTTGGGGTATCCCTGGACGAGTAGGAGGTACTGTTTAAGCAAACAAGTTTAAGCAACAAATGCTTTTTCTCAAGACAAGTATTGCAAATGCTGCTTCTAGATAATTAATCGCTTTTACCAGGCAACTAGTATCCATGCGAATTTAGCTACCAGAGCACCAAGTAATGGCTGAATAAGGTCTACTACACTTGGGTACAACCAAAAGATGCACCAAACACTAGTTGAAAAAGAAGCGAAGCGGTTCTACTTACATAATAACGAAACAAATAGTTCTGAAGCACTAGAAAGACCACTTGTATACTATATCTGAAAAGCACAATTAGCATAAGCACACTTCAAAATGCGTAGCTGTTGCTTCGTGACCGTGAAGGCGAACCAAAAAGCAAAAATACCAAAACCAAAAAAAAAACAAAAAAAAACAAAACCAAAAAAAACAAAAGAACCAAAAAACACCAATTTTCCGGGACTCTTGGAGAAGCCTCATAGGGATTCCTGAGAGTTCCGGAAAATTGTTTTTTTTGTTTTTTTTGTTTTGGTTTTTTTGGTTTTGTTTTTTTGGTTTTTTGGTTTTGGTGTTTTTGGTTTTTCTACTGTCCCGTGTATGCGATTTTAGTTGTATTTTCGTCTACTCCCGTTTGCTTGCAGTGCAGCTGGGTGACTTGAGACAAGGCGAAAAAAGGTAGGTCACTGGGGGGGGGGGGTACCATATATATATGAGCCCGCCGCCTTTAGGGTCTATTTAGCTTTGGGTTTTTCTTATTGCTTTAAAAAAGCGAATATAAATATCGTAATACAAAAGTACATATTTACACCTACATATGGCACACAGATCTCATGCCCAGCAGTTCTAGGCCTAGCCGCACGCAATTAGCCGTGAAATTGCTCGCGGCATTTTCTCTTACGCCACGAACTGAAATAGGCATTTCATTGCATATCTGCAAGGTCACTTTCCCTTCATGCCACCCGTGCTAGCTCTTTCGGGAGCTCAAAGGCTGCACCAGGCTGCAACTATGGTTCTGCATCGCTTCACAGCGCTCTAAGCAAGAACGCTTCTCTGTCTGCTTCCGGGCCGCTCTAAGCATTTTATAAGGGCTCAACGCTGCAAATCAGCGCGTCCGCGCCGATAACTCCGACAAGATGTCTAGAGATACTGCCTTGTCTACGTACGTAGGCCCCGTATGCATTTTTCAGAACAATGAGTTAGTGCTTCAATACGCCACGAACCCGAATGCAATCCCACCCGCCGCACAGAGGACTCGTGGTCGGGTGCACTTTCGTTTCAGTTGCTTGCCTCCCCAGCGGGAAACTATCAGTCATATACATGTGTATGAGTATATACCTGTCTCATACTTATATATATATATATATATGAGGTCGTCACCTTTAGGATTTATTTGCCCAAGAGTTCTTGTCTTCATATATAAAATGCTTCGACCACTTTAACAAGACCAAACTTTTAAAAGTCGGTTTTTTCAGCAGGACGCGGCAAGCAGGGTTCCCTGGCTACACTACGAAAAGAAACCAAGCAGTCAAAACAGAAGGTTGAGGGTTTAGGCTTTAGGGTTCAGGGTTTAGGGTTTAGGTTTTAAGGTTAGGGATCTGCGCGTTCTCTCTTCTGAGCGGACGGTGAAACTTTTGACAGGCATGGAACCTGGCGAATGTAACATAGGGAGCCAAACGCTAAGTAGCAGTCAGTACTAATAGTGGTAGTAGTAGTAGTAGTAGTAGTAGTAGTAGTAGTAGTAGTAGTAGTAGTAGCAGCAGCAGCAGGAGTAGTAGTAGTAGTAGTAGTAGTAGTAGTAGTAGTAGTAGTAGTAGTAGTAGTAGTAGTAGTAGTAGTTGTAGTAGTAGTAGTAGTAGTAGTAGTAGTAGTAGTAGTAGTAGTAGTAGTAGTAGTAGTAGTAGTAGTAGTAGTAGTAGTAGTAGTAGTAGTAGTAGTAGTAGTATAGTAGTAGTAGTAGTAGTAGTAGTAGTAGTAGTAGTAGTAGTAGTAGTAGTAGTAGTAGTAGTAGTAGTAGTATAGTAGTAGTAGTAGTAGTAGTAGTAGTAGTAGTAGTAGTAGTAGTAGTAGTAGTAGTAGTAGGTAGTAGTAGTAGTAGTAGTAGTAGTAGTAGTAGTAGTAGTAGTAGTAGTAGTAGTAGTAGTAGTAGTAGTAGTAGTAGTAGTAGTAGTAGTAGTAGGAGCAGCAGCAGCAGCAGCAGTAGTAGTTGTAGTATTAGTAGTAGTAGCAGTACTAGTGATGTTATGATAGTGGTCTCTATATATTCTTTACACAGCCACCAGGTCGGCCCAAGCCCCCGACCTCCCTGCCCGCAGTCATAGCAAATTTCAGGGATTGTTTTCGGTAACGGCTTCGCCCGCTCGCAGTCCTAGCAAATCCTAAAGACTGTTTAAGGCTTCGCCCACTCGCAGTCATAGCAAATTCCAGTGACTCTACAAAATAAAACAAAAAAGTAAGCAACGAACAAAAAATGATGATGGAACTAGCCTGTTTCCGTTTCACTGTATAGATCGCAAGCATAATTTCATTGTGTCTTGACGCAACATAGTGTGCCAAAGTCTCTGTATCGTAAGCATTGTTTTCTTTGCGCTTTAGCACAGTTTTATGTACTAAGGTCTTTAAGCCTTAAGCACTTTTAGCGGGAAAGAGCGAGTAGGATAACTTGTGATAACTACGACAATTTATCATAATTATGATGGGTCACCACCTATAGCGGTTCCCCTGTGTTTTTTGCACATTCCCTTAAACAGTTTAAACCATTTAACCATTCAACCAATGGTTTCCCCATACGAAAATCCCTAAAACCATTAAACCATTAAACCGTTAAACCATTAAACCATTAAACCATTAAACCATCAAACCATTAAACCATTAAACCAGTAAACCAATGGTTTCCCTTTTATGAAAATCCCCAAAACCATTAAACCATTAAACCATGAAACCATTAAACCATTAAACCAATGGTTTCCCCCTTATGAAAAACCCCCTAAACCATTAAATCATTAAACTATTAAACCATTAAACCATTAGACCAATGGTTTCCCCCTTATGAAAATCCCCTCAACCATTAAACCATTAAACCATAAACCATTAAACCATGAAACCATTGGTTTCCCCCATATGAGAATCCCCTTAACCATTCAACCATGTTCATGGGGGGGCAACCATTGGTTTAATGGTTTAATGGTTTAATGGTTTAATGGTTTCATGGTTTAATGGCTTAATGGCTGAATGGCTTAATGGTTTAATGGTTTAATGGTTTAATGGTTTCAGGGATTCTCATATGGGGAAAACCATTGGTTTAATGGTTTAATGGTTTAATGGTTCAATGGTTTAATAGTTTAGGGGATTCTCATAAGGGGGAAACCATTGGTTTAATGGTTTAATGGTTCAATGGTTCAATGGTTTAATGGTTTAATGGTTTAATGGTGCTCCTGCCGAGGTACCTCGTCCGCATCTTTTCTGCTCCTAAAAAGCCTGACTCGCACGCAGTGTCCCCTGTGTCTTTTCTGCTCCGAATATTCTGAATCGCAAGCAGTGTCCCCCGTGTCATTCTGCTCATAAGTGTATGTATACTATATGGGATTGCGCCTTAAACCCTAACTCCTTAAACCCTAACTCTATACGGTTTAAAGGTTAGGGTTTAGGTTGAATTGCCGGCTTAGGTTAAAATGCTTCAATCTTAAACCCTAAACCTGTCAACCTTAAACCTATAGGGTTGGGGCGCCTACATCATGATCGGATTTGACGAGCTCTGCGGAAATATCTATATGACAAGGTTATAACTTATTGCTGTGCTTATAACTATGGGTTGGGGTTTGATTTTTATACACTTATGTAAACCCATAAGAGTAAGGGGAAGCCCATCACACCCCAATAAGCGAAACAAAACATCTGTCCCAAAGACTTTACCTTAGCTAAGATATCTCAAGCAACCATCCCCCGATAAGCAAAACCTGAATTCCATCATTTAACGATATAGTTTGCTTACATGTTGAATCCCAGCAAGTAGGATATATGTGTATGACAAGGTTATAACTTTTTGCTGCGGTTATAACTAGCGTTCAGGGTTTGATTTATATGCATGTACATAAACCTATAAGACAATGACGGTAACCCCATCAAGCCCCAATAAGCAAAACAAAACCCATCCGGAAAACTCTACCTTACCTAAGATATCTCAAACAACCATCCCCCGATAAGCAAAACTTGAATGATCCTTTTTGTTTCTATTTTGAAGCACATTTGCTCACAGTATTCGCGTGTCACCGGGACGAAAGCCCTACAAACGTAGGCATAACCCTATGGGATTTAAGGTTTAGGGATATAAGCCTCAAGCGCTATAGGGTGGTTCTATTGTATAGGTAATTAATGCCCAAACCTTAAACACTAATAACCCTAAACCTTTGAACCCTATAGGGTTCAATGGTTCGATGTATACCTTCAGCACCCTTTAGGGTTAAAACCTTTGTTCCTTGTAGAGCCCTATCGGGCTTTCGGGTTCTGACCCTAAACGAATCAGGGTTAAGGTCTAAATGCCCGAACTTTAAACCCTTAAGGTGAAAACTCTTTGAGTTTTCGTTTTAAATGCCTAAATCCTAAATCCTAACCCCTTAAACCTTAACTCTATAGGGTTTCAAGGTTCGGGTTGAGGTTGAATTGCCGGCTTAGGTTTACATGCCTCAATCTTAAACCCTGAACCTGTCAACCTTAACCCTATAGGGTTGGGGCGCCTACATCATGATGGGATTTGACGAGCTCTGCGGATATATGTATATGACAAGGATATAACTTTTTGCTGTGCTTATAACTATGGGTTGGGGTTTGATTTTTATACACTTATGTAAACCCATAAGAATAAGGGGAAGCCCATCACACCCCAATAAGCGAAACAAAACATCTGTCCCAAAGACTTTACCTTAGCTAAGATATCTCAAGCAACCATCCCCCGATAAGCAAAACCTGAATTCCATCATTTAACGATATAGTTTGCCTACATGTTGAATCCCAGCAAGTAGGATATATGTGTATGACAAGGTTATAACTTTTTGCTGCGGTTATAACTAGCGTTCAGGGTTTGATTTATATGCATGTACATAAACCTATAAGACAATGACGGTAACCCCATCACACCCCAATAAGCAAAACAAAACCCATCCGGAAAACTCTACCTTACCTAAGATATCTCAAACAACCATCCCCCGATAAGCAAAACTTGAATTATCCTTTTTTTGAAGGACATTTGCTCACAGTATTCGCGCATCACCGGGACGACAGCCCTACAAACGTAGGCATAACCCTATGGGATTTAAGGTTTAGGGATATAAGCCTCAAGCGCTATAGGGTGGTTCTATTGTATAGGTAATTAATGCCCAAACCTTAAACCCTAATAACCCTAAACCTTTGAACCCTATAAGGTTCAATGGTTCGATGTATACCTTCAGCACCCTTTAGGGTTAAAACCTTTGTTCCTTGTAGAGCCCTATCGGGCTTTCGGGTTCTGACCCTAAACGAATCAGGGTTAAGGTCTAAATGCCCGAACTTTAAACCCTTAAGGTGAAAACTCTTTGAGTTTTCGTTTTAAATGCCTAAATCCTAAATCCTAACCCCTTAAACCTTAACTCTATAGGGTTTCAAGGTTCCGGTTGAGGTTGAATTGCCGGCTTAGGTTTACATGCCTCAATCTTAAACCCTGAACCTGTCAACCTTAACCCTATAGGGTTGGGGCGCCTACATCATGATCGGATTTGACGAGCTCTGCGGATATATGTATATGACAAGGATATAACTTTTTGCTGTGCTTATAACTATGGGTTCCGGGTTTGATTTATATCCATGTAAATAAACTATAAGACAATGAGGGTAACCCCATCACGCCCCAATAAGCAAAACAAAGCCTCTATCCTAAAACCTTTACCTAGGCTAAGATATCCCAAGCAACCATCCCCCGATAAGCAAAACCTGAATTCTATCCTATGACGATATGGTTTGTGTATATTTTGAATCCCAGGAAGTAGTGAAAGGACGTTTGCTCACAGTATTCTCGCGTCACCGGGACGAAAGCCCTACAAACGTAGGCATAACCCTATGGGATTTAAGGTTTAGGGATTAAAGCCCGAAGCCCTATAGGGCTTTAAGGTTCTATTGTATTGGTAATGCCCAACCCTTTAACCCTAAGCCTTTAAACCTTGTAGGGTTCAATGGTTCAAGAAGACCTAAGGTCTGGGCATGTATACCTTCAGCACCCTTTAGGGTCAAAACCTTTGTTCCTTGTAGAGCCCTATCGGGCTTTAGGGTTCTGACCCTAAACGAATCAGGGTTAAGGTCTAAATGCCCGAACTTTAAACCCTTAAGGTTAAATCTCTATGGGTTTAGGTTTAAAGTTTAAAAATACCTAAATCTGAAACCCTAACCGCTTAACCTTAACTCTATCGGGTTGAACGGTTAGGGTTTAGGTTTCATTGCGGGCTTACGTTTAAATGCCTCAATCTTAAGCCCTAAACCTGTCAAACTTAACCCTATAGGTTTGGGGTGCCTACATCATCATCGACTTGTTGCCGTGGTTATGACGATGGTTTAGGGTTTAAAATATATATACATTTATGTAACCTATAAAAAAATAAGGGGAACCTCAATAGGCGGACGCCCTATATGATACCTTATCAAAATTGTGATAACTTATGATAACTTATCATAATTATGATAACTTATCATAATTATGAAAAGTTACTTATCGTAATTATCATACTCTGAGATTAAGAACTTAAAGTTATCATAATTATGATAATTCAAATCGGGAAGTTGAAGTTATCATAATTATGATGACTTATGATGGGGAAGTTAAAGTTATCATAATTATCATACTCTGAGATTAAGAACTTAAAGTTATCATAATTATGATAATTCAAATCGGGAAGTTGAAGTTATCATAACTATGATGACTTATGATGGGGAAGTTAAAGTTATCACAACCACGATAACGCATGAGGGGGAAGCTGAGGTTATCATAGTTATGATAACTTCAGGTTAATAGCTTGGAGTGAAAGGGTGTGAGAGGAGGGGTAGGATGGGTTAGGTGCGAGTAGTGGTCTGAATGTTGTATTGTGGGAAGGGGGCGCGTGGGTTGGAGTAGGGGGGGAAGGGGAAAGGTTGGAGGGTGGTGGAGGGTGGGGGGGAGAGTCGGGGGGGCGGGGGGGGGTATAGGGAGGGGGGGGGTGGTGGGGGGGGGGGGGGGAGGGGGGGAGGGGGTGGGGGGGGGTGGGGAGGGGGGGGGGGTGGTGGGGGGGGGGGTGGGGGGGGGGGGGGCGTGGAGGGGAGAGGAGGGGGGAGGGGATGGAGTCTCGCCACAATTAAATCGATTTAAACGATTTAAACGATTTAAACGATTTAATTGGGTCCAATTAAAACGTTTAAATCGCCCAGGCCAATTAAATAGTTTAATTGGCCTGGGCGATTTAAACGATTTAATTGAGTCCAATTAAATCGTTTAAATCGGACGCCTGATATTAAATAGTTTAAATTGGCCTGGGCGATTTAAACGATTTAATTGGTTGGTTTATGGCTTGACTGGGTTTCCCCCCCAATTAAATCGATTTAAACGATTTAATCGATTTAAACGATTTAATTGGGTCCAATTAAATCGTTTAAATCGGACGCCTGAATTAAATTGTTTAATTGGCCTGGGCGATTTAAACGATTTAATTGGACTCAATTAAATCGTTTAAATCGATTAAATCGTTTAAATCGTGTAAATGGATTTAATTGGGGGGAGACCCAGTCAAGCCATAAACCAACCAATTAAATCGTTTAAATCGGACGCCTGAATTAAATAGTTTAATTGGCCTGGGCGATTTAAACGATTTAATTGGTTCGTTTATGGCTTGACTGGGTTTCCCCCCCCCCCCAATTAAATCGATTTAAACGATTTAAACGATTTAATCGATTTAAACGATTTAATTGGGTCCAATTAAATCGTTTAAATCGGACGCCTGAATTAAATAGTTTAATTGGCCTGGGCGATTTAAACGATTTAATTGGACTCAATTAAATCGTTTAAATCGATCAAATCGTTTAAATCGTTTAAATCGATTTAATTGGGGGGAGACCCAGTCAAGCCATAAGCCAACCAATTAAATCGTTTAAATCGCCCAGGCCAATTAAATAGTTTAATTGGCCTGGGCGATTTAAACGATTTAATTGGGTCCAATTAAATCGTTTAAATCGGACGCCTGAATTAAATAGTTTAATTGGCCTGGGCGATTTAAACGATTTAATTGGTTGGTTTATGGCTTGACTGGGTTTCCCCCCCCCCAATTAAATCGATTTAAACGATTTAAACGATTTAATCGATTTAAACGATTTAATTGGGTCCAACTAAATCGTTTAAATCGGACGCCTGAATTAAATAGTTTAACTGGCCTGAGCGATTTAAACGATGTAATTGGACTCAATTAAATCGTTTAAATCGATTAAATCGTTTAAATCGTTTAAATCGATTTAATTGGGGGGAGACCCAGTCAAGCCATAAACCAACCAATTAAATCGTTTAAATCGCCCAGGCCAATTAAATAGTTTAATTGGCCTGGGCGGTTTAAACGATTTAATTGGGTCCAATTAAATCGTTTAAATCGGACGCCTGAATTAAATAGTTTAATTGACCTGGGCGATTTAAACGATTTATTTGAGTCCAATTAAATCGTTTAAATCGCCCAGGCCGATTAAATTATTTAATTGGCCTGGGCGATTTAAACGATTTAATTGGACCCAATTAAATCGCTTAAATCGGACGCCTGAATTAAATAAGTTAATTGGCCTGGGCGATTTAAACGATTTAATTGGACTCAATTAAATCGTTTAAATCGTTCGAATCGTTTAAATCGTTTAAATACTTATTAAAAAAAGGAATGAGCTAAATAGACCCGAAAGGCTGCTCTTTCATATATATATATATATGTGTGTATAGACAAGGGAGATAGACAGGTACACAGATCGTGAGATGGATTGAGAGTTTTATACATGCAGTGAACAATGTGGCCCAGAAGCAAATCTAAAGCCGCTTGCCACTGGGACGAGGCGGCGCAGGCGCTGATGGCAGCACCTTTCATCTTTCATTACTTCTCCAGCCATTAGCAATACGGCAGCAAAAGCGGGAAACAAAGGCAGACAAGCCCTAAACCCTAAACCCTAAACCCTAAACCCTAAACCCTAAACCCTAAACCCTAAACCCTAAACCCTAAACCCTAAACCCTAAACCCTAAACCCTAAACCCTAAACCCTAACCCTAAACCCTAAACCCTAAACCCTAAACCCTGAACCCAAACCCTAAACCCTAAACAAAACAAAAACACCCAACATTTTCGCCAGGCACTGTAGGAAATGATGTCTGGATCTCGGATGCCGTGGAAAAGGAACAGGGCTTGCTGCCACTGCAGAACCTGCAATCAAAGTTTAGGTCTGGCTTTCGGCTCTTGAGTTTAGGGTTTACGGTTTAATTAGGGCTGTGGGATCGCGCTCCAGGTTTAGGACGTGAGGTTCAGCTGTGTAGGGCTGGGGATCCTGCTGCCGGATCAAAAAAATCAAAACGGATCAACAAAAAACAAACAACCGAGGGCTTAAGGTTTAGGTTTACGTTCTTATTGACTCTTTTGTAGTTGATCCTTTTGTGCTTTTCGATCCCCATCCCCTTTGTGATGCGGTGAGCGGCCATGGAAGCAATGACCGAATTCTGGGAGACGATGTCGGGGCTCACGGACAGGCTCTCCATCTCGCAGAGGAGGCTCAGAGCCTGTGCGGGCTCAGGTCCAGCCTTCAGGGTTGAGAGTTTAAACTTTATTGTTTGTAGGTTTTCTTATGGCTTCATGTGTAGGGACTTCCTAATGGAATCCCCGCCTATGCACCTGCTATGGACGACCTCCTATGGGCCGGACCCCTGTGGAGCTTCGGTGGACAACCAAAAACAAAACTCCAAGCCTGAGGCAGGTCGCGTACACCCTAAACCCTAAACCCTAAACCCTAAACCCTAGACCCCCCATGGTATTTCAAAAGGCGCTGTGATCAAGAGAACTGAATCATGGGACTCTACCTCAAACCCCTAAGGTGGTACCCTTGGTTTTCCAAGATCCTCTAACCCTAAACCCTAAACCCTGAACCCTAAACCCTAAACCCTAAACCCTGAACTCTAAACCCTCAACCCTCAACCCTCAACCCTAAACCCTAAACCCTAAGGGAATACTAAGGGAACCTCTTATGGGCACATCCTCATGGGTACGACTCTCGAGTCGTGGAAGGCGACACCTCTGGTCCTGCAAGCAGACCCCCCCCCCCCAAAAAAAAAAAAAACATCTCTTGCAGACTGCCTATGCGCCTTTTTTTTTTCGTTTTAGGGCCTACGGGTTAGGGGTTGTAGCTGTAGAACGTGAAGCTACAAGAGCTTACATTCTCTTAGTAGGGAATTCGGTGCCCCATATCCTCCCAAGAACACTTCAAAAGTGATGGGAGGTCCGGTTTAGGGTTTAGGGTTTAGGGTTTAGGGTTTAGGGTTTAGGGTTTAGGGTTTAGGGTTTAGGGTTTAGGGTTTAGGGTTTAGGGTTTAGGGTTTAGGGTTTAGGGTTTAGGGTTTAGGGTTTAGGGTTTAGGGTTTACTTTCCAGACCTCGTGCAGAATCCAACCCCCCCAAACCCCACCCCCGGGGGGCCTGCTGCCACTCTGCCGCATTTTCGCAGGCAGCAAGGACGGAGTTGAACGCAATCCTCGGGCTCAGGGCTCTAGTTGGGTTTTAGGCTTCAGTTTTAGGGGTTTCAGGTGGCTTTCGCAGCCCTAAACCCTAAACCCTATAGATCCTACGTCAGAAGCCCCAACACCCTCAACCCCGTACCCAACCCTGTGCACGCCCAGCCCTGCTAGGAATCCTGGAGCACGAAAAGGGCTAGAAGTTTGGAGGTTTCGGGGTTGAGGGTTCAGGGCCTCGGGTTTAGTGGTTCAGGGGTTTGGGGGGGGTTTAGCGGTTTAGGGTTCGTGCTTAGGGCTGTTAAATGCAAGAAGCAAGCTGGCTCTGGTTGTCGCACTCTGCGCCTTCGCAAGGGCAGCCGCTGCAATGTAAAGACATGCTGAGGCAACTGGGGTTTCGGGATATAGGGATTCCGAAAATAGGGTTTAGGGTTTAGATTTTAGGGTTTAGGGTTTAGGGAATAGGGCATAGGGTTGCCCTTCTCTTGGGGGTTGCTATTTTGGGGTATACTGACGGATTTCTACTTGGGGGAATACACTTGGGGTCACTCGCTATTGTTGCCACTGTGAAGGGAGCTCGGCATGTATACGCTATGTCGGAGCCTCCTCCGAAGAAGCAACAAGTGTCCGCACTCTTCTAGACCTTCTGGGAACATGATTTCGAACGCAGAAGGGCCATGCAGAAGCAAGAGCAACTAAGTCTGCAGCATCTGAACACTGCACAAAGCTGCGAGGTGTTCAACAACCTATCAATAAGCCTAAGCAGTAAACCCAAAACCCCGACCAACCTCAGACCTGCAAGCTCAAGAGCACCCTAAACTCTGAACCCTGAACCCTGAACCCTAAACCCTAAACCCCAAACCCCAAACCCTAAACCCTAAACCCTAAACCCTAAACCTGTTTTCTGGGTGCCTTCCCCCCTAAACCCTAAACCTGCAATCCTCTCAAATCATGGCCCAGCCTCAAAAAGCAAGGCCCACGCGGCTTGCCACAGCGAAGCCTTGGTCTTTTCAGGACGGCTTAAACATTCAAGGGAGTGATCCGGGGTTTAGGGTTTAGGGTTTAGGGTTTAGGGTTTAGGGTTTAGGGTTTAGGGTTTAGGGTTTAGGGTTTAGGGTTTCGGGTTCCCTAAACCCTGAGCCCTGAAACGCAAGGTCTCGTTGGGACTTAGCTGCTGGGGTTCGGAAGCTTAGGGTTTCGGGTGCCCTCCGTGCTCTGGTGGACACTTCGGGCTGAAAGCAGGCCTCCCCCCTAAACCCTAAACCCTAAACCCTAAAACAACTAGAAGACACCCAAACCCTGCTACCCCCAAGCCACTAAGGAGGAGTTTTCACAAGGGGGGGGGGGGGGGGGGGGGAGGTATTTCGGGCACCTTAAACGGGGGCAGAGTTTAAGGTTTCGTGTTTAGGGTGGGCCTGGGGTTTCGGGTTGAGAGTCTCGGGTCTACTTCACTGTGGAGTAGACCCTGGAAAATTGTATACACTTGGTAGAAGTAGCTACAATAGGAACCCAGAACCAAAAAAGGATTAAAGTATAGTACTCCTTCAAACCCTAAACCCTAGACCCTAAACCCTAAACCCTAAACCCTAAACCCTAAACCCCAAAACCCCAAAACCCCTAACCCTTTACCCCTAACCCCTAAACCCTAAACCCTAAACCCAAACCCCAAACCCTAAACCCTAAACCCTAAACCCTAACCCTAAACCCTAAACCCTAAAATCCCTAAACCCTAAACCCTAGTAAAGTCAAGTACTCATTGCCCAGGCGCTTTGCCGCACGCGCGGATGGCGGCACCGAGCATCACAGCATCCATCGCCATAGATCCCCGGCGTACATCTGCAACGATCGACCTTAGGTAAACCCCTAAACCCTAAACCCTAAACCCCTAAACCCCTAAACCCCCCTAAACCCCTAAACCCCTAAACCCCTAAACCCCTAAACCCCTAAACCCCTAAACCCCTAAACCCCTAAACCCCTAAACCCCTAAACCCCTAAACCCCTAAACCCTAAGGCCCGAAACCCTATAAGTTGCCATCGCAAACCTCCCCGGCAAGCCTTTGGAGTGACGTCAGGAAAATTTCGGAAGTGGGGGGCAGTTTCGGCACTCTCGGGTTTAGGGTTTAGGGTTTAGGGTTTAGGGTTTAGGGTTTAGGGTTTAGGGTTTAGGGTTTAGGGTTTAGCTAGGCTTTAGGGTTTCGGGTTCTAGCGATGAAGCTGACAAGCTCAGCGCAACACCCCTTAACAAGCCCCTGGGTGCCGACACGCCCAAAGATAGCTCTACTCGACTACACCCTAAACCCTAAACCCTACACCCTAAACCCTAAACAAGAGTAACCGAGGCATTAACAAGGGGTGACCTTTTTGCGATATAGGGACACAGAAGGGAAACGAAACCAAAAAACATGGGAATAAGAGCCTACCCTGAACCCTAAACCCGAAACCCGAAACCCGAAACCCTAAACCCTAAACCCCCCCCTACTCTGGGTCCAGTCTAAAACGCCCCTCCACCCAGTGGCAGCGCGGATGCCCAGGCGGAGGCTTCGGTGCAAGATGCCATCCTAGGGTTTAGGGTTTAGGGTTTCGGGTTTAGGGTTTAGGGTTTCGGGTTTAGGGTTTAGGGTTTCGGGTTTCGGGTTTCGGGTTTCGGGTTTAGGGTTTAGGGTTTAGGGCTTAGGGTTTAGGGCCGTTTAGGGTTTAGGGTTTCGGGTTTCGGGTTTCGGGTTTTGTGATTTACGAAATTGGGGAATACCTTGCTGGGGTCCTTTGCATAATGGGGTCCTACTATTGTTGGAGGGGTCTATCTCGGGGGTTCCCTATTTTTCGTAAACCCCCATTTAGGGCCTCAGGGGTTTTGGGTTTATGGCTTAGGGCTTAGAGTTCTAAGTTTTCCTCTTGGGTTTCGGGTTTAGGGCTTGAAGGCTTTGGCGTTTGTGGGGTTTGGGGTTCAGAGGCTAGTGGGCCTGTAGGTCTCCAGGGTGGCTGTACTGCTTTAGGCCCGAATGGTTCTAGGATGATTTGGGCCTGGGTTAGCTAGAACTTTAGGGCTTTAGGGCATTAGGGCTTTACGGCATTAGGGCTTTACGGCATTAGGGCCTTAGGGTTTAGGACTTCAGGGTTTTGGACTGTGGGCTTCAGCGTTGTCTGTGTGAGAGGTCCTGCATAGGTGTCAGGACCGTGGGTGTTTGGGGCCACAGGCCTGAGGGTTAGGGCCTAACGGCTAAGCCTAAGCAGATTCTAAAACCGAACCCCTAACCCGAAACCCCAAACCCTGAACCCTGAATCTTGGCACAGCTTCGCGGCGCTTTGGATCACAAGATCCGGCTGAAGGCTGTCCTGCTTGCGCATGAAGCTAGGCCCAATACCCAAAACCCAAAACCCAAAACCCTAAACCCAAAACCCTATTTCCTAAACCCTCAACAACACGCACACCCAAGCAGGAGAGAAGCCAGAAACGGGCTTCTGGGATGTCTTTCGCTTCTTCGCACGGAGGGATGTTGGCGTGCTGAGGGCTTAGGGGTTCAGACCTCAGGGTTTCAGGAAGTTCGGGACTGATACCCCAAACCCTAAACCCTAAACCCTAAACCCTAAACCCTAAACCCGAAACCCTAAACCAAAAAATGCTTCATTTGGGGCCTCGGGTTGTCCTCTTCCACCCGATGGAGCAGCTGCAGTGCGGCAACCCACTTCGCTGCCCTCCGGCAGGCGCCAAGGGCGCAGCTGTACGCGATCCTCAGGACGGAATCATCGGGAATCAAAAGGGTTTTTTGAGCCCTCAAAGCCTAAAGCCTAACGCCTAAACCTTAAACCCTGCCAACGATGTGTAGGATTCTAGGCTTTCAGGGTTTCATGGCCATTCTAGACGTTTAGGGTTTAGGGTTTCGCAGGCTGAGTCCCCGAAATTCTACAGTGAACCGCTACAGCGTAGGGGTCCCCCAAGAGTACATGTCTTCCATTCTTGGAGGGCTCCCATAACTCTGGAGCCTTTTAATCCCTAAGAAGACAAGGCCTTCTATGCCTCTACTCGCAACTTAACCCCCCTCCCCCCGTGACCCCAACATCCAGTAAAACCCGCAATCCCTAAACCCTCAATCCCGAGACCCCTAAACCCCTCCCTAAAGCCCGAAATCCCTAAAGCCCGAAATCCCGAAATCCCGAAATCCCTAAAACCCCCAAACCCTGATCCCTGAATCCGGCCAAGCTGCAGGTTTAGGCGGAGGTGGTCTGCAGAGGCTTCATCCAGGAGTGCCAAAGCCAAATTCCACGCCGCGGTGGCCCTGGGGTTCAGGGTTCAGGGTTAGGGTTTAGGGTTTAGGGTTTAGGGCTTATAGGGCTTAGGGCTTAGGGCTTAGGGTTTAGGGTTTGGCGTTTAGAGAGTATGTTTGTGGGCTTAGGAGTTTGGGGTTTAGAGTTTTTGGGTTTATGGTTGCAGGGGTGTAGGATTTAGGGTCGGGCTTTGGGCTTGAGGGTTCAGGATTAGGGTTTGAGGTTGCAGGTGTACCTTTGCTAACATCCCCCGACAGTTCTTTTCGGGCCAGTTGCACAAGTTGGGGGGTCGAGGGGTGTAGGGCTGGCCAGACCTTCGGATTCGAGAAGGTCGGGGGGGGGAGGGGGGGGGGGGTGGGGTTGCAAGCGATATCCCTAAACCCTAAACCCTAAACCCTAAACCTTAAACCCTAAACCCCAGTCTCTAGTAGTGTGGGCTTGTTGCGTACTTTGACAGGCCGCAAGGTTCAGCTAAACCCTAAACACCCCCCAAGCCCTAAACCCTAAACCCCTAAACTTCTAGGGTTGAAAGATGCCACAACCCCGCGCCCAGGAACTTCTACAAACAGCACCCAGGCCCTAAAACTCGAAACCCTAAACCTCAAACCTCAAACCTCAAACCTCAAACCTCAAACCCTAAACCCTAAACCCTAAACCCTAAACCCTAAACCCTAAACCCTAAACCCTGAACCCTGAACCCTGAACCCTAAACCCTAAACCGATTGAGTAAACCTCAGCCGAGAACTCGGAGTCTGGAGTTCCCAGGACCCCAGGAAGTTCAGAAGCGTATGCTCCGAAACTCTTTCCCTGGAAGCTTTAAGCCCGGTTAGGGTTTAGGGTTTAGGGTTTAGGGTTTAGGGTTTAGGGTTTAGGGTTTAGGGTTTAGGGTTTAGGGTTTAGGGTTTGGGGTTTAGGGTTTAGGGTTTAGGGCTTAGGGTTTAGGGTTTAGGGTTTAGGGTTTAGGATTTAGGGTTTAGGGTTTAGGGTTTGGGGTTTGGGGTTTAGGGTTTAGGGTTTAGGGTTTAGGGTTTAGGGTTTAGGGTTGAGGTGCGGGCCTCAGGGCATTGATGGTGCAACTGTAGGAGGCGATGTCCAGCTGTATGTGCTTCCTGACGGACGCGCTCGGAGATCTCCCTAAACGCTATGCAGCCCAAGTTTTAAACCCTAAACCCTAAACCCTAAACCCTAAACTCTAAACCCTAAATCCTAAACCCTGAGATCCTTAAAGTTAATCGGCTTCCGGTTTGTTTAGGGCCTTAAGGTCATTTTTTATAGCGACCTCAAACAACCCTTCAACCTAAACCCTGAGCGTACTGAAAATTCCGGGGTGTACGGTTTAGGCGAGAAGTACGCCTGTTGAAGCGGGCCTAGGAAGCATCCAGAGCCCTCGACCAACCCGCATTTTACGTACGAGCTATCCAGACTTAGGATGCTACTTGGCCCTGAAAGTCCCCCAAGCCGACTCATCCAAGCAGTAGGGGGAAACTCAAATGGCTCTAGCTCCGAGATCAACCCATCTACACCTAATGCCAAAACCTTAAACCCTACGCCTGAAACCCTAAACCCTCAACCCTAAACCCTAACATCCGAAAGCCCAAGCTCCTCTCTTCACATAGAGCTGGATTGCCTCCAAGGTTCTCCTGTGCAGCCTGCAACAAAGACCTGGGTCACTTCTGAGGTTTTGTTTAGGGTTCAGGGTTCAGGGTTCAGGGTTTAGGGTTTAGGGTTTAGGGTTTAGGGTTCGACACATCATGGCTCCAGAAGTCTCTGACTAGTGATGGTGCCACAGGCGGCCCAACCTACCCCCAGCGCCCGAACACAGTCAGGTCAGTTTAGGGTTTAGGGTTTAGGGTTTAGGGTTTAGGGTTTAGGGTTTAGGGTTTAGGGTTTAGGGTTTAGGGTTTAGGGTTTAGGGTTTAGGGTTTAGGGTTTAGGGTTTAGGGTTCAGGGTTTAGGGTTGAGGGTTGAGGGTTTGAGGGTTTGAGGGTTTGAGGGTTTGAGGGTTTAGGGTTTGGGTTTGGGGATGAACGGAAGTTGCATAGGGTTTGGGCGAAAGTTTTGGGCGGGTTTCGATAGTTGCAGGGTTGATATCCAAACCCAAAGGCCTCAAAACCCCAAAACAAGCGAATGACCCTACAGGCCATAAACCCTACAAGGCAATGAACGCTACAAACGCAACCCTAAACGCTAAATTAAACCCTAAAACCTAAACCCTAAACCCTAAACCCAAAACCCTAAACACTAAACCCTAAACCCTAAACCCTAAACCCTAAACCCTAAACCCTAAACCCTAAACCCACCCGTGGAAGACCCAGGGCCCCAACAGCGAGGACGCCCAATCGCCCCTCTTCGCGAGCGCGCTTAGGGCCTGGCAATGGCGATGTCGGAGCCCATCAGAAGTCTTATAAACCCTAAACACGGGTTTAGGGTTTAGGGTTTAGGGTTTAGGGTTTAGGGCTTAGGGCTTAGGGCTTAGGGTGTGGGTTAAGGGTTTCGGGGGTTCGGGGTTTCGGGGTTTGTGCTTGAAGGCCTAGACACGGCGGCCTTGCCTCAGGTGTAGGGGTTAGAGGGGGCAGCAGATGAACGCATGACGGCACCAACACATGGTTCGGTTGTGACAGGTCCGTCCCTAAACCCTAAACCCTAAACCCTAAACCCTAAACCCTAAACCCTAAACCCTAAACCCTAAACCCTAAACCCTAAACCCTAAACCCTAAACCCTAAACCCTAAACCCTAAACCCAAACCCTAAACCCTAAACCCTAAACCCTAAACCCTAAACCCTAAACCCTGAACCCTAAACCCCGTTAAGCTCAGCAACCATGCTGTAATGAGGGCACCCTTTTTGGGGTTGGTGACTGTACAAGGGAACCTTGCACCAAACAAAGGGGTTTAGGGTTTGGGGTTTGGGGTTTGGGGTTGGGGTTTAGGCTTTTTTCTTGACTTAAGGCTTCCGAATTTCTGCCTCCGTGATGGTAGCACCAGGGGCCAATTCCCCCTCAATCTTTGCAATGACTTCGTTGCGCGGTATGTCATAGTCTGCGCGTGGAAGGTTGGTAGGAACCACTGTGCCCGAGAACTGAGCTCCCTCAAAAAGCCCGCAGGAGGATTCTCCGACGATGAGCCCTGCGACTGCAGCTGCGTCAGCAAAAGTTAGGCTGCCAAACTCTTGTGCATTGACAACCAAGGTGTCCATCATTTGCTTGGCGATGTCCTTAACGAAATTCTCATCGATCGCACTTACCAGGATGGGGCTGGCACAACGATCCCTGAATATCATCTCCTCGCTGTATCAGGACCCTATGTTTTAAACAATTTCTGACACGGGAGACAAAGAGCATGGGGTGGGCTCGGGAATCAGCCAGGGCTGTCCCCTAAGCCCCTATTTGTTTATCATGGTGCAAACAATCATATTTGAGAACCTGGATTGGTACCTTTTCAATCAAGGGGTCGCCACCAACACGTGGTCGGTAGGCAAACCGGTTTATAATTTAGAGTATGCGGACGACACGTTGTTGATGTCGACGACCACAACGCAGCTCACGGACATGCCACAGGGACTTCAGACGCAGGCCAAGCTTTCCGGCATGAATCTAAACCAAACCAAAACCGAAGTTTTACAGGACACCAAGAGACCCCAAAATACACTCAGGTTCCGAGACGGAACGCCCGTACCGACCACAACTCAAATTAAGTATCTGGGAAGTATGATTAGCTGGGACAAACCATTCGAGACGGCATTCAAGCATAGAGCAGGGATAGCAGAATCAGCGTATAAAAAACTGAGGCTAGTCTGGAACAGCTCTATGCCCCAAAAGCGTAAATTGTACATCTTCAGGACCACATTTCTGTCCAGCCTCATTTACGCGCTGGATTCGTTGACCCTTCTCCCGAAACACTTCCGAAGAATTGATGCCTACTTTGCTGTAGGTTCTTACGTCGAGTAGTGGGGATCAAAGCTTCGTACTATTCCCGAATCCCTAACACGGCAGTATGGGAAAAAGCAGAAAGCCATCAGATTCCCTATACGCCGCAGAACAGAAGCTCCTGCGCCAAGTGTTCCTTGCTCCTACAACAGACCAAATGCATCATGTAATACTAACTTAAAAAAATCGTATTCAAGCAACAGGGCGTCGTAGAGGAGGTAAGATTCCGTACTGGATAGAAGTAGTAACCAAAAGGTACTATACTGAAACATGGGAGACCACAACCCTGGTAGAGGAATGTTAGGACCGAACCAAGTATACTCATCCATTTCAGGGGCACTGAGATCTTCCTCTGGGTATGCGCCAATGCGCGTCTGCAGCACGCGCGCACGGCCATAGCAAAAAACAAACTAAACCCTGAACCCTATGAACCCTATGAACCCTATAACCCCTATAACCCCTATGAACCCTATGAACCCCATAACCCCTATGAACCCTGTGAACCCTATGAACCCTATGAACCCTATGAACCCTATGAACCCTATGAACCCTATGAACCCTATGAACCCTATGAACCCTATGAACCCTATGAACCCTATGAACCCTATGAACCCTAAACCCTACCTAACGAAGCCCTAAAAGCTACTGTGCAAACCCGTGGCCTTGTTGCACTCGAGGATGGTTCCGCCGACGGCACCGTGGCAGCCGCACATGGCCAAGGAGGGTCGAGGGTTCAGGGTTTAGGGTTTGGGGTTTAGGGTTCAGGGTTTTAGGGTTTAGGGTTTTCGGGTTTAGGGTAATCGATGAGAGGCACAGAACCGCAGCCCAGGTTTTGGGAGCTATTTCAGGGCGCCACTGCTCTGGCGGGCCGGGACGGGCGTACTTCTTACTCGGGGAAGGCTCTGCCCCAGATGCATTGTATACCAGAGCAGGTATCGTTGCCACGAAGCTTTTATAGTGTGAGGAAGTCCTGGCGATGTGGGTAGGACTTCTCTTCTGGCTGACCCTATAGAAATCCCAGCCCTTCGGCGCAACATAGGGGCTGCTCTACACCCTGAGGGGGGATCCTTCTGATAAATGATTCTCTGACACCCATTGGACCCGCTGCAGCCCACAAGCCCTTTTCACCTGCCGGCCTCTGTTGACACCGCATTCGATTTAGGGTTGAGGAGGTAAGGCGGACTTGGTCAGGTGCCAGTACTAAAACCCTAAACCCTGACCCCTAAACCCTAGAACCGTGCAAGCCCTGAAAACCGAACGACAAGGCAGTCGACGAGCCAACTGCAAAAGGACACCCGGTACCAATATTGACAAGGAACCTTATATACACTCACCAAAAAATAGAAATATATACCCTGCTTCATGTAAGGCCTCTGGGCCCTAAGCACTGTAGTCCCGCATGGGGCTTCTTCTAGACTAGGGTCCTTGGTCTTTGTGGCTTTCCTTCTTAGAACTGATCCTATGAGCAACCAGGCCACAGGCCCTTTTCACTTAACACCCGCTGCAGGGGTATCAGGTGCTTTTGCGTAAGGGGGCATGACAGGAGGGAGCTCGAAATGGCGCCCGAAATTTGGTCTTTCTGCGAGGCAGCACTCAATCAAAGGGACACTCGGTTGAGCCCTCATCGGACTTGGTCAGCTGCACGTGTTCGCCAACTCAACCCGAAACCCTAAACCTTACGGAGCTCGACTAAACGCGTCGTGATTGTGGCAGTGGACTGTGGGCTGTGAGCAGATGGCAGCTTCAGAGGCGTAGGTCTCATCTAGAATTAGGGATGTCAAGCTTTGGAGGCCTGCGAAGATATCCTCAGGAAGCTGATGAATCGGATTCTTCTCCAAAGAGAGGTGCTTCAACTGGCCCAAGCCTGCGAAGGCTCCCGGCGGCAGCTCGCTGATCAAGTTGTCGTCGAGGGCCAACCTCTGCAATTTGGGGAGGCTAGCGAAGCCTCTCACGGGCAGCTTGCGGATGGAGTTGTCGCCTAGGCCCAAATACCTCAAGTCGGGGAGGCTCTTCAGAGCTCCCACCGGCACTTGCGTGAGCAAGTTCCCGCTCAGAAAGAGAAACTCCAACTTCTGAAGGCCCAGAAAAACCGATGCACCAAGCTCAGTGAGGGAGGTGTTCGACATAGACAGAATCTCCAGCCTCCCCAGGCCAGCCAGTGAGCCGACCGGTAGCTTGCCAAGGGGGTTGTGACTCAGACCCAGCGACTTCAAGTGCCCCAAGCCTGCGAAAACTCCCGCGGGCAGCTCATGGATCGATGTGTTTTCAAGGATCAATGTCTGTAACTTGGGGAGGCCGGCAAAGATTCCCGCCCTCAGTCCAGCAGACGTTCCACGTACATCGAGCACTTCTAAACTGGGCAGTCCGGCGAACGTTCCAAGGGGAAGTTCTCTGAGAGGGTTGTGGCTGAGAAAAAGCTGCTTCAAACTCTTGAGGCCTGCGAACACTCCGGAAGCAACCTTGCTGAGTCGGTTGTGTCCAATGTCAAGCTGCCTTAAGCGGCCCAAGCCGGCGAAGACTCCGACAGCAAGTTCGCCGACGTGGGTGTACCTGATGTCAAGCACCTCCAATCGGCCCAGGCTGGAGAAGAGTCCAAGGGGTAGTTTGCTGAGATTGTTCCTCGTCAAGTCAAGCGTGCGCAGCCTCGAGAGACCCTTGAAGATGTCTGCGGGGAGGTCTCGGAGGCTGTTGTTTTTCAGGTCAAGGGTCTGCAGCATTGGGTTCTTCGAAAACAAGCCTTCAGGAAGTGTCTCAAGGCGGTTATCGCTAAGATCCAGGACTCTTAACTGAAGGCTGCGCTCGAAGGCGTCACTTGGAAGAGACGTCAACTTATTGCCAGGAACGAACCTTAGTTGCTGAGTTTCATGAGCACCAAAAAGGTTTACACTATCAGTTTCTATAGGGGGGTTGTGCATACCAAAAAGTGCAAAGTGTACTCACTCAGCCCCTAAGAAGCACTTTCGGCCTGAATTTCCAGCCGCTGTCTGCTATGGCTTTACCTCCCAGCATCAACTTCTCCAAGGCCGGCATAGGATGCAACAAACCTTTCCTTGGTCACCCATAAGCCATCTTGTAATAAGGGGACCCTTTTTGGGGTTGGTTACTGTAGAAGGGAACCTAAACCCTAGAACCCTAGAACCCTAGAACCCTAGAACCCTTGAACCCTAGAACCCTAGAACCCTCAAACCCTCAAACCCTAAAACCCTAAAGCCCGAAAACCCTAAAGCCCTAAACCCCTAAAGCCCTAAAGCCCTACAACCCTAAAACCCTGCACCAAGAAAAGGGCTTGAAGGGCACCACTGCACTGCCAAGTCTCGGCAGTTGCTGGAGTTGATTTTGGTCCAGGGCCAGGACCCTCAGGGCCGAAAGTCCCGCGAAGGAAGAAGACTCCAATTGATGCAGATCCGCGCGACTGAGATCCAAAAACTCCAAGCCATTCAAGGGAGCAAAGAGATTGTCGGGCAGGATTTGCAGTGGATTTCCGGAAAGGGAAAGACGCCGAAGGCCATGCAGAGACCTGAAGGCATGCGGCGCAATACTGCTGATGCTCTGGTTGCTCAGGCTCAGATCTTTGACGCGGAGAGCACCGGCCACGTGACAGTGTGCAAGCTGCTTGGCACCACCGACCTCCGCGCAGTGACAGGGAAAGCAGCCATCGATTCGCTGGTGGTTGGGGTAGGACTTGCTCGACAGCACCAAGTAGGCGATGAAAAGCAGCAGACTTGGCGAATACCTTCGACGCCGTGACAAAACATACACACACGTCAAGACACAGCGATCGGAACCTGTGTGCACATGCACTGAAAAGAATAAATCACACAACAGGGACGACAAGACAAACAACAAAAATGCCAAAAAGGCCCCCTAAATCCTAAAACTCTCATACCTTATACATTTAAACCCTTAACTCATTCGTGGCGAATGCACATGTCTTCGTGTCTAAGGCCCATCTCTTCGTGTCTAAGGCCCATTTCTTCGTGGCTAAGGCCCATTTCTTCGTGGCTAACGCCCATTTCTTCGTGGCTAACGCCCATTTCTTCGTGGCTAAGGGCCCATTTCTTCGTGGCTAAGGCCCATTTCTTCGTGTCTAAGGCCCATGACTATGGGTAAGGCCCATTTCTTCGTGGCTAAAGCGCATTTCTTCGCGGCTAAGGCCCATTTTCTTCGTGGCCAAGGCCCGTTTCTTCGTGGCAAAGGCCCATTTCTTCGGGCCTGGGTTCAGGGCCGGCGGCTTAAGGTTTAGGGCCCAGGGTAGGAGTTAGGGGCTATTGGGCCTTGGGATTGGGGATTTAAGGGATATTAAGCCTTGGGCTTGTTGATTGAAAGGAAGACTGGCTTGAAGTTAAAAACTATGATGCTTTCCTAATGCGATGGGATCCACAGAGTGGGTGGGTATATGTTCTATACCAGAGTAGCGAGCTTGACTAGTGAATGCTTGAACTTGAAACCCTAAACCCTAAACCCTAAACCCTAAGCCCTAAGCCCTAAACCCTAAACCCTAAACCCTAAGCCCTAAACCCGAAAACCCCAAACCCTAAACCCTAAACCCTACTCACTCGGCACCCAGGAGGCAGCACCTTGAAAAGTGCCTGGCATTTCCCGCCAGGAGCTGCGCTTCTGGGGCAAAGCGACCGCAAAGAAGAACCTGTCCTCGGTAGCCCAGCAACCATATTAGGGTTTAGGGTTTAGGGTTACAAAAAGTTAATAAGGGCACCCTTTTGGGGATTGGCTACTTTATAAGGGAAGCTTGAACCAAAAAAAAGGGGTACCAGTGGGCCACCAAGTGTCCCTCGAACCAGCCATGCTTTGGGAGGTTTTTGTTCGAGGGCTCGGCAAACTGAGCAAACATGGGCTACTGAATAGTAGACGGCGAAGAAGCCGACGAAGTCTGTGGGAAAAGTAATCTCTGCATCCGCCTTCGCTTCAAGGTGAACTACTTCTGCGTAATCATTATAAACGTTGCCCTCTGTCCCGAAGTTCCCCGTAACTGCTCGCTTCATGACCAGCTTGTAATTGGCCAGCAGCGTCACTACCAGGTATGAGAGGGTGTAAGCCATATCCTTACTTCTCCAATAACCAAGGAGAAAAAACGGTTAAACTTCATTACTCCTACTGAATAAGGAAGCCCAAAAAAGTCTAAAGTCCAGCTGTCGGAGAAGTAAGTATCAAGGATAGCATCCAGGATCCCGGCTCCCAGGCGCACCCTCTTGTCGGAGGGGACTAAGAACAAGATGCTGGGATAGAGGCTGTTCATGCCCAGGATAGCAACCTAGGAAGCCCAGTAACCATATTGCAACAAGGGCACCCTTATTTCTGGCTGGTTACTTAGTAAGGGAACCTTGTACCCAAAAAAGGGGAAAGGGGTACCACTGGGCTACCAGGCAGCAAAGACCCAGAACGAGCACGTGAAGGCCTGTGACATGTTGGCGCCTTCCTGAATCGAGAAGGACGCGATGCCACCCATGACTGGAAGCTTTCCCAAAGCTTGTAGCATCACAGTGAAGAACTGTAAGGCAGCAACTTTAAGGCTGTAAAATCTTCCATGAATCCCGAAATCGTTCTCGTAAAGCAGCTGAATGGGGGTCAGGCTCCGGCTGCTCACTCTGGCCCTGCACCGCTGCAAGTCGCACACAAGCACGAACGTCAGTACGAGGTAGGGCAAAGTGAAGACCATGCATGGCGCCCACGTCGTCGGATGAGCGGGAGGGTCAGCATCGTTTTTCAAGGCGAAGACATATTGCCATACCGGTGAATGGCGTACTCGGGACTGGAGTACCGTCGGACTGTAGCGGGCGAAGTATTGCCCCGCAAGGTACACTGCAGCCAGCAAAGAGCTCGTACGAAGCAGGCAAAGGGAGACATCCAGAAACCAAGGACGCGTTCTGGAAGCGGGCTGGCGCCGGCACGCCTCCTTACTAGCTACAAGACCCAGCTGCTTTGCCCTGCGATGCACAACGTCCAGCTGTGCTTGAAGCTCATTCAGGGAGCCCTCAAAGAACCGGATCGTAGCAAAATAGCTGTGGATTCTTACCACGATCTCTGCACACCTGTGGCCAGCCTGGGCAAGAGCAAAGGAGTCCCGCATGGACATAATCTCAATCACGTTCGAGTCATCATTTCCTAGCCGTACTTTGAGAAAGTGCCAAGCATTGGCAACGCCAGTCAGGTCAGGAAGCGTCACGTGGCAGTACAAGATGTCATAGACACGGCTTGGGTCGCCCTTCATTTCGATAGCTTCACGCGCCAATGGTACTGGCTTCAGTTTGGGTTGCAAGCTCTCCAATGATCCGGACAAAATCTGGCTGTTCATGAACTCGCTCAGCGGCAGGCATACTCGTTTACGGAACGTCTCGGAGTGCCTTCTGGCTTCCAGGTAGTGCTCTTGCAAGCTGCTAACATGGAAGTGAGAAATGTGCACCTCCCGTTGATCACCAAACAGATCCGACAAGTCACTCCCCAAGTGCTTGGCATAGACAGACTCCGCACGCACCTCCAACTGTTTTGAAAGCTCTTCCATTCGGTTGAGCCGAACCGTCGTATACCATATGCTCATGACGGCGATGACTGCCAACGCAAAGAGCGTGGCCATAGCAGAAGCACGCATCAAGAGTGACATGCTGTAGCACGCCGCAGGGAATAAGCTTAACACAATGAGAAACAGTAAATAGCGACTCTCGGCTTCTGCTATTGCTTGGGCGAGCATGAGCAAAAAGAGCTCAAAATACTGACGCTGGGAGTTCAGCGATGAGCAGATCCTTGCGCAAATCCCGAAGCACCGATGCCTGCGGCAATACCCGCTCTCGAAACCATGAAAGGATGTGCATGCAGGATGGTTGCAGGGAAAGGGCCTGGATTCATCAAGCTCGTCCTCGCTGTCTCGCATCTCCGAGTCAGCATCTTCTCCTGACCCATCGCTGGTACTGCTGGAGCTGCTGGAGTAGAAGCTCATGGGCGAAAAGGAAGCAGACTTGTGGTGCGAAGTGGAGAGTTGCCGCAGCCGTCGACGCACCCGACGCCAGCAAGACCTGGAAGGAGGGGCCCCCTGGTTATAAGAACCCTAAGTTGGGTTATAAGGATCCTAAATTAGGTTCTAAGTCCCTTAACTACAGTTATAGTATAGTAAGGAGGCCCCCCTCCTTGTGGAAGGCTTGAGGCACTGGAGGCCCTTGTCGACCGGAGCTTCAATGTGGACCCAGGTGTTCATTCTGCGAAATCTCGTCTGTGACCTGATGGACTCCTTCAGCTCCGCGCGCACGTCCCTTGAGACGCGCTCGCATCCGCTGAGATCCAGGACCAAGTCTTCGAGGCGCTGGTTCTTCAATGCCATGGCCAGGGGTCCCAACTCCTCTGGCTGGTTCTTTTAGAGGGAATGAAGGACGGAGGTACCCCTATATAATCCCTCAATGGGTATATATAGGGCCCCCGATATCATCCCTTAAAAGAGAATATATATATATATAGGGTACCCGAAATATATATATATATATATATATAGGGTACCCGAAAAAATCCCTTAATGGGTATATGTGGGGCCCTAACTCCCTCATTCCCTACTAAGAACCAGGGCTCCTCCAGCTGTGGCAGCTTCATCAACCTGCGGAGATGTGCCACGGTTTAGGATTTCGGGTTTAGGGTTTGGGGTTTAGGGTTTGGGGTTTAGGGTTTGGGGTTTAGGGCAGCAGATCAGCCTGTTTCCATCTCTGCAAGACACGAGAATGCAATCGCAAAACAAATAAGCATCCCTACAGTGTCCCATACGTCCTAGGTGACTACTATAGAGCCCTTAATCATGAAAATAGGATTTTGAGGAGGGGGGGAATTACAGTATTACCATAAAGGGACATAAGGGAATGCTATTATTTGTATTTATTCCGACCCCTATATTACTTCCGACATGCGTTTTTTTCAGACCCCCCCCCTGGCCAGAGCTCCAGGTAGGCCAGCCGCATGTCTGCCAGCGCCTCGCTCAGGCCAGCCACGCTGCGCAAGCGCTCGGAGCCCGTGAGGCGCAGCGTGAGCTCCGCCAAGCACCGCAGGCTCGGAACGGCCCTCGCGGCTTCCACCTTCGAGTCCCTCGTTGCCCTCGAGATGAAGGAGTCCAAGGTCTCCAATCCGGTGAAGCACAGGTCCAGTCGGAGCACGCGCACATCCGGCAGGTGTGACATCAGCACTTGGAGCTCTGCGTCCCCGAAGTGCGAACAGCCGGTGAAGGACAGCTGCACGATGCGGCGCGACGTGTCTGCCTCCAAGACACGTCCCAGGACTTCCGTGGACTTCTGCTCCTGCGCGTGGCCGTACCACATGGCCAAAGCAAAGTGCGACGCAAGCGCCCGGTTCACCCGCTCAAAATTTGGATGCTCTGCTGGGTGCGACTGCAAATCCTGGAAGAAGCCAGGTCCCAGCTCATGGAAGGCGATGCTGTTCAAAATCCTCACCTTGTCGATCCGCTCTGTATATTCGGCATCCTGACGCCAGTCAATGCATTAGAGTATATTCTGAGCCCTTCGAAGCATGACAGGAGAAGATCAGCAAAGAAGCACACAGTACCTAAGAAAGGTGCACGAAGGTGCAAGAAAATGACATGGACTAAATGCACTGCGCCTGAATCTTCACGCTCAGACCTCACGCCAGGAGCGCAGCAGGAAAAGGGCGTTCGCGCACGGACTTCCTGAACAAGCCGACGATGCCGATCATCCGTGTCTCCACGCCGGCCAGGCCATCAGTAAGGACGTGAGCCTAGGAACCACAGCCCCCAGCAAGGCTAGATTTTGAATGCTACACTCGGGAACTTTGTGCTCCCCTCCCCCCTCGTCTTGGTAGCCCAGTAACCAGATTAAGGGCACCCCTTTTCTGGGCTGGTTTCTTGATATGGGAACCTTGTACCTAAACCCTCAACCCTCAACCCTCAACCCTCAACCCTCAACCCTCAACCCTCTGGGCTTCCGAGTCGTCTATCCCTGCGCCGGGCAGCTTTACCCTGCATGTCCGTGGCGCCAACGTCCAGCAGCAAACGATGCCTGGACCAACCATCCTCCCGATGTTCGATGGCCTAAGCAGGCAGACAAGCCTCCCGAGATTTTCTGGGTTTAGGGTTTAGGGTTTAGGGTTTAGGGTTTAGGGATACGAGGCCTAAGCAGGCAGAAAAGCCTCCCGAGATTCCTAGGAGGGCCTCTAAAAAACCCTCTGATTCTGTTTTTTTCTGAATATGATCCCCTTAAACCCAATAGGGGAAGATCTAAAATATCCCAAGAACCTACCTCGTTTCTCACCGCCATATAGCGTCAGATACAAGATGAAGCTGGGCATGGATTCTCAGCAGACGCAAAAAAAGAGCACGTGAGGGAGGGTGTGGGGGAGGAGGGGGATGCTGTACACTGTCTTTTCCCTCTCCCAAACCTCCCCAAGCACAACGTCGCGCGCCGGCGTCGACTACACGGTCACGGGACAGGGTGCTGTATTATTGGTAGTGACGTAATGAAGTTGGGGAACTGGACTCTGCAGAGAACTGCCGACTTAGACAAGACAACGTTTAACCACCACGTGTCACATCATCAGAAAACCGCTCAACCTGCTAGCACTTGACTTTTTGGGCCAAGCCAACACCTTGCCAGGACAATTCGCCTAATTGCGGCCCTTTCGCGAACCTCGCGCACGTCCTTGACGACTTTCGGCGTTGGCTTTCTCAAACGCTGCTCTTTTGCAAGCTTCTCTGCATGTCTGACATATACGATAAGAGTACGCTGATTTGACTGCACGAAACACGAGTCTTCAAAGCCTCTATAAGAAGGATGAACGCATGCTGGAACATAAGCACTATGAGTCGAAGCAATGATGATGTTCTGCTAATCCTTTCGCCCCTTTCGCGGGCCTGTCGCGAAGACTGTGACTATCAAGCAAGACCTGTCATCTAAATCCGATGTGTCCAGCGTGTTAGAACAACCCTCACATTGGTGGACTGGCAGACGGTGAAGAGACCACCAGTGGGAGGCAGGTTGATTAGGTGAAGACTCGGAGAAGCAACCACCCTAAACCCTAAACTGACCGAACCAAGCGGTTCTTTGAGAGCCTTCTAAGCTATGGAACTTGAATGGTGAATTCTGCAAATGAGGCACTGCGGCACTGCTAGGCTTGGTTACTCTCCTAGACAGGGAACATTGCCAGATTGCACTGTGCAACAACGGGCCCGGGCAATCCGTTCCGACATGTTCCGAACAAGCAAGCATGTTCAGTAAAGGTATTGAGGCCGCAGCAATACTCTGCTCGAAGCAGCACCAAATACGCTGAAAGGGGGTTCCAGCTGAGTCAAGCACCAGGAGAACCCCTTCGCACATCTGCATGGCTCTGTAAAAAGATGTGCTTCGAGGATTGCACATGATATCGTCTTCGACACGATGCTGGTTGTTCGCATACGCACATACCCAGTACGTGGTGCTGCCTGGCATCTCTCTCACTCGGGCATGCTGCTCCAGACATGCGAGGAACTCGCTGACTGGCTCCTTGTCACAAACACACAACACAAAGCTTCATGGTGCGCTATATTCAGCCGCTCCCTGCGGAAAAGAATGGCAACAGCTTCTGCGTGCGTGCGTGCGTGCGTGCGTGGGTGCGTGGGTGCGTGCGTGCGGGCGTGCGTGTGTGCGTGCGTGCGTTCCCCCGTGCGTGCGTGCGTGCGTGCATGCGTGGGTGGGTGGTGGGTGGGTACGTGGGTGGGTGGGTGGGTGGGTGGGTGGGTGGGTGGGTGGGTGGGTGGGTGGGTGGGTGTCTGTGTGTGTGTGTGTGTGTGTGTGTCAGTGCGTGTGTACGCGTGCGCGTGTACGCGTGCGTGTGTACGCGTGCGCGTGCGCGCGTACGTGCTCGTGTGCGTGCGTGATTTGCCGTGCCTCAAAGCCACTAACATATACGACATATTGACTGCACTTTTACGGACACCGTATGCCAGTCGTTTCTGCCAGAAAACAAAGAAATCAAACCAGAAGCGAAGCATTGAGCGAGGGTCTATCCAAGCATGGGACACGAACCAGCGCGGCTTCTGCGCACGAGGATCCAGAGACATCACCTCCACCAAGCTGCATCCGTTCTGCTCGTGGTAGCCTTGCGTGGCTGGCTTGATGATCCAGTGATTTGCGTGATACAGATTGAAGGTGCTGAGTCTCAGTCTGCTTCCGGCATGGGCACCGTAGGTCTCGAACCAGCGGTCCGCCATAACTGAGACGAACCTTACGAGCCGTTGCAACTGCTCCAAACTGATGCCTCGCTCGGCCGTGTGCACGATGTAGCAAGCCTCCTGCAAAATTTGGGGGGGGGGGGGGGGGAGATTTAAAGAACGGCATGAGCCGTCACTACAGTAGCCCGGGCAGGTGGCATGCTGACATGTGCTATGCTGGACACACACTGACTGTAAACTGACGCGAACTACTGTGGAAAAGAAACACACTTGAGTCCTCCGCACTGATTTCGGAATAGTTGGCCAAGACCATTCCGCGCACCGCAGTCTGCTGGGTGATGATTTCATTGGTCCCGAGCTGGTGCTGCCCACTTGAGAGGAGCTTGTTTCCGTGCCAGTGACCAGGCAGTCGGCTTTGGGCTAGGCTAATCACGTCACTGGCGGAAATCCCGACACCCCACGGGAGAGTGAGGCGTCCAAAACCAGGAACATCCACCGTCAGAGACATGGTGCAAGTGAGGTAGAGTCAGTTCTGCCAATGATCGATCGTCACTGTCTGGGAATGCAAGATTTTGGCAGGTGCTAGTCGGATGCACTAGATTCACAGCTTCGTTCAATTGGTGTGTCCATCTCAGCCTGTCCGAGGAAAAGCACATGCCCAACATGGTCCAACAGCAAGGTCAGGGAATCAGAGTTGGAAACGAATTCGGAGGATGCGACCGCTTCTTCTCACCAAATGTGTTCTGCCAGACCAACCACTTTAAGTCTCAATGACGCCAGCCCTGTAAGTAAACACAAGTCACCCCCCAGGATCAGAACAAAGCCCCGTTAAGAAACCCACTCCAATCCGAAATTTCGGCCCCCCTCCCAGACCCATTGCACCAATCCGGGGCAGGGGGGGGGGGGGGGGAGTGGGGAGGGCATTCAATCGCAGCCAAGCGATCATTAAACCCAAAACGCCTAACTCAGAAGCCTCAAACCCTAAACCCTAAACCCTAAACCCTAAACCCTAAACCCTAAACCCTAAACCCTAAACCCGAACCCCGTGAACTCATAGGGAGAAGCCTCCGCGCCTTTTGCACATGCGAAGCAGTCGGCGAGCCAACCGTGCAAACGATGAGGCCATTTTTCAGCCCACTGGTCCATCCCACTTCGGAATCGGAAGGTTGAGCTTAGGGCTTAGGGTTTAGGGTTTAGGGTTTGGGGTTTGGGGTTTGGGGTTTAGGGTTTGGGGTTTGGGGTTTGGGGTTTGGGGTTTGGGGTTTGTGGTTGGGGGTTTGGGGTTTAGGGTTGTTTGGGGCTTAGGGTTTAGGGCTTAGGGCTTAGGGTGAAAGGTTTGGGGGTTTATAGGGCTTCGCATGCCAGACTGAGGAAACTCGTGGCGGGCAGTGGCGGGGCAAGCGCTCAAAACTTTAGGAGAAAAGTGAAACTGCGGAGGTCTCGGATTTCTGCTGGCCACTGGGTCGTGCCAAACGCTGACAATCTTTCCGGGGAGCAAGCCAGAACTGCAAACGCATCCGAAAGCCTAAAGCCTGAACCGTAAATCCTGAATTTCAACCCCAGCCAAAGCCCGAACTGAAACCTACACTGGGCCAGGGAATGGAAGCTCCCCAGCAACGGAGAAAGCAGAGCACCTTTTTCGAACTCATTTGGCTTTACAACGGGATCCGCACCTTATTAAGTAAACTTCTCACCAAGCGTAAGGCAGTCGAGGTTTGCGGAGATTGAAAGTCGTCGATTGTAGGATGATGGGGTTTAGGGCCGAGTTTAGGGCGGTTTATAGGGAACCCCAAAGCTGTTTAGGGTTTCGGGTCTAGGGTTTCGGGTTTAGGGTTTCGGGCTTCGGGTTTAGGATTTAGGGTCTAGCTGAAGTGCAACTTCCTGAAGAGGGATGGCGCAAACATAGACTTCGCGAGCCGGGCTCAGTTCGCCTCGCGTTTTACCAGCGTGGACCTCGGCGTTGGCAGTTCCCCTACTCTGGGTGTATAGTGTCTATACGGCCTACCCTAAATCGAAAATCCCTAATCCCTAAACCCTAAACCCTAAACCCTAAACCCTAAACCCTAAACCCTAAACCCTTATAAACCCTAACCCTCTAAAAACACTACCATGAGAATCCCAAGGCTCACTTCTCCCACTTCTAAGTGGGCTCCCTAAGAAACATGTACGGGGACTCTCTTACACAATGTGCTCAGGTATGGGCAGGTATCTACATCATGGTCCCTTCGGGATAGCATGATTTAGCTAAGGCCGTGCACTTGAAATCATCTGAAGCATACTTCTGAATAAGATCCTCGTTAACCCAGTCATGCAGAAACATGTGAGGTATCCTAACTCTACGAGACAAACGGCAAAACCCCTGACAGAGGTCCCCTCCCAGAACCTTGACATCTGAGTTGAGTTGGGGGCCAGTGGAGCCCCCCAAGGATTTAGGGTTTAGGGTTTAGGGTTTAGGGTGTAGGGCTTCGGACGCAGGATCCTCGTGCACTAGTGGGCGCGTGGATTCGGCCCCAGTTGAACTTTAAAGCTTGCAAAGGTTCTCGGGAGGTCAGAGGCTCCAAATCCCCAATATTAACTTTAAAGGCTGTGAAGGCTTTATGCAAGTCCAATGCTCTATCAGCCTTTAGCCCGTATAAGGTGCAAGCCTTTGAAAGTCTCACAGTTTTACGGCTAAACAAGTACGAGGCTTCGGGCAACCAAGAGGCTCCAGATCCCCAACCAAATCTTAAAGCCTTAAACCCTTATACCCTTAAGCCCTTAAACCTTTAATGGCTTAAAAGACAATATATTGAAATGTTAATGGCTCCGCAAATCTTGAACATACAGGTCTGCCCAACATGTACTGCTATCGGCCCGATGCGTCATTGATCCCAAGAAGGAGAGGGTCGATAGCAACCAATTTGGCCCTAAACCCTAAACCCTAAACCCAAAACCAAAAACCCAAAAACCCCAAACCCTAAACCCAAGGCGCTGGGGCCGACACTAGCAATGGACATTTTTTGCATCTCAAAAGAGAAGGTCTACGCAACTCGTTGCATCTTCCAAAAGCCAAGGTGCATGTAAATCGGTTTCGGGTTTAGGGTTGTTTAGGGTTTAGGGTTGGGGGTTTGGGGTTTAGGGTATGAACCAAGAAGAACTGCCAAATCATCCGCAAAGGTCCATGTCACTTACGTCTGTTGGGATTCTTTGTGACTCCGGTAGCCATATTATAACAAGGGTACCCTTTTTGATTTGGGGTTGGCTACAAGGGAACCGAGTACCAAAAGGGCAAAAGGGTACCACTGGGCTACCAAGGGATCTTCCAGGAAAGGGTACAGGGTATAGGGTACAGGGTATAGGGTATAGGGTATAGGGTTTAGGGTTTAGGGTTTAGGGTTTAAGGGTATAGGGTTTAGGGTGAAACCCGGAAGCCTTGCAGTCCAAAGAGCACTTCCTTGCCACAAGCCCCCAAGCCGTACTACACCCTACGCTGAAACCCCAACTCCGAAGCCCCTAAACCCTAAACCCTAAACCCTGAACCCTGAACCCTAAACCCTAAACCCTAAACCCTAAACCCTAAACCCTAAACCCTAAACCCTAAACCCTAAACCCTAAACCCTAAACCCTAAACCCTAAACCCTAAACCCTAACCTCTAGTAGAGCGCCTTACAAGCCCTCGACCCCCTCGAGTCCCCTGGCCTCGTCTTTGACGAGCCCCTCTTGCCGGCCTGCAGGGCTGAAACGACGCAAGTTGAAGGTGTTTAGGGTTTAGGGTTTAGGGTTTAGGGTTTAGGGTTTAGGGTTTAGGGTTTAGGGTTTAGGGTTTAGGGTTTAGGGTTTAGGGTTCAGGGTTCGAGGGTTTAGGGTTTATGAGCATGTCTGCACGTGTGGCACTTCCCTTGTGGTGTTTTGTCCTCGCGCCGCCCTCAGAAGTCATGACCTAGGGTTTAGGGGTGTGCTAGGGTTTGAAGCTTGGGCTAGCTCAGTTTCTTTTCAATCTTTGTCATTGAAGGCGACCCCTGCCGAGCTGGATGGCCTCGCTTGGCGCTTCTACCCAGCGCTGGCGTGGGTTCACACCACCAGCGATGTCCTTCGCAACACTCTTTGCTGGGCTCTGCGGTTCTGTAAAAATCTCCACCTCTCTAAACCACGAAGCTCTAAAGTACTGGACACTACGTTTGTTCACGAAAGCCCCCAACAATCCAGGAAAACCAGCCAGAATCAAGCACGGAAGGCCACGAACTCAAAGGCATTCCACTCCTGAACCCTAAACACCCGAAACACCCTAAAGCCTAAACCCTAGAACCGAAACCTTAAACACCCTAAACCCTAAACCAGACCCTCCCAGCCTTGAAATCCTAACATTCTACCCTCAACCCTAAACCCTAAACCCCAAACCCCAAACTTCCAAACAGGCATTCCATAGCTTCTCTGAGAAGCTCCTGGCCGATGGTATTCAACGACTCGGTGAACGTCGAGAGGTTCCTGCACAGGCTGTCCAGGGGCCATCCAAGGTGTGTGTGATTGGAGCACAGAAGAATTTCCGTTTTCAGCTTTTGGTTGCCTCTGATCCTCCGGACTTGTTGTCCCTAAACCCTAAACCCTAAACCCTAAACCCTAAACCCTAAACCCTAAACCCTAAACCCTAAACCCTAAACCCTAAACCCTAAACCCTAAACCCTAAACCCTAAACCCCACAACCAAAGCAAGGGGGATTAGGGCACCACTGGGGCATCCCGGTGAGCCCTACACTCTGGAACCCTACACTCCCATGAAACGTCGGGTTTTGGGGGGTTCTTGTTGGCTGGGTTCTATAGGTTCCGTGTAAAGCTTCCAAGGGTTTAGGGTTTAGGGTTTAGGGTTTAGGGTTTAGGGTTTAGGGTTTAGGGTCGTAGGGTTGAAGGGTTGAAGGGTTTAAGGAGCTAAGGGTTTCAGGGGTTAAGGGTTTAAGGCTTACAGGGTTTAAGGGTTTCAGGGTTTCAGGGTTTCAGGGGTGCACGTCCCAAATCGCCCCCCTTTTTTCTCGCTCGTCCCAAGTTGTTCTTGGTCAGGGTCGGACATACTCACACGCTCTCCTCCCGAAGCGTACCTCGATGTCTGGAGGAACCCTCAAGGTTAGGGTTTAGGGCTCAGGGTTTAGGATCCCTCAGCCCGACTACACCCGACGATGGGTCCTAAAAACCGAGTGCCGAAGACCTACACATCCAGAGCAAGGCGCGACAACCGAGTAGCGCCATCACCACAGAGACTTCCCACTACCATGCAAAGTGTCTGGCAAATCGTGCCGACAAAAAGTGTGGCGCAGGCGACCTTAACCCTAAACCCTAAACCCTAAACCCTAAACCCGAAACCCGAAACCCTAAAGCCTCAAGAGAGTTTAGGGTTTAGGGTTTAGGGTTTAGTAAGGGTTTAGGGTTTAGGGTTTAGGGTTTAGGGTTTAGGGTTTAGGGTTTAGAGTTTAGGGTTTAGGGTTTAGGGTGTATGGTTTAGGATTGAGGGTTTAGGGTTACTCCCGAATATGGCCCTTATGTCCCCTTCGACTTTTTTTTGTCGACAAGGGTCCCCAAACCTAAGGGTCCAACCTTAGAGGTCCAAGGTCAGAGCCCCATCAAACCCGAATGAAACCCGAAACTCCCAAACCCCTAATAGGGTTTAGGGTTTAGGGTTTCGGGTTTAGGGTTTAGGGTTTAGGGTTTAGGGCCAGTTTAAGGTTTAGGGTTTAGGGTTTAGGGTTTAGGGTTTAGGGTTTAGGGTTTAGGGTTTAGGGTTTAGGGTTTAGGGTTTAGGGTTTAGGGGACCCAAAGCCACAAAAACCCTGCTGCCCAGGTGCAGCAGCCATACACTTGGCCAATGACCTTGGTAGCACTGGCAGGCCGCCCCACCCCTTCTCGCCTCCACGGCGTTGAAGCCAAAACCCTAAACCCTAAACCCTAAACCCTAAACCCTAAACCCTAAACCCTAAACCCTCAACCCTAAACCCTAAGCTTTAGAGTGTTTAGAGTTTAGGGTTTCGGGCTTTAGAGTTTGGATGGCTAAGAGGCTTCAGGGTAATGGCTTGAACTCCAAGCCCTAAACCCGAAACCCTCAAACATTCAAACCCTAAACCCTATGCCCGATAGACCCTGAACCCTCAAGCAGTCGAAGCCTAAACCATATAGGCCCTAAACCCTAAACCCCAAACCCTAAACCCCAAACCCTAAACCCTAAACCCCAAACCCTAAACCCTAAACCCCAAACCCCAAACCCTCAAACATTCTGGCCGGCGACCCCGGCGATTGAGTTCTTGCGCATGTCCCCCAGCTCCCGCCGCAGGCGATCGCAGGAATGGCGAGTCGTTTTGGCCTCGAACTTCCTTGGGCCGGAAATAGGGTTTAGGGTGTGGGGTTTAGGGTTTCGGGTTTCGGGTTTAGGGTTTAGGGCCAGTTTAGGGTTTAGGGTTTAGGGTTTAGGGTTTAGGGTTTAGGGTTTAGGGTTTAGGGTTTAGGGTTGTAAAGTCCTGGGCATGGGTGTTTTGGGTCTATGAATCTGTGCAGTATTTAGGGTCCAAGACCCAGTGGCGACACTTGACTATAACCTAAACCCTAAACCCTAAATCCTGGACCCTAAACCCTACACCCTAAACCCTAAACCCTAAACCCTAAACCCTAAACCCTAAACCCTAAACCCTAAACCCTAAACCCTAAACGGCCCTTAAAAGCCGCCCAGGGCGCAAGGCTTCGTTGCAGCGCTCCAGGCTGGCAACGGCGGCCAGGAGCTTGCCCAAAGGAAGGCTCTCCAGCTGAGCTGCCAGCTGCTCCTATTGGGGTTTAGGGTTTAGGGTTTAGGGTTTCGGGTTTAGGGTTTAGGGTTTAGATTTTAGGGTTTAGGGCCGTTTAGGGTTTAGGCTTTAAAGTTTGGGGTTCTAGGGTTTTAGAGTTTAGGGTTTGGGGCCTAGGGTTTAGGAGGTTTGGGGGCCTGGGGTTCGGGGTTTGGGATGGTGTTTAGGGTCAGGGTGAACAGTCGGGATCAGGGCTCTCAAACCCCACTCAGCCTCCCTAAACTCTCAAACCCCCAAACCCCAAAACCCCAAAACCGCAAACCCTAAACCCCAAAACCCCAGACCCCAACCCCCAAACCCCAAAACCCCAAACCCCAAACCCTAAACCCCCAGACCCCAAGCCCCAAACCCCAAACCCTAAACCTCACCCCCAAACCCCAAACCCCCCAAACCCTCCCCGCTCCCCGAAGCTCCTGAGTCCTTGGAGTTCGGGGGGTTCGGCGTATCAGGCCTTGCTCCCGGATCTCCTGTGCTGTTGGGAGCCCTGTGTTTTTCCTTTTTTTAACAGGGTTTTGGGGTTTAGGGTTTGAGGGTTTAGGGCTTCAAGGTTAGGGTTTCAAGTTTCGGGTTTTTGGGTTTAGGACTTCAAGTTTGGGGCTTTTTTTGGTGCGGACAAAGGGCATCTAAGACTTTGCTTTGGAGTAGACCCTGAAAAAAAAAGTATATTTTTTTAGGTATAAGTAGCTATAATAGGAAACCAGAACCAAAAAAGTATCAAAGTCTAGTGCTCCAAGACCCAGTCTACAAAATCAAGCCCACCAGCTTTCAGACGCTTGCATTGCGCAAAGCCTGGGAACCTACACCTTATCCCGCAGCCAGATTGCCTAAACTGCAAAACCCCAAGCAAACGCATCCATCCCAGCAATCCCACACGAAGCCAAGTCTCAGCTTAAACCCCAAACCCCAAACCCCAAACCCCAAACCCTAAACCCTAAACCCTAAACCCCAAGCCCTAAACCCTAAACCCTAAATCCCAAGCCCTAAATCCTAAACCCTAAACGGGCTTGATCCGCAAGGTCAGCTTCCCACTCACGAAGCTTGCGAACCACAAAGAAAAACAAGTATAAGCCAACAGGTTACAAGTCACCAGTTACCTACTAAATAACGACGACGACTACCACGACTACTTCGTACTTGTCCAGCTTCCTAGACGAACCAGCGACTAACAACAACTCTTGGGATTGTACAGGGAGCCTTCTACCCCCAAAGAGAAATTACCCTGAACCCTACACCCTAAACCCCACACCCTAAACCCTGAACTTTGAACCCTAAACCCAAAACCCTAAGCCAAACCCTAAACCCTGAAAACAAAACCCCCCCCCCAAAAAAAAACAAAAACAACACTTGTACTCCTGGGCCGCCTGTGATTGCCACCGGCGGAGGAGCTGCCTTAAGCGAAGATGCCACGCTGGAGGCGAGAGTTTGCTAGGGTTTAGGGTTTAGGGTTTAGGGTTTAGGGTTTAGGGTTTAGGGTTTAGGGTTTAGGGTTTAGGGTTTAGGGTTTAGGGTTTAGGGTTTAGGGTTTAGGGTTCCTCCGCAGTCCGTGTTCTCGACCCTATCTCCCCCCCAAAAAAAACCCATGACCTGGCCCTAAAGCCCCCCTCGCCCTAGAGTTCAAGAGCCACCTGGAAGCACCGGGAAGCGGGGAGATTCCGGGTGGGGGGATTGCGCAGATGCTGGTGCGTACAACCTAGCAACACCATAAACCCTCTCAAACCCATAAACCCCACAAACTTCTTTGATCCCATGAGCCCAACATAAACCCTATGAGCCTACGTAGATCCATTAGACCCTCTAAACCCTATCAACCCTATACTCCCTGTAAACCCCCAAATCCTACACCCTGGAAACCCTAAAGCCCTGAGTCCCTGTAAACTCGGAAAGCCACACAAACCCTACAAACCTGCTCCCGAGCCGATAAAGACCCTATGAGCCCTGGAAGTTCTAGAAACTCGAGAAGCCCGATAAGCCCAACAAGCTCTGCAGCCCTACAGCCCTACAAACCCTGTACCTGGCCCTGGAAAACCAAGCCCCAAACCCCCAACCCCCAACCCCAAACCCTAAATCCCCAAACCCCAAACCCCAAAACCCCAAACCCCAAACCCTAAACCGTAAAGCCTAAAGCCTAAAGCCTAAACCCTAAACCCCCAACCCCAAAAAAGCCGAGTGACCTACAGGCTCGCTGTACTTTCACCAGGGCCTTGCGACGCTGCTGGGTCTCTTGCCGGGCCAGGTGCTGGCGCCAGGCAGTCCTCAGAGGGTTTAGGGTTTAGGGTTTAGGGTGTTTAGGGTTTAGGGGGTTTAGGGGGTTTAGGGTTTAGGGTTTAGGATTTAGGGTTTAGGGGTCTTTGGTTGGGGGGCTTAGGAATCAGGGTGTGGGGCTTTCGGTTTGTAGTGTTTTTGGCTTTTTTGGGTTAGGCTATTGGGTAAAGAGTTGTGAAGGGTTGAGGATGTCAGGATAGGGGTTTAGGTTCTACACCATATCTGTATTCAAAATTATTTACCATATACCATAGTAACCACATATTTATAGGAAAAGATAGACCATAGACCACATAGATAGATGGGAGCCTTCTCTCCATTGCGGCACTGGGTCGGTTTGTAGACAAGCCTGGCGGCACAAAACGGGAGTAGGGGAGCCAACCCCCAAACCCCAAACCCCAAACCCTAAACCCTAAACCCTGAACCCCTAAACCCTAAACCCTAAACCCTAACCCCTAACCCTGAACCCTGAACCCTGAACCCTAGACAGTAGTAGAAGATCAAGCGTCTGGATGGGCAAGGCGGCCCGCGCGCGGCGCCGCTTCCGGATCCAGAGCACGGTGCCTTGGTAGGGTTTAGGGTTTAGGGTTTAGGGTTTAGGGTTTAGGGTTTAGGGTTTAGGGTTTAGGGTTTAGGGTTTAGGGTTTAGGGTTTAGGGTTTAGGGTTTCTGGTTTAGGGTTTAATGTTGGACCTGCTTTAATAAGTTACCCCCCCCCCCCCCCCCCCTCAACAGTCGCGAACCCTGAATAAAAAAAGACCCCAAACAGTCAGGGGGGGGGGGGGGGGGGGGGGCAGAGAAATGAGCTCTCTTCAGGGTTTTGGAACCAGATCCCAAACTAAGAACTTGACTCAAAAACCATTTAAAAAAACAGGCCCGGCCCGAAATCTTTTCATTATTGCGGACCCCCAAAACAGAGGGTCCAGATCCTGAATAGCCGGAAAACTTTTCATAATAGCGTCCCCCTAGAATATTGCGGGTGCAACATTAGGGTTTAGGGTTTAGGGCAATAATATGGCTACCCCTTGTTTCTGGGAACCTGGAACCACAAAAAACCAGGGTATAAAAGAGTACCCTAAATCCTGAACCATTGACCACAACCCTAAACCCTGCAAACTGTAAACCCTAAACCCTAAACCCTAAACCCTTATAAACCCTAAACCCTAAACCCTAAACCTCAAACCCTGAACCCTGAACCCTGAACCCTAAACCCTAAACCCTAAACCCTAAACCCTAAACCCTAAACCCTAAACCCTAAACCCTAAACCCTAAACCCTAAACCCTAAACCCTAAACCCTAAACCCTACCAAAGTGCGGTGGAACCATCTTTGGAGGCGCCGGGCGCTCGAGGCCATGGCGACGAAGCGCTGCCTCGCCAAGCGGGCTCGCGTCCAGCGCTGCCTTGGCCCCAGAGGTTTACGGGTAGGATGCTGCAGATTGGGTGGGGTTTAGGGTTTACGGTTTAGGGTTTAGGGTTTAGGGGTTAGGGGTTAGGGTTTAGGGTTGAAGGGAGATGCAGATTAGGGGGGTTTCGCCCAGGCGATGAGGCCAGCAGTAACTTGCTAAGTGTTGGTTCTAGACTCATTCACAGCTATCTCCTGAATTGTCACGCGACCGGCAAACCCTACAGCCCATAGCCCCAAGTTGCATCCAAGGCGCAACGTGGACACAGCATGGCATTTCGTCCGAAAGGCCTCAATCTCAACTCGGAGACACGCATGTAACATTCCTTCGTCTCGTACCCCTAGGATTTGAAGCTTAGGGTATGGCTTGAATACAGGGAAGCTAACTTCAAAGGGAATAAGGGGGCTGCTGCGCATCCTCATACAGGCGGAATACTGGTCAAAGCTTGGAATTTGTTCAACTCTGTGTCTTCAGTAGGGTCCAGGCCCTTTCAGGGTAAGCCCTATAAACCCGACAAACCCCAAACTCTTATTCACAAGCTTTCGGACCTGGTTTGCAGGCTCAGCTCGTTTCCTGCGCATATGTCGCAGCCCACTGAAGCACCACTTCAAACCCGCAAGCCTACCTTAAAGTTGTTGAAGAAAGCTCTTGTCTCTGCAAGGTTCAGGGCATGGGGTTTATAGAGTTCAGCCCGAACGTCCCTGTGTCGTATACTTCGCGAGTCGTGAGGGTGTCACCCAGCAGGGTGCTGGGGATGGCTTAGGGCTTAGGGTTGAGGATTTAGGGTTTAGGGCTTAGGATTTCTTAGGGTTTAGGGTTTGGGATTGATTTAATCGGGTTTACGTAGGGAATAGGTTTTTTGGGGTTTATAGGGACTCCTGCTTTTGGAGTTTTCCTGTGTCTCGCGTTTATGGAACCAAGCGCGATATGCAAAGGAATTGCAGCTGGAGCACTTGCCTGGCTTGGCGCCCACGCAGCACAGCCTGCAACTTTGTGGCAGCGCGCTGCCTCTGCAAGACAGGGGATGTGAGGGACGTCAGTCACAAACCCCAAAACCCTAAACTCCCGAAACGCAAAGCTCTGAACTCTGAAAAAACCCACTCATCCTCTGAGTGCCCCCCAACATCGCCCTAAAACGCCCCAAACAGTATCCTAAAACCTAAACCCTAAACCCTAACCCCTACCCCAAACCCCAAACCCCAAACCC
>CAJNDS010002379.1:1282500-1310000 GCA_905221605.1 Symbiodinium natans | reverse complement strand
CAATGGCTAAAGGCTATGTGCTCCACTACTAAGTGAAGCACTCAAACCCCACAAGCCCCCAACCGCGAACCCAACCCGAGACTCCAAACCCTCAAGCACCGAAGCCGGAACCTAAGCCCTAAACCCTAAACCCTAAACCCTAAACCCTAAACCCTAAACCCTAAACCCTCGACCCTAAACCCTAAACCCTAAACCCTAAACCCTAAACCCTAAACCCTAAACCCTAAACCCTAAACCCTAATCCGCCAAAATCCCAAACCAGAACAATCTGAACATCTCAGCACCAAGCGTCTGCAGACCGTGCCCTGGCGCATCGGGCAGCACGTGGGCCACTCGTTCCTGTAGCCGCCTCAGGGTTCAGAAGGTTTAAGGTTTAAGGTTTAAGGCTTAAGGCTTAAGGTTTAAGGTTTAAGGTTTAAGGCTTAAGGCTTAAGGTTTAAGGTTTGAGGTTTAGGGTTTAGGGTTTAAGGTTTAAGGTTTAACTTAAGGTTTAAGGCTTAAGGTTTAAGGTTTAAGGTTTAAGGTTTAGAAGGTTTAAGGTTTAGAAGGTTTAAGGTTTAGGGGTTTAGGGGTTTAGGGTTTAGGGATTTAGGGGTTTAGGGATTTAGGGGTTTAGGGGTTTAGGGGTTTAGGGGTTTAGGGTTTAGAGGGTTTAGAGGGTTTAGAGGGTTTAGGGGTTTAGGGGTTTAGGGGGTTTAGGGGTTTAGGGGTTTAGAGGTTTAGGGGTTTAGGGGTTCAGGGGTTCAGGGGTTTGGGGGTTTAGGATTTAGGGATTATCATTTTGGGTTTTGGGTGTTTCGCGCCTTGTGAGGGTTAGAAGGATTCTTGGCCTAACTCGGGCAGGCAGGGTTCTTGGGGTGATTACGGCGTTTCGCGACACTAGGGCTTAGGGGTTCGAAACTGTATGGGTTTTGGGGGGGTCTGATGTGGCTTATGAGGTTTACGAACATAGGGGGCCCCTAAAATACATCCCCACATAATAGGCTTCCCTTGTAATAACTTAGCTGTCCAGTACCTAGGGGTTCTAAAGGTTAACCTTTGGGATTCTAAGGGGAATCTACTAACCCAAAAAGGTTAAAGGTTACCTACTCTACTACTAAGATAAGGACCCCAATAAGGTACCCTTCATAGGCCTCTCGGGTCAGGGTTTCTGGGGTCTAGGGTCTGCGTTTTAGACTTCAAGGTTCGGGGGTCACGCTGAAGGCTTCGGGGGTTGAGAGGCTTTAGGGTGTCGGGCTGTGCCTCACCCTAAAACCCTTAACCCTAAACCCTAAAAACCCGCAAAAAACCCCTGAACACCCCTAAGCCCTAAACCCTAAACCCTAAACCCTAAACCCTAAACCCTAAACCCTAAACCCCCAAAGTGGCAACCCCCACAAAAACAGGCCCTAAATATCTCCACCCAGACGTCTCCGCGGCACCGGAAGAGGAGGCGCGCAGCTTCGGCGTATTCACCTCGGCCCACCTCGAACTCCAGCCTTGCCAGAAGGGTTTAGGGTATAGGGTTTAGGGCTAGGGTTTAGGGTTTAGGGTTTAGGGTTTAGGGTTTAGGGTTTAGGGTTTAGGGTTTAGGGTTTAGGGTTTAGGGTTTAGGGTTTAGGGTTTAGGGTTTAGGGTTTAGGGTTTAGGTTCTAGGGTTTAGGGTTTAGGGTTTAGGGTTCAGGTCAGGGTTTAGGATGTTGCAGTTTAGGGTGTAGGGTTCAAAAGGGATCATGTGGCCCCATCGCGCGGTCTGTTTCGACTCAAGCAGCGACACGTCACCATGACGGTAGATTTTCCCTATAAACCCTAAACCCTAAACCCCAAACCCAAAATTCCACGCTAAGACCCCCTCTCAAACCTCATGCATCACGCAGGTGACAGCCGAACTGCGGATCCGAGCATCCATGTGGGCAGCGATACAACTATGATCCCGCGTGCGGTTTAGGGTAATACTACGCAGTCTCATATTTCGTGTGCCGCAAAAACGGATTTAGATCGACAAGGTCAAAGGCACCTGACTTTTTGAAACTCGGTATAGCCATCCGCGACATTATGTAGAGGCGCACCCGACCCTCAAGCCTTTAGCTCCTCAACCCCAAAGCTCCCGAAACTCTAAACCCTGAACCCTAAGACCTGAGCCCTAAATCTTAAACCCTAAGCCCTAATTCCTAAGCCCCCAAGCCCATTCCAGCCCTCCCACTGCGCTGGGCCTTGACCACATGGGCTTCTCCAAGCGCCAGTACTCCAGCACGGCCTTGCAACAGACTAAACCTAAACCCTCAACCCTTTAAACCCTGAGCCCTGAGCCCTGAACCCTAAACCCTAAACCCGAAACCCTAAACCCTACGTTCGGGGACTCAGGGTGTTGGAGTAGTGGGTAAGCTCTGGCCCTTGCCTCGCGATGGCGGTGCCGCACGGGGTAGCCGGCCCTGCTGACACGGATTGCCTGCCGGGTTTAGGGTTTAAGGTTTAGGGCTTAGGGTGACCTAAACCCCAGAAGTGGAAACCTGAAACCTCAGATCAACCTTCGCAGCGAATCCCAGCCTTCAACACCTCGTGCACTGGGGCGGGGCTCGAGGTCCCTAAGCTCGTTTTGTGACGCACAACACCTCTAGACCCTCTCAGTACCCGCCCGGCCTAAAAGCCTCTAAGTTTACAAAACCTCTAGACCCTCTCAACCTAAACCCTAAACCCTAAACCCTAAACCCCAAACCCCAAACCCCAAACCCTAAACCCTAAACCCTAAACCCCAAGTCTCAGACCTGGCTTGGACGTGCAGTCCCGGGGTCCTCAAAATCCCCAAAGCTTGGCCCAGCAAAGATCCACCTAATGACCTCGGGGGTTTGTTAGGGATATGTGTTGAGTAGACAACGGGAAAACGGGATTTCACAGGGCAAGGGGCAAGCTGCCTCGGGTTGTGTTGAGTAAGGGTTTAGGGTTTAGGGTTTAGGGTCTAGGGTCTAGGGTCTAGGGTCTAGGGTCTAGGGTCTAGGGTTTAGGGTTTAGGGTTTAGGTTTTAGGGTTTAGGGTTTAGGGTTTCGGGTTTAGGGCTTGAGGTTGAAGGTCTCAGCATGGCCTCCAAAACGCCCTGGTATCTCAGCTGCTCCACCACCGAACTTCTGTGCAAGACCTGTCAGGCGCCAAGCGCGGGTAACAGCGGACAGCCTGATCAACAGATGAGTTTCGACTGATAGTTCTCCCAAAAGTCCCTAAACCATAAGCCATAAACCCTAGGCCTAAACCCTAGACCCTAAATCCTATATCAGCCACGATACTTCCACACGGGAGTACCTACGGAGGCCAAAAGCCCAAGAAGATTCAACCTTTGAAGCCAGGCTACCCTAAATCCTAAACCCTAAACTCCCAGGTGCCTGCGGCTTGTTCTGCGGGTTTGGCTTGATGCACCTCCGGGTTTTTAAGGCTGGGGGGGTTTGGGGGGTCTTGCGGGGGTTTAGGGGGTGTTAGGAGTGTTGGGGGCTTTGGGTGTGGGGGCTTTTGGGGCTTGAGGGTGTGTCTTTATAGGGTTTTCGGGTTCTCGTCTGCTTTGGCTCCGGCAATCGACGCTTCGCGGAGTCCGAACGAAGCCCAGATCTGGGATACTTTCTCATCGTTTTGCCTAATTCTAAACCCTAAACCCTGAACCCCAAACCCTAAACCCCAAACCCTAAACCCCACCAACCCGAAACCCCAAACTCAGCCTGATGAAGTGGGGCGTCGTCGATCGCACGCTGGCCATCAGCTCCCGCAGCTGTTGCCGGAATCTTGGGTTGAGGGTTTGGGGTTCAGGGTTAGGGTTTAGGGTTTAGGGTTTAGGGTTTAGGGTTTAGGGTTTCGGGTTTCGGGTTTAGGGTTTAGGGTTTAGGGTTTAGGGTTTAGTAGGGTTTGGGGTTTAGGGTCTAGGGTTTCGGGTTCAGGGTTTAGGGTTTTCGAGGTACAGGGTTTAGCTGGGGTTGCTCTTGGACTTTAGAGTTCAGGGTTTGGGTTTCAGGGTCTAGGGCTCTCAGGGTTTAGGGTTTCTCGGGCTTGGGAATTAAAGGTGAAGATCCCGAGTTCTGACACACGAAAGCTCTGAACCCAAGACCTTGCTAAACCGCAAGTGCTTAGGGCTCATAATGAGGTTCATAAGTGCAAGCCAAAACAAACCGAAAACCTAATTAACCCCTAAACCCTAAACCCGCTGCACCCAAACCCTAAACCCCCTAAACTCCCTCACCCCCCTCATCCAACTAACCCTCTAAACTCCTTAAAACTTCTGAGCCCCCTAAACACCCAAAACTGCCTAAACCCCCTAAAACGCCCTGAAGCGTTCAACTCCGGGAGCGAGAGAGGCTCAAGGGAGTAAACCCTAAACCCTAAACCCTAAACCCCAAAACCCTAAACCCTAAACCCTAAACCCTGAACCCTAAACCCTAAACCCTAAACCCGAAACCCTAAACCCTAAACCCTAAACCCTAAACCCCAGGACCGAGAGGCTCCAGGGAGACGGAGTAGGCCTTGGCCTTGGTCACGCGGCCGGTGGACGCCTCCGTCTGTGTGCCGAAGCTGCGACCCTCCTCTGCAGGTTTCAGGTTTAGGGTTTATGGTTTAGGGTTTAGGTTTTAGGGTTAGGATTTAGGGTCTTGGGTTTAGGGTTTAGGGTTTAGGGTTTAGGGCGAAGCTGAGACCCTCCTCTGCAGATTTGGGGGAGGGGCGCTGGAGGATGCTAAGGGTTTAGGGTTTAGGGTTGGGGTTTAGGGTTTAGGGTTTAGGGTTTGGGGTTTGGGGTTTAGGGTTTGGGGTTTAGGGTGTAGGGGTTTAGGGGGATTTAGGAAGTTCAGTGTTTAGGGCTTAGTGTTTGGGGTCTCCGAGACTTTCTCACAAGCCCATGGCTTCACAAAATGCGGATCGGCTCCAGGTAATGTCCGTAAACTCTCACATGCTCGTACGTTGAGGAGCTCATGAAGTTCCCTGAACGCAGGGGGGGTCCTTTTTGGAAGGCCCAGCCCCACGTCGGTCCTCCTGAAAGCGACTTCGGAGGAAGTCGCTGGAGCTGGCTTTCATGCTCTCGATGGCATCCGGTGATAGAGTGTCCTTGTTCCTCAGATCCGCAAGCCCCTATCCACTAAACCCTAAACCCTAAACCCTAAACCCTAAACCCTAAACCCTAAACCCTAAACCCCCTAACCTATAGAAGCACAGAGACATGTGGGGGCAAAGCCTGCAAAAAGAGAAGTCCAGTCGGTTGATGCCCGAGCCCGGCAGCGAAATTCGGGGAAAAAGGGGTTTAGGGTTTAGGGTTTAGGGTTTAGGGTTTAGGGTTTAGGGTAGAATTCCCTCAAAGCCGACTCAAAGCCCTCTGTGACAGCTGGTGCAGAAGACTCAACCTCATAAGACCCCTCTATAGAACCCCGGGAAGGGGGGTTTAGGGTTTAGGGTTTTGGAGTTTAGGGTTTAGGGTTCAGGGCAGCTAGTTCCGGCTAGCTGCTTGAACAGGAAGTCGCGGGATTCGTACTCCACCGCGCCGGCGAAGTGGTTCACCAGGAAGTTTCCGCGTCTCCGCATCACCACCTCATGGGCGCTGCCCAACATACCCTTAACCCTAAACCCTAAACCCTAAAGCCTGAAGCCTGAAGCCTGAACCCCCAACCCTAAACCCTAAAACCTAAACCCTAAACCCTAAACCCTGAACCCTAAATTTTCGAGCTTCGGTTGAGGGTTCTGGGCTTGCAGGCACACAAGTTTCAGCAGCCACACCCCCAAACTCAACCCCAAAGTCACCCCGACACTCAACATCGGGCTTGAATGTCTAGGGTTTGGGGTTTGGGGTTTAGGGTTTTGGATTTTGGGTGTAGGGTTTGGGGTTTAGGGCTGAGGGTATCGTTGCCGGGCATGCCTGGAAAATCTGGTGGCCCTTGTACTTGGAAGATAGCCTGGAGAAGCAGCAGGACTGCCATGGAATCATGCTTCGGCTCTGCAGAGGCTTCTAGAGTTTAGGGCTTAGGGCTTTTTCAGCTGGATTCACTGTAAAGCGGGGAGGATTCGCCCTCCAGCGGCCGCGAAACTAGATCACTCCCTTTTAAGCACCCAACCCTTGCTGACACGATGCCGCCCACCTAACAAGAGCCTTAAAGTCATTAGGGTGCAGTCGGGTTTAGGGTTTAGGGGTTCGGGGTCAGGGTTGGTTGAGGTTTAGGTTTAGGGTGCTTCTGCAGGCTGTTCCGTCAGAGACCCAGCACATTCAACCCGCGAATCACCTGCTTCACACCTTAAGGGTCGGCAGGAGTGTAGGGCCTCTATTGAAGTGGGACGAGGGTTTAGGTTTAGGGTAAGACTTTAGGGTCTTATGTAAACCCTAAACCCTAAACCCTAAACCCTTAAGCCCCAGAGCCCTAAAACCCTAAAACCCCAAAACCCAAAACCCCCTTCTGTGAGCTACAAGCTTGGCAGCTTGTTGAACCAGCCGGTGGAGCTGCCACCAGGGAGGTTTCCCTCCTGTGCAGATGCCGGTGGGCCCAACAGTTGGGCAACTCCGAGACCCTGAACCTTGAACCCTCAGTCCTAAACCCTAAACCCTAAACCCTAAACCCTAAACCCCAAACCCTAAACCCTAAACCCTAACCCCTCTGCAACATGGGATTTTGGGGTCGCGTCTTGCCAAAGCTCCTCATCCAACATGGGGAGGAGGCCCTCCAGAGAAAGCCCGCGGGGCGCTTGTATGCTTCCTGAGAGGTTCAGACCAAGGCTGTTGAAGAGCTGGGGCTTAGGGTTTAGGGTTTAGGGTGTAGGGTTTAGGGTTTAGGGTGTAGGGTTTAGGGTTTAGGGTGTAGGGTTTAGGGTTTAGGGTCTAGGGTTTAGGGTTTAGGAAACCCCAAACCCCCCAAAGCCGTCATCTCTGATCATTACGACTCTAGCATCGGCCCTATGTGCCCTAAGCCTTACCCCCGCGATAACCCTATAAATCCCCAATCGCTGGGTGCAGGGTTTAGGGCTTGGGCTTATAGGACCCGAGTCCTCTACTCAACACTAAGCCCTAAGCCCTAACCCCTAAACCCGAAACCCTAAATCCTAAACCCTGAACCCTAAACCCTGAACCCTAAACCCTGAACCCGAAACCCTAAATCCTAAACCCTACGCCCTCAACCCTAAATCTAGACAAAGCGGCCAATCAGGTCGACAATATCTTTGTTGTCGGGGAAGTCCAGCGGATCCCAGCTCACACCCTCCTTGGCGTAGAGGGCCGCCTCGAATTCGAAGATCACTTCGTTGAAGTGCTGCTGGAGCAGCTCCTGAGTCGTTGCTTTTTTGGTTAGGGTTTGTGGGTACTTTAGGTCTAGCCCTAAACCCTAAACCCTAAACCCGAAATTAAACGCTAACCCCTAAGCCCCAAGCCCTAAACCTACCAACTCCCGTAAAGTCGAGTTTTCGGGCAGGGATGCCCTTGAGGGTCCTGAACCGACACACTCCCGAGCCAGTTGGGAGGGTGAGGGAAGCACTGAAAAGTTTGGCTTTTAAGGTTCATGGCTTTAGGGTCTTAAGGTTTGTTGGTTTAGGGTTTTAGAGTCTTAGGGTATATAGGTTTAGGGTTTTAGGATCTTCGGGCTTGTGGGGTTTATGAGGTTGTAGATTTCATGATCTTCGGGTGATTCAGTCCTTAGGAGTTTGGGTTTTAGCGGTGCCCCGGCTCATTGCGTTCAGCGCGGAAATATTCCGGCCGACGATTGCGCAAACTTGGGGCGTGGGGGCAACCAGAACAGCATGCTGGTGCAGTCTTTCTAAGGTTAGTTCTGTGGGCCCTTGATCTGGTGCCGTACCCCCTTTAAAGGGTTCTGAAGTATGGGCGCTTGGGTTTTTGTAGGGTATATAAGAGGTATGGAAAGGGGTCCCCTTTTAAGGGCCCATACTCAGGGACCACCGCCTTCGAGTCTTGGCTTACTTCGAGGGTTTAGGGTTTAGGGATATGCGTTTTGCGCGGGTAGTTACAAACGCGGCAATAAGAAGCCAAAATAAGGCAAGGATCAGTGGAAGCCCTACTGGAAACCACAGTTGTGATGTATGACGCACCGGGCGCTTGGCAAAACAATGCGAAGTCGTGTCTAGCATGGCCTCGCCACCTTGCTCTTCCCGAAGAAGCCAAGCATCATTCGTAAAGTTGATGCACAGCTGCTCGAACGAGTTCTTTTCCTTGGACAGGAATTTTCATCTGGCAGAACTGCTACACGCTGGATCCGGCAGATAAACGTCGTCAGTCAATGAGGTTTGTGCGGTGCTTGCGGTCTCCGGCAGCACAGTTCTGCCTGCATGGTTCAGCAACCTGTCTGGCCAAGAGGCGAAGAACTCAAAACCAAAGATGTCCAAAACCTGGGCTGCGCTTAAGATCTGGGGTTTAGGATTTCAGAACTTAGGGTTCCAAAAGCCTGAACCCTAAGCCCGAAAACCTACAAACCCTAGACCCTTGGTCACAAAAGCAAGTCTAGACACAACCATGCACCGACATACACGCACTCTCTCTCTCTCTCTCTCGCTCTCTTCGTTTCTTTCTCTTCTTTGTGTCTCTCTCCCTCTCTGCAACTGCGGTTTAGGGTTCGGGGGAGCTGAACATCGTCTGCTTGGCGTCATCTAAGATAGCGTAAAGTTTAGAGAACACGCAAGCCCAACCTAAAGTAGCCAGCAACCTAGTATAGATATTTGACATATACGTATACATATATATCCACATATATATATATATGTGTGTATATATATATAATTACATATGTGTATTTCTTGCTTATTCATTCAGAGGGTTGGGAGTTAGGCGTAGGGCGCTGGCCTTGAGGATGGGGAACTGCCTGAATCAACGAGAATATCTCTTGCTGATGTGGCCTTTGGTATTCCGGCTAGAGCCTAAACTCCCAAACCCTACAAGCTCTAAACCCGAACGACCCTAATCCCCAGGCGCTAAACGCCCAAAACCCGATAAAACCGCAAGCCCCAAGCCCTAAACCCGATAATGCTGAACCCTCAGCCCTAAACGCGAAAGTCCTAAACCCTAAGCCCGAAATCCGAAACCCTAAACCCTATACGCCCGAAAACCCCACCATTGCCGAGGAGCCCCCACATAAGGCTGTGCCGAGACAGGAAGTCGCCCGGAGCTCGGGGACAGGGCGTCGTTGATGCGACGGACTATGTACCTGCTCAGTCCTAAACCCTAAGCCCTCAACCCTGAACCCTAAATCCTAAACCCTAAGCCCGAAAAAATGCAATATGGAGCCGAGGAGTTTGCATGCTTAGGGTTCATGGCGTAGGAGCTTCGGGGTAGGGGTTTCGGGTTCAGGGAGTGTCGCTTCAACCTCCGAGCGCCGCAGAACACAAAGCCTCGACCAGAACCTTAAACCCTAAACCCTAAACCCTAATTAAACCCTAAACCCTAAACCCTAAACCCTAAACCCTAAACCCTAAACCCTAAACCCTATATCTTCAAGCCCAGGACCGCCGCCAAGAGGCAGAAAGATTGAGCCGTAGAGGTGCCGGGCTAAAGCATCCCGCCCCTCCATGGCCTCTGAAAGACTGGTCGGTTTGTCAGGGCTTCTGGCTTCGGGCTTATAGGGCTTGGGGCTTGGGGCTTGGGGGCTTTGGGGGCTTTGGGGGCTTTGGGGGCTTTGGGGTTTCGGGGTTTGGGGTTTGGGGTTTGGGGTTTGGGGTGTCAAGTATCCCAAGGGCGAACCTAGCATGCCAACTCCTGAGGGCGGCAGCATGCGACAAACAAGTCCAACTACTGAGCGTGTGCACCAAGAATTCGGGGGCCGGGGCCGTTTGCCGGCATGGGAAAACTTTAGACGGCAAGCTTCGGTGCAACGTCCGCCTCCTTTTCATGCAATTCCAAGCCCTAAACATTGTCAAGAGCGTAGTGCTGCGCGCTCAGGGTGGAAATTCAGGGGCCGGATGCTCAAACCATACACTGTACGCTAAACCACTGAACCCTCGGAACCCTCTGATCCCTTAAATCTTGAGCAAAGGATAGGAACACAAGGCACGCAACAACTCAACTTGCTCCAGCAATGCAGAGGTTATGATATGAACAATCAGCAGAAGCAGAACCAATTTGGATGCACGATCTTGAGAACGATCTACAAGTAAACAAGTACTGCACACATGTATACGAATGCATAACATGCATGTTGCCCATACACAAACTTTATGAAGGCATATATGTCGAGTCTGGGTTTAAACGCTACACCCTAAACCCTAAACCCTAAAACCCTATGTCCGCCTTATATATGTTCTCTATTGGAGGCAAAGGCTCTCCATCCTTTGAGCCGAGCCTGAACCACGGTCCTTGACTGGGTGATTGTCTGCCGGGCGTAGCGCTCTCCTACGACCTCCGCTGCGTGCCCGAGCTTTCGAGGGTCCCCGGGCGTCACGTTCGGGGTTTAGGTCTTGCTCAGGGTGCTGAAAGCCAGGAAAAGGCATAGCCAAGTACATGTTTACTGGTCTACCTTGATGCAGGTTGACGAGATACTTGCACAAGATCCTGGTGTCTGCAAGACTCAACCGGCCAGCCAAAGCCCTCGGCCCTGAACTGGTTGAGCTTTCTGGCTCGCAGGCAAGCTGTGAACCGAAGCATTGAGTCACTAGTGTTAAGCCGATCAGAACACTACACTATATAAACCTCATCCAAGGCCTTAGGATTTCGGCAAGTTCGGAATTGAGCTCTCTGGTCATGGAGGCTCTTCTTGATGTGCTGTGAGTGACACAACAAACTCTCGACGATGCCAGCTATACGAAGCCCTAAACCCTAAACCCTAAACCCTAAACCCTGAATTCCTGAAGTATCTCCAAGGAAAGAGTCGAACACACTGGGAGGCGGAACCCAAACGGAGACAGGATCAGCTACCACCATCCCCCGTCTAGCCAAAAGTACCTACTTAGGATGAATTAGGGAAGAACTTTTGGGATGGGTTTAGGGTTTAGGGTTTAGGGTTTAGGGTTTAGGGTTTAGGGTTTAGGGTTTAGGGTTTAGGGTTTAGGGTTTAGGGTTTAGGGTTTAGGGTTTAGGGTTTAGGGTTTAGGGTTTAGGGTTTAGGGTTTAGGGTTTAGGGTTTAGGGTTTAGGGCTTAGGGTTTAGGGTTTAGGGTTTTGGGTTTAGGCTCTAGGGTCTCGGGTTTAGGATTTCGGGTTTAAGGCCAGGAGTGTAGGGAGGGCGAAGAAGGATCCTGTGGAAATCCCCCCCCCCCCCCCCCCCCCTAAACCCAAACCCTCAACCTAAACCCTAAACCTAAACCCTAAACCTAACCCTAACCCTAAACCCTAAAACCCTAAACCCTAAACCCTAAACCCTAAACCCTAAACCCTAACCCTCCTGCCTGCATCTTCCGCAAGCAGAGCATCGCCTCGAGCTGATCCATCTCCACTCCCAACCTCGGGGGGGGGGGGGGGTGTTAGGGCGTTGTTAAGGGCTGTTAGGGTTTGGGGTTTTAGTTTTTGGGGTTTTGGGCTTCAGGGTTTGAGGGTTCTAGGGCGTTAGGGCTCTAGGGTGTTAGGGTTTAGGGTTTGGAGGAGGGACTTCTATCATAAACACATCAAGTACTCAAGCCCTGAGCCCCGAAACTTCAAAACCCTCAAGGCACTAAGCTTTAAACCCAAACCGTGCTCGTCACATGTCTACATCTATCTCCATATGCGTGTCGTTACTTCCGAGCACGGCTGCTTTTGGTCGGGGACGGAGTTTTTGGGGTGCTTTGGAAAGCTTGGGGGCTTAGGCTCGGAGTTTCGGTTTGGGGGCTTAGGGTCAAGGGTTTGGAGTTCAACTGAGTTTTAGGACCAAGTAGCAGGTCACTCGCAAAGGCAAGGCAGCCGTCAGATTTCGAAGCAGCACTCACCTGCCATCGAGTTGCTGGCACTAGATTGCTTAGGGTTTAGGGGCCTCATGAGGTTGTTCAAGTATATATAGTTTTGAGGTGCTACGCCGTACTAATCCAAAACCTCGCACCCGAAATCCCAATTAACTTGTCTGGCGTTGGCTTCGAGGCTTTGGTCTGCTGTAGCCATCCGGCAGCACCCCATTCCTGAAAGGCCGAAAAGCCCCCCCAAACAAGCCCAAATGCCGACAATGACAACTCACATTACGACAGATGACCAGTATGCCTGTGTACTAGAAGCTCTCCAGAGTATCATAGGTTTGGGACTGGTAGAGTGTGTGTGTGTGTGTGTGCGAAATAGAAAACATTCCTTAATCAGGATGAATGCCATACTAACCCATCCCCCAGCAAAGGCCCTACCTTTGAAATTACCTGAAGCGTTAAGAAACACAAAGCCCTACAAGCACTATAAGCCATATAAGCCCTTCTAGGCCTATGAACATGAAAAGAAAACAAACCCAAAATCCATAAACACATAAAACCCTACAAACCCGAACCCGAAACCCGAAACCCTAAACCCTTAACCCAAGAAACCCATACACCTTATAAGCCCTACAAAGCCTCGAAACCCCAACACCCTGAACCCTAAGCCCTTTAAACCCTATAAGCCCCTAAACCCTACAAGCCCTACAAACCTAAACCCTAAACCCTAAACCCTAAACCCTAAACCATAAAACCTAAACCCCAAGCCCGAAACCCTAAACCCTAAACCCTATAACCACAAACCCTGAACCTGCTGGCCTGCGAGCCCTCTGAGTTTCCTTCCGGCGCCTCCACCAGTTGGTCTTTTTCGGGATTTGCAGGGTTTAGGGTTTAGGGTTTAGGGTTTAGGGTTTAGGGTTTAGGGTTTAGGGTTTTGGAATTAGGGTTCAGGGTTTAGGGTTTAGGGTTGCGGGCTCTGGGTTTTGGGCTGGTAGTAGGGTTTGCTGCTTCGCGGGCGTGGCCTCAGGAAAGGGGGCAAGTAGAGATGCAGGCTTCCTAGCTCTTTCCCTTGTAGGCCGTCTGAAGCATGAGCTGAACCTAAATGCTAGGGTTTAGGGTTTAGGGTTTAGGGTTTAGGGTTTAGGGTTTAGGGTGTAGGGTTTAGGGTTTAGGGTTTAGGGTCCTATCGGGTTTAGGGTGTAGGGCTTGCAGGGTGCAACCCTCCGTGGGCCCTGCAATCAGGAAGCAAAGACGCTCTCGGCTCACGTGTAGCTGGCCATAGGAGTGCGAGAGCACAACAACAGCAAAGCCAGGAGACAGGACGGAAGAGGAGAAGGGCTTTCTCAAACACCACGTGTAGCCAAACCCTGAACCCTAAACTCCCTAAACCCAAAGCCCTGAACCCTATGACCCTAAACCCTAAACCCTAAACCCTAAACCCTAAACCCTAAATCCCATGAGACAGAGCGGTGCCTGCCTCGAAGGCAATATTTCCCAGCTGTAGCACTGCAAACGTGCAGGCCACGATGCTCTGAATGTCCTCCGCCATCTGCAGGGCACCTTGGATGGCTCAGAACTGCCTGTGTTAGGGTTTAGGGTTTAGGGTTTAGGGTTTAGGGTTTAGGGTTTAGGGTTTAGGGTTTAGGGTTTAGGGTTTGGGGTTTAGGGTTTGGGGTTTAGGGTTTGGGTTTGTCAACCCCCCCCCCCAGGTTTAGGGTGTAGGGTGTAGGGTTTAGGTTTAGGGTTTAGGTTTAGGGTTTAGGGTTTAGGGTTAGGGCTTAGGGCTTAGGGCTTAGGGCTTAGGGTTTAGGGTTTAGGGTTTAGGGTTTAGGGTTTAGGGTTTAGGGTTTAGGGGACCCTAAACCCTAAACCCTAAACCCTAAACCCTAAACCCTAAACCCTAAACCCTAAACCCTAAGCCCTAAGCCCTAAGCCCTAAGCCCTAACCCTAAACCCTAAACCCTAAACCCTAAACCCTAAACCCTAAACCCCAAACCCTAAACCCTAAACCCTAAACCCTAAACCCTAAACCCTAAACCCTAAACCCTAAACCCTAAACCCTAAACCCTCACAGTGACTCACAACTGCGACCCGAGATGCGGAAGGCCCCCACGGTAGCAAGGAAGTCTTCGGCCTGAAGGTAGAGACGCAGGGTAAGATTGCCCTAAACCCTAAACCCTAAACCCTAAACCCTAAACCCTAATCCCGAAACCCCAAAGCCTTTAGGACTACTGGGTGCTGACTGGGCTTAGGAAGTAAGCCTGGGCGAACCTTCCTATGCGGTCCGCATGCACAAGTTCTCCAAGTTAGGGTCCCTTTGGGGTTTTTTTAACTACCCGTGGCTTCTGTTGTGCGCAAAGAAACTTGGCTACACTCAGAAGGGTAGCTAAAAATTAAAATGTTAGCTGCCTTATTAAGAAACCCAATAAACCCCAAAAAGGCTAAAGATCTAAAGTCACAGTAAAGTACCACAAAGGAAATGCCTCGTCATGACCGGCGAGGGTGTAGCAGCTTGACCGATTCAAGTACACGTAGTCCTCCGAGGTTGGCGCCCTTGACTCTTGAGACCTACACGAAGCTGCATCCGAAACCCTAAACCCTAAACCCTAAACCCTAAACCCTAAACCCTAAACCCTAAACCCTAAACCCTAAACCCTAAACCCTAAACCCTAAACCCTAAACCCTAAACCCTAAACCCTAAACCTTCCACACGAAACCATATACCCAACACCCCCTTTGGCCTCTGAGACTGATGCTTCGCAATGTGGAGTGCCTTTTGAGATGTTCCCCCCCTTCTACTAGGGTTTAGGGTTTAGGGTTTAGGGTTTAGGGTTTAGGGTTTAGGGTTTAGGGTGGAGGGGCACAATAATCCCTATTAAGGACTGGTAGTGTAAGGGGGGTAACATCCCAAAGTGCCATGTTCAAAGAGACCCTGCTGCTCAAAATCCTAGGCCAAGGGTGCGTTGCGATGTGTCTTCTGTACTGCTCGCGAAAAATACTGCAAATCGACTGCAACCACAAGTTTGTACATGCTATGAATAACCCTAAACCCTAAACTCTAAACCCTAAACCCCAAACCCTAAAGGATACCTTAAGCCCTAAGCCCTCTGTTGGAAGACACTGAGTCTTAAAGGTGTTGACACTCGAAACTGTGGAAATCAATTTTCAGGACACTCCTGCAAAGATACTCAAACTACTTAGCGAGTTGATTTTACATGTATAAATGAAATATGCTAATTATTTTTCCTAATATCACTATTAATGTTACATATCCGAGATAGCCGGGGCCTCCCCTGAGTTCTTGTTCTGTTAGCGGCAGAGCATATGGCATTGAAAACGTCAACAAAGTATACGCAGAGCAAGTTTGTACGTCATGTGTGCCACTTGCCACTTTCCCGCACACAACCAACGGACAAATCTCGAATCTCTGCCAGGCCTACGGGAAAGCAGGTTGGAGGTTCAAGGCTTATACTTGGCCATCTTTAGTTTATGGTACTCTGGGAACCCGAAGCCCTGAACCCTAAACCCTAAGCCCTAAACTCCCAGTCCTCCGGACCGTAGTACTCTGGGAACCCTAAACCCTAAGCCCCGAGTCCTCCGGAACGTGGCTCATGCCTCACATCGGAATGCCAAGCTTGCTACTTCTCTGGGGGTTTGTACCTTGGACCCTTCAGGTTGTACCCTTGATTTTCGGGACCCTGTTTGAAGATCCTTGAGGTAGTATAAGGGCCATGTTAGGAGCATGTTTCGGGGAACCTCCCAGGGGTACATCTTCGGGTTTAGGGTTTAGGATTTAGGGTTTAGGGGTATGAAGTCAAATCTTCTGAACTTCAGGCATCTCGGAATCTGGGGCCACTATACTACCCTGCACCTGAAGCCCTAAACCCTAAACCCTAAACCCTGTACCCTAAACCCTAAACCCTAAACCCTAAACCCTAAACCCTAAACCCTAAACCCTAAACCCTAAACCCTAAACCCTAAACCCTAAACCCTAAATAAAGTTGTGGCCTTCCAGAATCTTTGGAGGGCTTCGACGGAATTGGACTTGCGCACTGCAGTTTGGGGCTTCTTGGGCTCAGAGTTTGGGGTTTACGGTTTGGGGTTTAGGGTTTAGGGCTTAGGGCGTGGGGTTCAGGGTTTGGGCTTGGGGTTTGGCGTTTACCTGTTTAGGGGTTAGGGCCTCTTAGGGTCATACTACTTATGTCAGGGGCTTAGAGTTTGTTGATCTTCAGGCTTGGCAATAAGCTTCTCACAGTAAATCGATTCCGCCGTCCACGTCGGCGTAGCCCCTTGCAGGCTCGAAGTTCTAGCTACTGGAACCCTTACAAACTCAAGCCCTTATGGTGTTTAGGGTGATCATATCCGAGACATACCGTAGACCCGAAAACCAACCAAAACCCTAAACCCTGTATGCCCTATAAGCCCTACAACCCCCAGAAACCCTCTTAAGCCCTGTAAGCCCTACAAGCCCTAGAGGCCCCACAAGCGCAAGAAGCCCCATAAGCGCTGCAAGCCCAAAAAGTCCCAAAAACCCTATTAGGGTTTAGGGTTTAGTGTTTGGGGTTTGGGGTTTAGGCTTTAGGGTTACAACCCCTATGAACCCTACTAAGCCCTGTAAGCCCGATAAGCCCTATCAGCGCTACAAGCCCTACAAGCCCTACAAGCCCTATAAAGCCTCCCAAGCCCTAGTTGGGGTCTAGGGTTCAGGGTTCAGAGTTTAGGGTTTAGGGTTCAGGGTTCAGGGTTTAGGGTTTAGGGTTTAGGGAAGCGTTAACCCCCAACCCCCCTCCACCCCCCCCACACCTGGTGGCAGGGCCAGACCTTTCACCTCGGAGGGCATGTCGGAGAGGCGGGTGCGGAAGAAGGCCAAGACCTGGTGAAAGGCAGACAAAGGATAAGGAGTTTAGTGTTTAGGGTTTAGGGTTTAGGGTTTAGGGTTTAGGGTTTAGGGTGGGCGTTACAAAGGCAATCTTCGCACTACTGAACATTTCTGTGGCAAAAGCAACCATACCAATAGCCGAGCCTAAAATCCCGACTCCCTCAGCCCTTTCAACACCAGCCTGCCGATCTATTCTATCATCTATCTGGATAAGCATAACATATATATATATATATACATACACACACATATATGTATATATAGGGATACACACATGTCCATACATAAATATGTATATGTATAAAGAAATAAGGAAAATAGTAGAATATAATATAGTATAACATCATATTATATATATATATATATGTATACAATGTGTACACAATGCTTTGCTTGCGGAACTCAACCATCGTCAACTGGGAAGCCGATCGGCTGGGAAACATGGCGCCCTGAAACGCTCCAACGTCAGGAGGAGCCTAACGGAAAGATGGGAACCTTTATGTACATATGTACATATACATACAGATAAATGTACATGTACATGTACATATACATGTACATATACATATACATATGTGTATATATATATATATGTGTATATATGTATTATAAATATTCAGATAAAGAGAGAGCGAGAGGGGGAGCGAGAGAGAAATGCCAATAACGCCCTAAACCCAAAAAGGCACACGGTACGACAGCGAGGAGCCTGGTAGAAGATGTGAAAGTTTCGCTCACCATGCTGGGGGCCAACCACACGCACTTTCCTGGAAGGGCCCCAGGGAAGGGACGAAGGGTTTTGAGGAGTTTAGGGCTAAGGGTAAGGGTTTTAGGGTTTATGGGCTTTGGGCTTAGGGTTTAAGTTCAGGATGCAGTGCCCAGGGAGCAAGTTTTAGAGTGTTGGGTCCAAGGGTGGATGGTGGATGAGGTGTAACGTCGGGAATCCTGAGCCCAACACTACAGTGACGTGCCAACAGCACCAGAACCAGAGCTGGTCCTCGTCCCCTCCGGAACAACGTCGTTATTCAAGGTTGAGGGCATGCGAAGAGACGCATGATGCCCAGACTCAGTGCTTTGTTGGCGGTCTCTTTTTGTACGTGTGGCGCGTTGCAAATTCAACTGCTTAGTAGCTGAAGGATTGACAAAACCGTGGGGCGTTTTAACACCTACCCCTAAACCCCCTGAAGCCCTAAACCCTCTCATCCATAAACCCCTCAAAATCATGGGCCCTGGAAAACTCATATTCCCTCCTTGGGTCAGGAGGATGTGGCTCAAGAAGATCTTAGGGTTCAGAAGTTGGGGCTTATAGGGCTGAGGAAGAGATTTTAGAGAGGTTGAGAGCCCAACCTACTGAACCCTAAACCCTAAACCCTAGTGCTTTCCAAGACCGAAATCGATCTGAGAGTCTCCTAAAAGGATCAAGTGTAGCGAACGCGGTACTCAAGCTTTCAAGGGTTCAGGGTTGCAAAGCGCGCCTAATGTAGTGTTTCCATATAGATATACAGAAACATATATATATATACATATAACCCCAAATCAACAGTGGGTTTGATTCCGGCTCTGACCACGACTCTTCGTGCGCCCTAAACCTTTACCCTACACTCACTCCGAAGCCCCAGGCCCTAAGCCAGCCCTATAAGTGCGAAGTGGGCGAACCCTATAAACCCAACAAACCCTTAACAACCCTATAAACCCTTACAAGCCCTATAAACCCTATAAACCCTAAACGACCCCTGTACACCCACAAGCCCTACTAAAAGGTAGCACGCGCTCTGGAGTGCCCTGCGTTGTGTTGGCATGCGTTGGGTGTGGTTAAGTTGGAAAGTGTAAAAAAAACGGGTTTTTTGACTCATTCCGGTTTTCGGAACCAGGAAGACACGCCACTGATCCCTCGAAGGGCGGGCGCTTTTTCTTGAAAATGAGTTTTTCGCCTAGGCGGGAGCCTTGTTTTGAAAGGCAGGAAAACCGAAAAGTTGTGTATACCATGTTTTAGGTGATTTGAGCTTATTTGTAAGGATTTTTGAGGGTACTTTTTGGGGCTTGCATGTCCTTGTGTATGTGTCGGGCCCCCGAACCTCAGAGTTCAGAAGGAAAGCACACATCTTCGAACCTTTATCTTGTCAGGGCAGTGAGGACTCAAGTTCAACACAAAGTTTGCGGAAGACAGTGGCTCCATGGTAAGGGTCGAGGGCCGAGGGTCAAGGTCTTAACATGGATATTCCCAACATGGATATTCCCAACATGTATATTCCCAACATGTATATTCCCAACATGGATATTCCCAACATGGATATTCCCAAGATGGATATTCCCAACATGGAAATTCCCAACCCCCCCCCCCCCAGGAAACGCAGGGCACACGAGGGTGCGTCCTACCCAAAACAAGCCCTTAAAACCCTATAAGCCGAGGGGCTCCAAGAGATAGCAGTGCGTCTGCGCCGCGGCTAATCGCGGGGCCGCTCCGTTCTGGCCATGGTGCGCGGTGCCTGGAGGCTTGGTTCAGGTTTGGGGTTTGGGGTTTGGGGATTGGGGTTTGGGGTTAGGGGTTAGGGGTTAGGGGTTAGGGGTTTGGGGTTTGGGGTTTGGGGATTGGGGTTTGGGGTTGGGGTTTGGGGTTTGGGGTTTAAACCCTAAATCCTAAATCCCACACCCAAGACCCCAAAACCTGAGAACACCAGCCGCATCCAGGCAGCTGAACTGCAGCTCCGTGAACTTCCCGAAACGCGAGGAGTTGTCGTTCCGCAGGGTCTTGGCATTGCCGAAGGCCTGCTGTATCCCTTACTTCAGGGGATCCAGAGTTGATATTGCTTTAAAGTTGTGGTTTAGGATTTGGGGTCTAGGGCGTAGGTTTTAAGGGTTTCGGGTTTATAGGGTTTAGGGCTAATATCTTCTGATTATACCACCCCTTTCATTTGAGATAAATCAACTTCCCAACGTCCCACTCGTCGACATTGGCTTCCCTTCTGCCTTTGCGTGCTCAGTCTCGGCTTGAAGACAAGCCGTTTTTCTCGGGAGCTGAGCACGGGAGACTCCCTGTGAACGAGTGTGCCGTGAGCAGATTTTGGGGTTTAGGGGTTGAGGGCTCCCTAACCCTGAACCCTAAACTCTATAAACATTGGCCAGCCCAAGCTCCAGACACCCTACTGCTCTTGGCAGGGAATTCGTATACAATCAGTCCCTTAACTGGGTATACAGGGAACCTAATTCCCTGATTCCCTACTAAGAGGTAGTAGGTAACTAGACGCCCAAGCCAAAATGCGACGCTTGGCAGATTCTCTCAAATCGTAAGCCAACATATTTTGCTCTGAATATTCCCTTGGGTCGTATTTGGTTCTACAAAGGAGACTGCAAGAAAGCGCGAGATCCCCTCTTTCTCGCCACAACAAATTCCCAGGAGATCCTCTACAGCCCAAGGCTCGAACCGTACGCCGCAAAGCCAAACAAATCATGACATTTGTCGCCTCGTGTTCTGGGTTTAGGGTTTAGGGTTCTTAAAGCCCTTTATACCTCTTCAGGTACCTCCACGTCCTTCATGGCCAACGTAGGATGACTTCTGCTTCGCGAAGCCACAGCGAAACAAGGCAATACAGGTTCTTCAACCTAAACCCTAAACCCTAAACCCTAAACCCTAAACCCTAAACCCTAAACCCTAAACCCTAAAGCCCCTCTGAAGCCCCTCTGAAGCCCTGAACCCCAGCGTCGGTGCCTCCAGAAGAGGGATGGACTCGAGCACCTCTTCGCCCCAACAGCGTGGACTATGTTTTGCGTGCTTGCGGGGCGTGCTTTGTTGGGGTTTAGGGTTTAGGGTTTAGGGTTTGGGGTTTGGGGTTTAGGGTTTGGGGTTTGGGGTTTGGGGTTTGGGGTTTAGCGTTTAGGGTTTAGGGTAACAAGGATCGTTAGCCTTGTATCCTAAAAGCAAGCACATTAAGGCCTAAACCCTAATCCCTCTTGTTGTGCCCCAGCTTCTTAAATTTGCTGATGACTCGGTCTTTGGGTGTGGCATTAGATCATGGCGTCCTCGACTACTCGCACCCTAAGACCCCCAAGACCAGCCCTAAACCCTAAACCCTAAACGTCAACCCTAAACCCTAAACCCTAAACCCTAAACCCTAAACCCTAAACCCTAAAACCCTACTCAGGGCTGCGGGTTAAGTTAAGGGGTATCGGTACGCGCAGGTGATAGTAAAAACCCATAATCCTCCAAGAGCCCCTGATAGTGTCTAGCGAGTCGGCTTCCGTGATAATCAAGCAGCAGGCCCCATGATCCGTAAACCCTAAAGCGAAAAGCCTGAACACTAAACCCCAACCCCTAACCCTAAACCCTAAACCCTAAACCCCTAAACCCCTAAACCCCTAAACCCCTAAACCCCTAAACCCCTAAACCCCTAAACCCCTAAACCCCTAAACCCCTAAACCCCTAAACCCCTAAACCCCTAAACCCTAAACCCTGAACCCAAAACCCTAAACCCTAAACCCTGAACCCTGATGCTGATGGCAAGGCTTCCGCCTGCCGCTCCACCACGGACAGCGCGGCCTCAGAGCCTCCAGAGCCAGCGAGGGCCAGGTAGCGCATCACGAACCTGGGCTTCGGACCATGCTTAGGGTTTAGGGTTTAGGGTTTAGGGTTTAGGGTTTGGGGTTCAGGGTTTAGGGTTTAGGGTTTAGAGTTTCTAGGATTTAGGGTATACCTGAACCCTCTGGGCTTACTCGCTTACAGGGTTTCCTTCTTCAGCTAGGTTTCTTAGACTCAGAGCCTTTTGAAAAACATTCCTGAACAAGATCACCTGCTACCCAATTCCCGAATCAGATCCTTTTCAATCCACTAAGGCACCTGAGGGTACACATAAAGTGGCCCAAGGGCCTAGCTAGTCACTTGGTTGGGGTTTAGGGCTCGAGCACGAGCCCAAAACCCAAATCAAGCATGGCTTCCGCAGTTGATTTGGTTTTGGGCTCGTGCTTTTTGGCTACCATGAAAGATCTGGGGATTTGAGGGTGGCTTAGTCACCACCCTCTTTGCAAAAGTCAAAATGTTAGAAGATCTACAGCTATGCCAGTGTGAGCTACACAAATCTCGCTCTCGAAAGACGGTTGAAAACCCTGGACATGAACAAATAGAGGAAGGTTCTCACCCCTCAGCCTAGATAAGCAATAAACGGCTTCAATACCGTGGACCCCAAATCCTGAGCTGACAAGAGTTATGAGCATTCTTACAACAGCCAGAACCCCATAAGCCCTAATTGAACCCTGAAGAGCCTAAACACACATGCTAGGCACCAGCACTGCAAACACGACTTTATCCTAAAGCCCAATAACCCCAACCCTAAACCCCTAAATCCTAAAGCCCTGAAACCCCCTAAGCCCGAAGCCCTAAAGCCTAAACCCTAAACCTTTATAAAACTTAGGCCGCCCCCCTACAGTGGGAGGACGGCGCTTGAGCCCTCAACCTCAATGGCGCAAGCCGACCCATCGCCCTCCACAGCTCGGAGGTCGGCAGCTCGGAGGTCGGTAGCACCCACGATGGGCCCGGCACCGGAGCCCGTTCTCCTCGAGTACTGGTCCCGAAACGGAAGAGGTTTTTGGAAGTAGGTAATTGACTTGAGTTTAGGCCTAAACCCTGAAAGGACGGCTTGGGGTGTGAAGAAAGGCCCTCCGCAATCGCGCCAGACCTGCTCTGCACACCTGAGGAAGCCTTCGAGCCTTCTGCTGCATCCTAACCTTCACAGTATCTCCGTATTACAGCAAACTAAACCCTAAACCCTAAACCCTAAACCCTAAACCCTCAACCCTCAACCCTAAACCCTCAACCCTCAACCCTCAACCCTAAACCCTAAACCCTAAACCCTAAACCAACAAACTACTGCGACTGGCCGCTTCGTGGTCTCCGTCTTGCCAGACCCGCTCTCCCCAGAGACGAGGATCCTCAATGGGTCTTCTCTCTTCTTAGGGTTTAGGGTTTAGGGTTTAGGGCTTAGGGCTTAGGGTTTAGGGTTTAGGGTTTAGGGTTTCTAACCCCCCCCCCCCGAAAAAAAAATAAAACAAAAAGAAACAACCCTTAAACCAACAAACTATAACCCCTAACGAGCCCCTTAAATCCTGAGGACCCTTTTCATGGACCTATAAACCCGACACCCTTCGCCATACACCCTAAAAAACCCTAAACCCTAAACCCTAAACCCTAAACCCTAAACCCTAAACCCGAAACCCTAAACCCTCCGTCAGCCACAAACAACTCTCAAGTCCAGGAAGGCCCAGGGTCGTCTGCGGGGTTCCAGTGGTCTTGATCAACCTGTAGGCCTGTTCTGACGGGGGCTTAAGGTTTAGGGTTTAGGGTTTAGGGTTTAGGGTTTAGGGTTTAGGGTTTCGGGTTTAGGGTTTAGGGTTTAGGATCTTGAGGGCGTTCAGGGTCTTTTGGTATGGGGATTAGGCCCGTCGTTTTTTTGTTTAGGATTTGTGGAGGGTTTTAGGGTTGACAGAGTATAGGGTTTAGGCGTGTCCTCGGCGTCGGAAGGGTGGCTTTCGGAGATATCTTCGGAGGTGCTCAAACCCTAAACCCTAAACCCTAAACCCTAAACCCTAAACCCTAAACCCTAAACCCTAAACCGCTCAGTGTCCACTGTGTTCGGGGCGTAGGGTTCAGGGTCCACAGAGTGTAGGCTTAGGGTTCGGGTCTGCTTGAACTCAGGGGCCTTGGGGGGTTTAGGGTTTAGGGTTTAGGGTTTAGGGTTTAGGGTCTGGGGTTGGGTCCAAGTACAAGTGCTTGGCCCTCCTAACCGTCGCTTAGAAGCGCGCCTCCTTGCTACATGACTGGGGAAGCTTCCACCCACAATGGACCACAACCCAAGCCTGCCATGAGGTCCGGTAGACATGCGGCGGCAAGCGCGCCTCCGGATCCTCGCATAGGACGGCTTCACCGGGACCCCCCTAACCCCCTGAAGCCCGATGAGTCCGCAGTAGCCCTGTACATAAAATTCTCAGAGCCCGAAGAACCTTGCGGAACCCTTTTTAACACATCCCTTCTTCGCGTTACTGATGCTGCCTTGGAGGGGGGGCGGGGCTGCATTTGAAATAAGAGCCCCCAAGAATCCAACCCTTTCCGTCCGAAGGCACCTCGGTCGACAGGAAGTGGTTGAGGCAGTCCGCGTCGTAGAGCCGAGGCAGCGATCGAAATGGATTTACGGCCAGCAACACCGGGCCGGTGTTGGTGTAGATGACCTCGGCTTTTGTTTACCGATCTTGGAAAACTTATATGTGTGGTTTAAGAAATTTGATGAGACTTTGGGTTAAGGGTTTAGGGTTTAGGGTCTAGGGTCTAGGGTTTAGGGTTTAGGGTTTAGGGTTTAGGGTTTAGGGTTTAGGGTTTAGGGTTTAGGGTCCAGGGCTTGCCGTGTTCATGTAGCTTGACCCCTGAAAATGCTTGGATAAGCGCCCCATCAGCCCTCAGCCTGGCACCTCAAGCCCTATAAACCCCAAACCATCAAGGGTTTAGGGTTTAGGGTTTAGGGTTTAGGGTTCCAAAATCCCGACCATTTTCACAGCCTCGGATTGCTCCATCAAACGTGTTACGTGCTTTACCCCATGATACTTCCCTTAGAACCATAAAAAACAGAAAATAGCGTGTATGAAATCTCCAATGGGTATTTCTAGTGTGAAAAGCAGTTGAGAAACCTAAGCCTAAACCCTGAAAACCCAGAAGCTTTATAACCCTATACCCCCACATTCCTAAACCCTAAAACAGTACAATCCTGAACCTAAACCCGCCTTCAGCAGCTCACAACCCTACAATCCTAAAACCCTATATCCCTACAACCCTAACCTTACAGAACCCTAAACCCTAAACCCCAAACCCTAAACCCAAAACCCTAAACCCTAAACCTTAAACCTTACAGTGGCTGTTGCCCAGTCGCATCGCGCGCGAAGCGGCTCTCGATGGCGTGGAGCAGCTCTGGTTCATTCAGCAAGGAGAGCAAGCCTTGGGTTTAGGGTTTAGGGTTTAGGGTTTACGGTTTAAGGTTTAGGGTTTAGGGTTTAGGGCTTAGGGCTTGGGGTCCAGTGTTTGGGGTTTAGGGTCTAGGGTTTAGGGCTTAGCACAAGGGTTTAGGGTTTAGGGTTTAGGGTTTAGGGGCGGCTAGTACCTTGGAGACAACCCTGACGCTCGTAACATTCTCCGCGCAGCTGAGGTCGTCAACTGCTGCAGCCCGGTCAGCCTCATCTCAAGGCGCGGAAAGCAAAGCACAACTTAGGGCCCAAAGGATCTGGGGTTCTTTGGGAGGATTCGGCCCCTGAACCCTAAACCCTAAACCCTAAACCCTAAACCCTAAACCCCTAAACCCCTAAACCCTAAAACCCTAAACCCTAAACCCTAAACCCTAAACCCTAAACCCTAAACCCTAACCCCTAACCCCTAACCCCTAAACCCCTAAACCCTAAACCCCTAAACCCCTAAACCCTAAACCCCTTGGGCCCATCCCAAGCAACTCCCAGCCTTGAGCATCTCGGGGTTCCTCTTGCAGAACTTCGGCGGCTGCTGCTTGACGCTGAGAACCTGGGGACCCAGCGTCCCTAAACCCTAAACCCTAAACCCTAAACCCTAAACCCTAAACCCTAAACCCTAATAGAGTTTATGGTTTAGGCTTTAAGGGTCTAAGGGATTGAGGGTTACGAGGGTTTAAGGGTTACGGCTTAGGAAACCGTGGAGCGACTATCCAGGCACTTTGGGACTTGAGGGGTTCGAACCCACCCTTCTGTACCCCCCTAAAGCCCCGTAAGACCTGAACCCCGAAAAACTCTCCCCTTGAACGCCCCCTCTCAAACCCACCAAACCCCCCTAGGAAAAAAACCCAAACCCCTTGAAGCCTAACGAAGAATGCAAACCTTGAGCGAAGTAAATCCAAAACCCCCTATACCAATCACCCTAAACCCTAAACCCTACATATCCAAAGCCCCGCGGGAGCCAGGACACCACCTCTTCCCTCCGTGAGCGGGGGCCCGGGCCTTGAACCTGAAGGAAGCTTTGGGTTTACGGTCTATAGGGCTCCGGGTTAAGGGTTTAGGGGTTAGGGCTGAGAGTTTAGGGTTTAGTTTAGGGTTTAAGGTCTAGAGGGTTTAGGACTTTAAGGCTTTTTGGGCTTCTAGGGGTTGAGGGTGTTTAGGGTGTTAGTATGGGGTTGATGTGACGCTGGGGTTTTGGGGGAAATCGTTGGCGGAGGTGTTTTCTTTTGGTTCCTGCCGTGGTTGCCAAAGCTTCTTTCATGACCTTTGCTGTCTGAATTATGTAATTCTGTTCCCTTGCGCATGGTACGCGAGGTGGCAATGCAAACAACAACGCCTCCAGCCCTGGCGGAAGTTTCGCTTTGCGTAATAAGTTAACGCATGAAATGCATGAAATGAACGAACGAAACAAAGAAACGAAGGAAATGAATTAATTTTAAGGGGGCGTTTTGCTTTCTTCTTTAGAATGCCCTCTTTAACACGTTTAATACTGTTAAAAAGCGGCTGTGAGGTAACAACTGATGGTTTTACCATTAGGACAGAGTGAATGACACAGTGCATGAATTCCATCACGAGGTGCGTTCGGCTTATACCGTTCACGTGTTCACTCCGTTCTCACTTCTTTTATTGTCGTTCCCCACGCACAGACAAAGAGGATGCAAAGAAAGCTCAAACCCACATGTGGTACCCCGCACCTCGCATGGCCTGCAACCGCCGGTCCTCATCCAAAGACGGCGTTGCAGGAGCCCGTAGGCTTCCTCCATACTTTGGATGTTCAGGAGGGGGTGTTCCACCAGGCGCAGGACAGCCAGGGCGCGGGCACACCCGAAGTCGCCAATCTTGAGGAAGATGCAGGTTTAGGGAACCCTGCCCAGAACGGCTTGAAACCCAAACTCTCTGGATCCTCCGTGTGGGATTGGCTCGAGGTGGACTTCGCGGCGGTCTACCCCCTCCTGATTCGTTTGGTATTGGATCAGAACGAGAAGCCCAGGATTCTGTTCATCGTTCTGGTACGCTAACAAAACTTGCGCCGGCAGAAAGGGGGCGGCGAAGCTCTTGCAGCAAACGCCGAAAAAACGGAAAGGAAGATAGACGCCCGAGGAAACATGCAAGGTCAAACCATGACATTCCGACGCCGAGGGATCTCGAGACATACCGGGACGACGGCGGCTCCGCACGCTTGGAGGGCTTGCTGAGCCGAGGTGAAGGAGTCACATGATTTAAGCCTTCAGGCCTGGCAGTGCTGGGGTTTGGGTTTTCGAGTTTCGAAGTTTAAGCGATATGTACTTCCATTGTCTTTGGGTTTTGGTGTTTCTACTGTCTGTTGCACGAGGATCTCGCGGCTTTTGCGACTCGACCAACCGTATTACAGTAACCCTTGCAGAACCCTTAAAGGAATCCTTTAAGAAGACAGCAGCGTGGAAAAAAACAACCTAGTCAAGTTTCCGTCGAGAGCCATGATGGTCTGCTGACATCAGGTACTTGATGCCAGGTTGGGAACTCTCTGGCCTGCCAAACACCCGAAAGTGCGTAAGCCAGGTCAATGCATTCTGACAATGAGCGGCCTTCGACGCAACGCAGCGTGCGAGGAGGTCCTCGAATTTTTTGTTGAGGTCATCCATTGGGCCACAAAAACTGACAAAATATCGCATTTCTGGAGGGCAGCAATGAAAACACAGCAGAGTATCTTTGTCATCCCCACCATCAATGACTCAGAGGTCAAGCACGCTGTAGCAATCTGCACTCCATAGTGAACCACTGGATTGCAAATTCTCATTTTGCCAGAAACCAAGCTCTTGCAAGTGGGAGGCACAGAGCAAAAGATATCCCAAAACCGCGAAGCCAACTGAATGAGT
>CAJNDS010002379.1:1075000-1280000 GCA_905221605.1 Symbiodinium natans | reverse complement strand
CCTTTCAACATTAAACCCTGTAAGCACTATAGACCCTATACCCCCCCCCCCCCCCCCCATAAAATTCGATTAACAAGCCTATCAACCCGGTCATAAACCCTATAAGCCCTGTAAGTCCTACGTCGCACAAGCCTAAACCGAAACCCTGAAACCCTGAAACCCTGAAACCCTGAAACCCTGAAACCCTGAAACCCTGAAACCCTGAAACCCTGAAACCCTGAAACCCTGAAACCCTGAAACCCTGAAACCCTGAAACCCTGAAACCCTGAAACCCTAAACCCTAAACCCTGAAACCTGAAACCCTAAACCCTAAACCCTAAACCTTAAGCCCTAAACCCTAAACCCTAAACCCTATGTGAACCCCAAGCCCGCCTCTCCGATCACGCGCACCCATACGGGCGCAGAAACTTCCTCGGTTCCGCATGTTGGGTTTGGGGTTTAGGGTTTAGGGTTTAGGGTTTCTAGGGTTTAGGGTTCTCCCAACCCCGAGTAGGGCGCCTGGAATCCAAACCCTGAACGCGCATCGGAGATTGACGTGTAGGAATGGTACAGGGTGCATGACAAAAACGCAATTCCAAGCAACACGCTCCTAGGAGAAAAAAATCTAAATCCCAAACTCCGGAACCCCAAACCCCTGGGACCTAAAGCAACTTGGTATCTCGGTAACCACATTATAATCAGGGTACCCTTTGGGTTGCCGGTTACTGGGCTATCTCTTAAGGGAACCGAGAACCCAACAAAGGGAAGCACTGCTACCAAGGCAAGACCACCCTAGCTCTGTACAACCTAAACCCCTAAACCCTAAACCGTCAACCCCAAACACTAAACCCTAAACCCTAAACCCTAAACCCTAAACCCTAAACCCCAAACCGCTGCCGAGAAGCCAGCCCCAGCGCTCCCAAGTCACTTCCCGCCGCCATGTTGGCGCAGCGGAGAGGGTTTAGGGTTCAGGGTTTAGGGTTTAGGGTTTAGGCGGGGCTTCGAGGGCTTTTTTCGGGGGTAAAGACGTCGCGCACACATGGTTTTGTAGGGGCTTTGTAGGGCTTTTGGGGATTATCGGGTTTCGGGAGTTATTGAGTTTATAGGGTTTATTTGGTTTATAGGGTTTCTTTGGTTTATAGGGTTTCTGGGGGGTATTTGGGCTTGATGGGGCTTTATGGGGTTTTATAGGGCTTTTTATGTTCTTTGCTCTTGGTTTTTGTTGCGGTTTTTATCTCGGGGTCTTGTGTAGGGGGCTTTTGCAGGGTTCATGCTGTCTATGGGGCTTATGGGCAGGGGTTTGGTTTTAGGAGTTGGGGTACACATGTGGGCCTCAGGGGTCAGGGCCGCCCAAAGGTTCGAAGTGGGTGGCTGCGCGCGCAAGCAAGGCTTGGGCGTGGCCGCTGGAGTACCCTAAACCCTAAACCCTAAACCCTAAACCCTAAACCCTAAACCCGAAACCCTAAACCCTAAACCCTAAACCTATAGGGCCTGAGGGGGCCCAATGGTTTTTGTACAGGGTGTTTCTACCGGGCTTATGGTGGCTTGATGTGTTTTTGTAAAGTAGTAACCCTAAACCCTAAACCCTAAGGTAGTGTATCATTCAGCCCCCCCCGCCCCCCCCTCCGGCCCTCAAATCTGAGCTTGCTCGATGGGGCCTCTCGGGAGTCAATGTAAGTTTAGGCTTTAGGGCTTAGGGCCTAGGGCCTAAGGTTTAGGGTTTAGGGTTTAGGGTTTAGGGTTTCGGTTTTCGGGTTCAGGGTTTAAGGTTTAGGGTTTAGGGTTGAGGGTTCAGGGTTTAGGGAATACCTGCCATTTCTGAAGATGAAGAGACGAGGGACGCCACGGAGATGCTGGCGCATCCCACCCCACACCCCGGTTGCCCTCAGCTTCCTGCGGCAAGAGGCCTTCATCATATTCAGACAGCTGTGGGTATGAATGACTCGCCGAATGCCCAAAGAGAAGACTCTATGGAAAGCCACTTATGCTTCATACGGCCTAAACCCTAAGCCACCCTAATCTCTGAGTCCTAAACCCTAAACCCCCAAAACCCTGAACCCCAGCCCCTAAAACAACTTTTTGCCCACGACGGCCGAAGAAAATCGATAAAGCTCCACAGGCGTGCGCGGTTTAGGGTTTAGGGTTTAGGGTTTAGGGTTTAGGGTTTAGGGTTTAGGGTTTAGGGTTTAGGGTTTAGGGTTTAGGGTTTAGGGTTTAGGGTTTAGGGTTTAGGGTTTAGGGTTTAGGGTGCGCGGAGCCTTGGCTTTTGGGCGTCTCAAAGCACATGCTTGGAACAAGGAGGGTTAGGGTTTATAGGATTTAGGTTTGGGGCGGGGGTGGGTTCAGGAGTTCTTGTTGTGGGTTAGGGCTTGCAAGGTGTTTGAATTTCGGGCTGTGTCTGGGTCATTTTGCTGGAGTTTTGCTCGTTGCTTGGAAGCGCGCGCCCCGTGCACTGAAACTAAGTCCTCATCGGCTACCCAGCAGCCTGCGGTATGCAAAAGAGCCTAAACCCTTCCCACAATGGGCTTTGCAAGGGATCCGAACCCTAAAAAGCAATCGGGGCATGACTGGGCATCTAGACAACCTAATCCTAAACCTGGAACCCTGAACCCTAAACCTTACATGGAAACCCTTAACTCCAAAGCCCAAACCCCGAAAGCTTGAACCCTGAACCCTGAAGTCCTGAAGCCTAAACCCTACACCCCGCACCCTGACCCCTAAACCCACACAGTGCTCAGAACTTACCTTCAATAAACACTGGAATCTTCATCCCACCAGGGGGTTTGGGAACCTTCAATAATTGACCCTGCACAACTCTTGTTTAGGGTTTAGGGATCCTGGACGTCTCGCGCATGTGAGAAGATGGCAGAGTGACGCATGAGCACAAAGTAGACACATGACGTGGGAGTTCTACGCACCCCATTATTCACCAAGATTTCAAACGAGCCAGATCTACACGTACCAATGTAAGTATGAGCCCTACGCCATGGACAACAAATACCCAAACCCTAAACCCAGAGAATTGAAAAAGAGGGGGGAGGTTAGGCAAAACAGGAACTCGAGCGTCCAAGCCGAAGCACCAGCACCGGTCAGCTCCAGTAGGCATGCCTCAGACAGTCGGGTTTTAGGGGTTTTGGGTTTAGGTGGTTTAGGGTCGTTCCTCAAAGAGAAACGAGGGAATTCCACACCTGCAGGATACCTAATTCCCTACTGAGTAAGACACTGCTTCATGCTGCCCGCTAGAAAACAAGCACCATACGCACCAAACCCTTTTAACGCCCTAAACATCCCTAAGCCCTGAACCCTTTTGCAAACCCTCAGGCCCAAACCCTAAACCCTAAACCCTAAACCCTAAACCCTCAACCCTCAACCCTCAACCCTCAACCCTCAACCCTCAACCCTCAACCCTCAACCCTCAACCCTAAACCCTAAACCCTAAACCCTAAACCCAAAACCCTAAACCCTACCTGCGTCCCTCTAACTTGCTCATGCTGAGAGGTGTGCCAACTGTCGAGGAAGACAAAGTTGGCGGCCGGAAGGAAGCTGCCTTGAAAGATGAGGCATCTCGACATGAGGTAGTGCTTATTTTCCTTCTATCCCCCAGAAGGACACCCAATAGACACGCTCACCAATACTGCAAAGGAATCTTACATATATATATATATATATGCTACCCCCCCCCCCCATGGACCTACCAATTTCCTTTGTTTTTATCCATGAATTTCGCGGTCTAAGCCACATGGTTTGAAAACCATGGGTTTTATGGATAACATTTGTTTTGCCGATGTTTTCGGGCTCCATCCTTCAAAAACATTGGTAAAACCAATTATCCGTGAATTGGGTGCTCCCAGCCACATGGTTTGAAAACCATGGATTTTATGGATAACATTGGTTTTGCCGATGTTTTCGGGCTCCATCCTTCAAAAACATGGGTAAAACCAATGTTTTCCATGATTTTCGTGATCTGAGGCTCTCTCCCAGCCACCATTTCTCGAGGTAGTACCAAGCAACAAACTCGAATCCTGCAAAATCTCGAGGGAGTACCAAAACCTCCTTATAATCAATATGACATCTGTCCCAAAAACACTACCTTAGCTACGATATCTCAAACAGTCATCCCCCGATAAGCAAGGCTAATATCCATACTAAACCTGTACCTTAGCAACATATCTTAAGACATCACGCCCTAAGGCTCCTACCAATTTAATAAGGTTCCTATCAATTTCAACAGGATTCTTATGCATGTTACTGGGATTCGCATAGGATTCTCATTAATTTTAAAGGATTCCTATTGGATTAGGCTCATACTAGTTTAGTAGGATTCCTATCAGTTCTTGTTAAAGGATTCTATTGTTTTTAAGGCCTATTGGTTCCTATTGATTTAGAAAGATTCCTTCTCGTTTTAATAGGATTCCTGTGACTTGTAACCCGGGTTGTTTCCAACTTGTTAAGGTTCCTATTCATTTTAATAGGCTTCCTATTAACTGTTGTCCGGTCCCGATAATTCAATAGAGGATTCCTATTTACTTTCATAGGATCCGAATAAAGTTTCATAGGGTTCCTAATTATTAATAAGGCCCCTATTTTCTGTAATAAGAGTCCTATCAATTTTAATCAGATTCTTATTCATGCTAATGGGGTTCGTGTTAATATTAAAGGGATCTCATTCACTTTCAAGGGATTCCTGTTGGTTTAGGCTCATGTTCATTTTAATTGGTTTGTCTAAAGGTTCACGTTATTTCTTATAGGAGTCCGATTGGTTCCTATTAATTTGAGTAGGGTTCCTCTTCAGTTTAATCGGATTCCTACTAATCCTATTAATTCTACGAAAATGTTGGGAGAGTACCAAAACCTCCTTACAATCAATCACGCCCCAATACGCAAGACATGACATGTGTCCTAAAAACACTACCTTAGCTACGATATCTCAAACAATCATCCCCCGATAAGCAAGTCCTAATATCTATACTAAACCTGTACCTTAGCAACATATCTTAAGACATCACGCCCTAAGGCTCCTACCAATTTAATAAGGTTCCTATCAATTTCAACAGGATTCTTATGCATGTTACTGGGATTCGCATAGGATTCTCATTAATTTTAAAGGATTCCTATTGGATTAGGCTCATACTAGTTTAGTAGGATTCCTATCAGTTCTTGTTAAAGGATTCTATTGTTTGAAGGCCTATTGGTTCCTATTGATTTAGAAAGATTCCTTCTCGTTTGAATAGGACTCCTGTGACTTGTAACCCGGGTTGTTTCCAACTTGTTAAGGTTCCTATTCATTTTAATAGGCTTCCTATTAACTGTTGTCCGGTCCCGATAATTCAATAGAGGATTCCTATTTACTTTCATAGGATCCCAATAAAGTTTCATAGGGTTCCTAATTATTAATAAGGCCCCTATTTTCTGTAATAAGAGTCCTATCAATTTTAATCAGACTCTTATTCATGTTAATGGGGTTCGTGTTAATATTAAGGAGATCTCATTCACTTTCAAGGGATTCCTGTTGGTTTAGGCTCATGTTCATTTTAATCGGTTGTCTAAAGGTTCACGTTATTTCTTATAGGAGTCCGATTGGTTCCTATTAATTTGAGTAGGGTTCCTCTTCAGTTTAATAGGATTCCTACTAATCCTGTTAATTCTACGAAATTGTTGGGAGAGTACCAAAACCTCCTTACAATCAATCACGCCCCAATACGCCAAGACATGACATCTGTCCTAAAAACACTACCTTAGCTACGATATCTCAAACAATCATCCCCCGATAAGCAAGTCCTAACATCTATACTAACACTGTACCTTAGCAACATATCTTAAGACATCACGCCCTGAGGCTCCTACCAATTTAATAAGGTAGGATTCTTATGCATGTTACTGGGATTCGCGTAGGATTCTCATTGATTTGAAGGGATTCCTGTTGGATTAGGCTCATACTAGTTTAGTAGGATGTTAGAGGATAAAAACCATGATTTTTCAAACTACTCGGAGACCCAAGCCCATAGTTTGGAAAATCATGGTTTTTATGGTGTTTATTGGTTTTTGCGATGTTTCGTGAGCATGGGCTCAAAAAACATCGGTAAAACCAATGTTTTTTGAAGGTAGGGGTTCAAAAACAATGGTAAAACCAATGTTTTGGAGAGGCCACCTTCAAAAAACATCGGTAAAACCAATGTTTTTGGAGCCCCTGCTCAGGAAACATCGCAAAAACAAATAAAAACCATAAAAACCATGATTTTTCAAACTACTCGGAGACCCAAGCCCATAGTTTGGAAAATCATGGTTTTTATGGTGTTTATTGGTTTTTGCGATGTTTCGTGAGCATGGGCTCAAAAAACATCGGTAAAACCAATGTTTTTTGAAGGTAGGGGTTCAAAAACATTGGTAAAACCAATGTTTTGGAGAAGCCACCTTCAAAAAACATCGGTAAAACCAATGTTTTTGGAGCCCCTGCTCAGGAAACATCGCAAAAACCAATAAAAACCATAAAAACCATGATTTTTCAAACTACTCGGAGACCCAAGCCCATAGTTTGGAAAATCATGGTTTTTATGGTTTTTATTGGTTTTTGCGATGTTTCGTGAGCATGGGCTCAAAAAACATCGGTAAAACCAATGTTTTTTGAAGGTAGGGGTTCAAAAACATTGGTAAAACCAATGTTTTGGAGAAGCCACCCTTTTTTGAAACATCGGTCAAGCCGAGGTTTCAAAAAAAGGTAGGTCCATGGGGGGGGGGGGGGGGGTACCATATATATACACTCATCAATGACAGTAACATAAACCCGGTTTCACAAAGGGCTTTGGGGGTTGTTGTTGGGGGTTTGGGGTATTTAGACACAAGCTGAAGCCCGGCCAGCGGGGTAAACCCCACGACCCGTGAAGATCTGCATACTCCGAGCCGAAGCCGACTGAAGAGCCACATCCTAAAGCCCACCCACAAGAAGTTCAAGAAACCTCAGCTTCGGAGCTGATTGCCCTAGCCCCAAAAAGGTTAACCCTTTTATATAGGAGTCTATGCCAAATAGGCTAAAGGTTACCTACCCAGTCCCTAAGTCAACAAACAAGAAGGCTTCTTTTGAAACCACACCCAAGGCGCTGTTGCCATAGACTTGGCCAATGACCTTGGTAGCTTCAGATCTTCAAAGTAGCTAAAGGAAGGAGCCTGGGGCATGTAGAACCTGAACCACAAACCTCTATCGGATCAAGTCTCTCTCTCCCTCTCTCTCTTTCTGTTCATTCTTTTCGTTGGGCCTACAGTGTAGGGAGAGACTCTGGGTCCCGAAGCCTACTGGCTTAAGGAGGGGAGCTAGTTCCCGACTTCATTGGGCGCAAGGGCATCGTGCACATTGGGCCGGTCGCTCCTCCAAGTGTGTTGTTATCTCAAGCTCCTTTCGCAGCGCGAGCATCCTGCCTTGATGAGGCGACCCCAGCCTACAGCTGGCAACTTCCACGATGCGGTGTCTCTCTCTCTCTCTCTCTCTCTCTTTTAGCCCTAAACCCTAAGCCCTAAGCCCTAAACCCCTAGACCCCTAAAACCCTAAACCCTCTCTGTCGCTCATGGAACCTAAACCCCCATGGGATAGCTCCGATGGTCCAAAGACCTGGCCAGAAATCATACTGCCTCAGCAACCCCCAGCCTAGAACCCTGAAACCCCAAACCCAGAATCAGCAAAACCCCCAAGACCCTAGACCCTCAAACGTTCAAGCCCCAAACCCTAAACCCTAAACCTAGACCCTAAACCCTAAACCTAAACCCTAAACCCTAAACCCTAAACCCTAAACCCTAAACCCTAAACCCTAAACCCTAAACCCTAAACCCTAAACAGACAAACATTCTGGCTGCGGACCCCGGGGATGGAGTTCCGGCGCAGGTCCCCCAGCTCCGCGCGCAGGCGCTCGCAGGAGAGGCGGGTGGCCTTGGCCTCGAAGCTCCTTGGGCCGGTATTGGGGTTTCGGGTTTAGGGTTTAGGGTTTAGGGTTTCGGGTTTAGGGTTTCGGGTTTAGGGTTTAGGGTTTTGGGCTTTAGGGCTTGGGAATTCGGGGTTGCTAAGGTCGAGGCTCCGGAAAAATCTGCCAACAACTCGATAGCTTTGGCCGTGTGAGTGCCGACAGAAGCCTTCTGCCGAATGGCTGAGGACTAGCCCTAAACCCTAAACCCTAAACCCTAAACCCTAATCCCTAAACCCTAAACCCTAAACCCTAAACCCTAAACCCTAAACCCCAAACCCTGCCCAGGGGTCAGCGCTGCATTACAGCGCTCGAGGCTGGCGATGGCGGCCAAGAGCTTTCCCAAAGGAACGTCCTCGAGCTGCTCGTCCAGATGATCCTTAGCTTTTTCTGTCAAGATCCGAACCCTAAACCCTGGACCCTAGACCCTAGACCCTAAACCCTAAACCCTAAACCCTAAACCCTACACCCCAAACCAGCGGCCGCAAATCCGGAGTCGAGGCTCTTCGGCCAATAAGCCCACTGGTTCTGGGGCAGGTCTCAAGAGGCCCTGCTCCCGGATCTCCTGCGCTGCGATATGGAGAGAACTCAACAGGCTCGGAAGCTTTAGGGTTTAGGGTTCAGGGTTTAGGGTTTAGGGTTTAGGGTTCAGGGTTTCGGGTTTAGGGACCCTAGGGTTTAGGGTTTAGGACTTAGGGTTTTGCGCTTTAAGCACTAAACTCTTTTTCGGGGTGTAGGGTGTATGGGCCACGGTCATCTCTTAAATGACTCTTCCTCTTTGTGATACCTACAAGTACAGCATCTTCCAAGAACGGGGACCATAGTTGCATGGCAATGAACCCTGAGACCAACAAGCCAAACTCAACAAAAATCCTAAGGTCCACAACCCTCAACCCTTAAGCCATTCAGCCCCCTAAACGGGTTTAGGGTTTAGAGTCTAGGGTTGATAACCCTACACCCTACACCCTACACCCTAAACCCCACACCCCACACCCTAAACCCTAAACCCTAAACCCTAAACCCTAAACCCTAAACCCTAAACCCTAAACCCCGGTTGCCCTGTTTCCAAAGCCCTTGAAACCTTTTAACACTCTGAAACCCCACGCCCAAAAAGACCATGAGATCGGAATTCCACCCTAAGCCCTGAACCCTAAACCCCAAACCCCAAACCCTAAACCCTACACCCTAAACTCTAAACCCCAAACCCTATAAACCCTACAGCTAGAAGTCGGCATTCCGAAGCCCCTCCCCCCAGCAGAAGCTCCTGGACCGCCTGTGATTGCCACTGGCGGAGGAGCCGCCTGAAACACAATGACCAGGGTTTAGGGTTTAGGGTTTAGGGTTTGGGGTTTGGGGTTTGGGGTTTGGGGTTTGGGGTTTGGGGTTTGGGGTTTGGGGTTTGGGGTTTGGGGTTTGGGGTTTGGGGTTTGGGGTTTAGGGACCAGGGCCTAAGCCATAGAACGACCATGCGGAGACGCGTGAAAGTGTGAGAGGGAGGGGGGTGAGGGAGTGTGGGAGTGAGGGACTAAACCACCCCAAAACCCTAAACCCTAAACCCTAAACCTTAAACCCTAAACCCTACACCCTACACCCTACACCCTACACCCTAAACCCTAAACCCTAAACCCTAAACCCTAAACCCTAAACCCTAAACCCTAAACCCTAAACCCTAAGCCCTGCACCCGCCTATACGGCCGCTGCACGGCAGCCAAAGCCTCGCGACGCTGCTGGACCTCGCGCTTGGCGAGGACCCGGCGCCAGGCGGTCCTGGGATAGAAGACCCCAGGGGTTTAGGGTTTAGGGTTTAGGGTTTAGGGTTTAGGGTTTAGGGTTTAGGGTTTAGGGTTTAGGGTTTAGGGTTTGGGGTTTGGGGTTTGGGGTTTGGGGTTTGGGGTTTGGGGTTTGGGGTTTGGGGTATTAGGGTTTAGGGTTTAGGGTTTTGGTATGAGTGTGCCTCATTCCAGAACACGAGCCCCCTACATACTTGACGGTCTATCCCGTTTGGAGTCAATGAGCCTTGGGAACCCTAAACCCTAAACACTAAACCCTAAACCCTAAACCCTAAACCCTAAACCCTAAACCCCTAACCCCTAACCCCTAACCCCAAAAGCCTAAACCCTAAACCCCAGGTTCACGGTTATAGATTGGGCACTCAGAGTTAGCGAAGTCTGGGTCTGGGAAGTCTCGGACCCTAAGCCCGAAGTTCAGGCAAAGAACATCTGTTTAGGGTTTAGGGTTAGGGTTTAGGGTTTAGGGTTTAGGGTTTAGGGTTTAGGGTTTAGGGTTTAGGGTTTAGGGTTTAGGATTTAGGGTTTAGGGTTTAGGGTTTAGGGTTTAGGGTTTAGGGTTTAAGGTTTAGGGTTTAGGGTAGCCCTGTGTTTCGACACACTTCTGGGTTTCAAGAAGGCAGATGAGGCGACAGTTTTCTCTACACCGGAAAGAGGCCATGCAATGCTTCCGAGAATGGGGGCACCCGTTTGGGGGGAACCTGAGAGGATTAAGAACCCTTAGCCCTAGACCATCAACCCTAAACCCTAAACCCTAAACCCTAAACGCTAAACGCTAAACCCTAAACTCTAAACCCTAAACCCTAAACCCTAAACCCTATTGGAGTATTTCGGACCTCAGGGTGTAAAAGAATCAAGCGTCTGGATGGGCAAGGCGGCCCGGGTTCGGCGCCGCCGCCGTATCCGGAGCACCGTGCCTTGGTAGCCCAGGCACCGGATCGAAATGAGGCTACCCCTTTTCAGTTTGGGAACCTAGGTCCCAAAAATATAAACGGTGCCCTAAACCCTAAACCCTAAACCCTAAACCCTAAACCCTAAACCCTAAACCCTAAACCCTAAACCCTAAACCCTAAACCCTAAACCCTAAACCCTAAACCCTAAACCCTAAACCTAAACCCTAGACCCTAAACCCTAAACCCTAAACCCTAAACCTAAACCCTAAACCCTAAACCCTAAACCCCTGGGCTACCAAAGTGCGGTGAAACCAACTCTGGAGTTGCCGGGCGCTGGAGGACATGGCAAGGAATCGTTGCCTTGCCAGCAGGGATCGGAGCCCGCCCTGCCTCGGCCAGCCGGGTCGCCCTAAGCCCTATGATAGGGTTTAGGGTTTAGGGTTTAGGGTTTAGGGTTTCGGGTTCAGGGTTTAGGGTTTAGGGTTGAGGGTTGAGGGTTGAGGGAGGGTTGAGGGTTGAGGGTTTAGGGTTTAGGGTTTGGGATTTTGGGGCCTTTCATTGGTGCTTTGTTCCGACCGCCGATCGAAAGCAGAGAGGAAAAGCTGCATCCAAGGCACAATGTCGCCACAGCTTGGCATTTTGCCTGATACTCCTGGATCAGTGTGCCAGAATCGGGCCTACCTAGAAACCCTAAACCCGAAACCCGAAACCCGAAACCCTAAACCCTAAACCCTAAACCCTACCTTGAACGCAAAATCCTCTGCGCTAGCTGTCTTGGTGCTGCTTCCTACAAGCTCTGATGGGTTCGACTGGCCTTGATCCTGCAGGATCAAAACCCAACGCCTGACCCTATACAATACAATAAATAACAAGACCACGTGAGGGCTCAAGATGTACTGGTGGGTTTATAGGGTTGGTGGTTGTGCTCAACAACATCGCTGTAAACCACTTGAGGCGGCCGGGATGGTAGCACCTACCCTTGAAGATAATAACCATTCAAGAACGCCAATATGGTCACTTCTCTGACAAACAGTCCCTTTTTGGGGTCCTAATTATAAGGAGGCCCCTCTCATTTAGGACACCCAAAAACGAGGACCGCAATTTAGAGAACTCACCATATCTCAGAAGAAACATCCCAAGCTGAATGTCATCAAGCTTTGCTACGTGCAATCTCCAAGTTCGAACATCTTCAGACACGTGGCCCAGGCTTGGTGGATTCTGTAAGAGTCTTCTTGCCCGGCTTCCGACGCCATATATCCCCTAAACCCTAAACCCTAAACCCTAAACCCTAAACCCTAAACCCTAAACCCCTAGACCCCTAAACCCCTAAACCCTAAACCCCTAAACCCCTAAACCCTACACCCTAAACCCTAAACCCCTAAATTGCAGGTAAAGAGCTCGCCGAGCCAGGCGTCCGCGCTGCACGGATTGCAACTTGGTAGCTGCGCGCTGCCTCCCCAGGGATGGATGTCGGTATGCGGCCTCTTTGGGTTTAGGGTTTAGGGTTTAGGTTTTAGGGTTTAGGGTTTAGGGATCAGGGTTTAGGGCTTAGGGCTTAGGGTTTAGGCTTTGGGGTTTACTCCTAGCCTAAATATGAGAATACGGGACACATAAAAACAAAAAATCGGAAAACACAAAAACCAACCACAGGGCCTACATGGCTGTTGTCCGGGTCTAGGGTTCAAAGCTTAGGGTTTAGGGCTTAGGGTGTAGTTCCAAGCCCATCCTAGGCAGAGGTACTCCCTACTTTGATCCCCATTACGGGCTGTTAGTACTATGGGAAACATCCCAAAATTGTATATAGTCCTTTCCTGGGCATCGAACAACTTCATGGTTTGCAAACTACCCGAAGCCCAACACCCTTCAGCTCCAAAAAATAAGGCACTCCAAAAAAGAACCAGAATTAACTCGTTTAGTTTCGTGTTTACGGTCAAGCAAAATAGTTCGTCTATCGTCAGGTGTCGTTACGTGCAATATCGTACCCCCCTCCCAATCAAAAAAACAACAAAACAAACATAGAAAATAAAAGTAACACAAAGCCTCAAAACCTTGTTCAAGCCTAGGTATGTATATCGGACGCGAGACCTCAACCCCAAAACCTGCAACCTCCCCCACCCCCCACCCTGCCCAACAAAAAGAAAAGAAGTCCAAATAAGTTTAGAGCTCCACTACCTAAACTAAAACCCTAAGGCCCAAAAACGCAACCCCAAGGGTTCAGAAAAGTTTAAGCCCTCCATTCCCAGAACAAACCCATTTGGCAAAGCCTCCCTTTCCCTGATGACCCTCACAGCCTCACCAAACCCCAAACGCGAAAACGCTACATCCTATATCTTGTTTGTAAGTACCTTTTGTAACGGCTTTACCTGACTCATGTTAGCTTACTTCTACCTTGTAGTAACCTGGTTACAACTCGCCTAAAGACATACAACCTACTTATTAGCCGGCGGGCTCAGCCTGTACCCCCTTTACTGGCCCTTTACCCACACCCCAAAACCCAAAACCCAAACTCTATACCCTATACCCTAAACCCTCAACCCTCAACCCTAAACCCCACCCCAAGAAACCCTAAACTCTAAGCCCCTAAGCCCCCTGGCCTCCGCATCTCCTCGGCTAACTTGCGCGCGGCCCTCCCCCGAGCCAGGGCCTGCGCAGGTGGGTTTAGGGTTCATTGGCTCATAGGGTTTAAGGTTTCGGGTTTCGGGTTTAGGGTTTCGGGTTTAGGGTTTAGGGTTTAGAGCTTAGGGTTTAGGGTTCATCGCTCAGCGCAGCTGGTGCGGAAAGCAGAACATTCGGGGACTTGCAACGTGACGACACATCTTTCTGGTTACGTGCAGGAAGTGTAGAGCGCCGAAAATCTGGCCACTCCACTTCATGACCTAAAGAAAGGAAAGAGATTCGGCTGAAGCACTCTCAGACCACCAGTGCTTGTACCGTCATGCAACGAACGCGTGATCCGTGCAACAATTAGAGCAAGAAGCCCTCCTCCCCAACTTCGACACACCAACACCCCCTCCACCCCCACCCCCCAAAAGGATAAAACCGGTAACAAAATGACACCCGTTGTTGAATAGAATTTGGCGGAAATGACTCTGTTGCGGTCTCGCCCTAAACCTTCAGCAAAAAAACATTCGGAATACGGTATCAGGTTTGGCCCGAACCTTTCACGAAAAATCCGAAATGGGGTCCTCATTTTCGTGTAAGGTGCCCCCAAACCTTCCCACAACCCGGATAACCCTAACCCCCAACCCCACTAAGCCCCTAAACCGTCAAGCCTTTAACCCCGAGAACTCTACACCCTACACCCTATAAACCTAAACCCTAAACCCTAAACCCTAAACCCTAAACCCTAAACCCTAAACCCTAAACCCTAAACCCTAAACCCTAAACCCTAAACCCCAGGGGGGTGCCTGGATTCGAACCGCCGCCTCGCGCACGCTGCGGAACCGGAGCCTCGCTTGCCGCTCCCGGCAGCGCGCCTGGATCTGCACGGAGGCCTGTCACAGGGTTTAGGGTTTAGGGTTTAGGGTGTAGGGTTTTAGATTTTAGGGTTCAGGGTTGAGGGGGTTTTGGGTTTAGGGTTAGCAGTTTGAGGGCTTAGGATTAGGGTTTAGATTTCAAGGTTCAGGGTTGAGGGGGTTTTGGGTTTAGGAGTTTGAGGGTTTAGGAATTAGGGGTTTAGAGTTTAGGGTTCAGGGTTTAGGGGGTTTTGGGTTTAGGAGTTTGAGGGTTTAGGAATTAGGGGTTAAGGTGTGGGAGTTATTTAAGGGGTTTAGGGTTTAGGGTTAAGGGTTTAGGGTTAGCAGTTTGAAGGTTCAGGGGGTACGGGTTTAGGGTTGAAGGGTTAAGGGTTTAGGGTTTGGGGTTTGAGGGTTGAGGGTTTAGGAGTTTGAGGGTTTAGGGTCTAGGAGTTTGATGGTTTAGGGGTTTGCGGGTTCAAGGTTTAAGGGGTTGGGGGTTTGAGGGTTTGGGAGTTTGAGGGTATACCGGTAGGGGATCAAATGTAAATTATTTGGGATCAAAAACTAATTTACTGAAGGCTTCGAAGGCTTGTTGCAGGCGGAGCGGAGGCTGTAATCGCTCAGAAATGCAGCATTTCTGGCAGTTTGCAAGGTCTAAATACAAAAAAACACGGCATTTATGAGGCCCTAAACCCTAAACCCTAAACCCTAAACCCTAAACCCAGTTAGACTGTTCAGTAAGTTCCCACGACAAAGATCTGCACGGTGGAGCTCGGAGACCTGCTGTTTAGGGTTTGGGGTTTAGGGTTTAGGGTGGTATTGTGGCCTACTTAAGTAGAGGTCGAAAACCCCTGGCAACCTCGTGTAGGAAACATTGCGGCCATCGGTGGCGACTTCAAAAAAGACAATTTAAACAAAAAGACGTAAACAAAGTATTAGCCAAAACCCTAGATTCCCACTCCCAAACTCCTCATGCTCACGGCACTTTGGCGCGGCAATGCATTCTCATGGCTTAGGGGTTAGTGCTGTAGGGCCTAAACCCTAAACCCTAAACCCTAAACCCTAAACCCTAAACCCTAAACCCTAAACCCTAAACCCTAAACCCTAAACCCTAAACCCTAAACCCTAAACCCTAAACCCTAAACCCCAAACCCGACTGTGTGTTCGGAAAGTCGCAAAGGGGCCCAGTCCCACTCCAAAACCCCAGAGTCCGCCGAAGTGCATAGCAGGAGGTTCAGGGTTTAGGGTTTAGGGTTCAGGGAACTACTGACTGAAAATAGCAGCATTTCTGAGTTTCTAGAGAGGCTGCAGATACTGTATATAGCAGCAGTTCTGCGCTTTCAGAGGTTGGAAATGATGTACGCTGCAGCATTTCTGAGTTTCCAGAGGCTGCAAATACTGTAAATAGCAGCATTTCTGCGCTCTCAGAGGCTGGAAATACTGTGAATAGCAGCATTTCTGAGTTCTGAATTTCCAGAGGCTGCAAATCAATGCTGGCATCTTGGCATTAGAAGTTTCGAAAATGCGTATACTCTAAAGCAAGCCAGAACGATGTAAAAAGAGCGGGGGGTTGGGGGGGGGCGCGCCCCCGCCCCCCCCCCCCCCCCATGCGCAAACACAATGCTCGCATCACGGGTTTCGCAAGTATGCTGAAGCACCTAGCACGACTTAACATCAAGCGGGGGGCGGGGGGGTTGGTTGGGGGGCCTTGCACCCCCCCCCTCCCCGGATTTGCAAACACGACGCTCGCATCAAAGGCGTCGAAAAGACGCGTATGCTTTGAAGCAAGCTGGCACGACTTTAAAAAGGCGGGGGGTTGTTGGGGTGGGCCCTGCCCCCCCATTTGCAAACACAATTCTCGCATACTGGGTTTCGAAAAGATGCGTATGCTTTGAAGCAAGCTGGCACGACTTCTTCCTTGATTTCTTTCTTTCGTTATTTCTAGCATTTCTTTCTTTCTTTCTTCACGTCTGCCTTCCTTCCTTCCTTCCTTGCTTGCTTCCTTGCTTCTTTGCTGCCTTGCCTCCTTGCTTCTTTGCTGCCTTGCTTCCTTGCTTCCTTGCTTGCTTGCTTCCTTCCTTCCTTCCTGCCTTCCTTCCTTGATCCTAAATAAATTTTCTTGACCCTAAAATTTGTTTGATCCGCATGCCTGAGGGGTTTGCGGGTTTAGAGTTTGAGGGTTTGGGAGTTTGAGGGTTTAAGGGTTTGCGGGTTTAGGGTTTGAGGGGCAGGGGTTTGAAATAAAAGCTCCCGCACCGGCAGAAAAAACGCAAACGCGCCCCGCACCCACAGCAAAACCAGAAACGCGCCCCGCACCTGCAACAAAAAAGCACGTTTCAAGCACTTGGAGGGTTCTCCCTAGACCCTAAACGCCAAACCCCCGAACTGGTAAGGGTTTAGGGTTTATAGGGTTCAGGGTTCAGGGTTCCGGGTTTAGGGTTTAGGGTTAGGGTTTATGAGGGTCGCTGTCGTGCCATTTACGGGAGAAGGACACGCACTTTCCATTCCAGCCTCATCGCGCTCGGCCTTGTTTTGGGTGCATGAACTGAACATATACTTCAGTAGATGGAATCTCAGATTGAAGCTTGCAGGACGGTTTGGAATTCACTGTCTGCTAATGTCCACGCAGCATGATTGCAAAGGGCTGGCAAACAGCTTTTTGGCTTTGCGTGTTGAGGGCGACAAGGTGTCTACATCACTTCTCCCGGCAGCTCAGAAACACTTGTCGGCTAAATTTTGCAAACATCTGCGAGATTGGGGTCAGCCTAGCTTCGAGCCCAAGTAAAACTGGATTGGTACCATCTTCGTGTCTTCAGGCAGCTTGAGAACTAGCACTTGATTTGATCTTCGTGCTCCATTTGCTTCAGCGCCTGTCCGCTGCAGCACATCTTCTCAGAATTTTAGGGCTTAGGGGCTTAGGGTCTATTTAAAGAGAGCACTGCGGCAAACTTCATCAGCTGACGGAGTTAAATGTCTCGCGTTCTTCAGGCGCCTTCCGTCTGTGCCAAAAATTATGAAGCACAAACCCATCCAGCTCTGCAACAAAACCTTTGTTTCTCATGAACTTCCATCAAATTCGATCGTTCATCAAGCTTACATAGCACATGGGATTGCCGCTCCATCTTTGGTTACTCCCTGATAGCAAGACCCTTAGGCCCTGCATGGCCTTGTGAAGAAGGACCAAGCAGATCTTGGTGAGTTGGGGCTTCAGCGACGTGCGCCTGTGAATCGGGCAAGGGCTCAATTTAGCAGATTCAAGCATGTTGGCAGGCGCGGGCTCTGTGTGTTTGATGTGCAGGACGAGGCGCGTGTCACTCTGACGTCAACCTCTCTTCCGCTTAGCAGTCATAGCTTCAGTGGGCGCACGAACCATCTGCGATATTCTTCGCAGAGTGACCTCAAAAGATGCTGCGTGATTTTACCGGTGCAAAGGTTGATGTGGGCAAGGCTGAGGTGGGTGGCTCAGGTCTTGACAGGATTTCCGACTTCAGTTGCTCCTTTTTTTGACCGCTGTCGTCGTTGTCTTGTCGCCATCTGGAGCGAACGATTGAGGTTTTGAAGGCGGGATGCTTTCAACAGTTGGCTCGACAAACGTTGCCACATCACAATTTGCGGGCAAGTTGCAGACAAAATCGCCTACAGGCGCTGAAGACTACCGTGTAGTGTCTTTTGCGGTGGGTAGTCTTAGGCATGAGCGGATAGAGGATCCCGGGTTCTGGGCGATTTATTATGAGCGATCTGGTTCCGCTGAACGTATAGTAGGCAATTGCACATCGCATCTTTTTTGGCGCTTTAGCGTGGTGATGTTTCTGCTCAGAAGCTATCGCCCGACACATCGGAGTGACCAGGCGTTGCACCCACGCGTGTTCTGAGTTGAGGGCATCACATTTATGCTTCTTGATCAGGGTGTGGATTCGAGTCCACGCGCTCGTCTGCATGTCCGCCTGGGCTTGTGTGATAGGACCTCGCTTGTGTTTTTGTTACAGTGGGGATAGGTTTTGGAAACAGCCCAGGTCGCTCAACGTAGCTACCTTCCCATTTCCCACGGCCCGGGTCCACTGCCACCACTTGGCATTGACCCGCCCTGATCATGAAAGGCACTGGTCCCTGATCACCAGGGAACACTCCCACCTTGCGCAGGAAGGCCGAAACCACCAGGGCCGACAAAAGAGCTTCCCTGGAAATCGGCACTGGTAGCGGCTCCAGTTTTTCCACCTCAGCACCAACGAGGTTTTTTGTCTCCTCAGAGAACTGACTCCACTTCAGGCTGAGCTCAATGCTTTTGTAGCATAGAGCTTCGGGAGCACACCCCCACCCAGGAGTTTGAGGTAGTCCAGCTCCCCACCTTGCACCCCAAGTTTGACCACTTGGTTTCCAAATTGTGGGCGGGAGAGGATACCTTTGGTGGATCCCACCCGAACCTGGAGGACCACTCCACGCGGGCGAAAAGCGTCCGACATCCACACCAGGGTTTCTGGGAGCTCAAGGGTCCACGATGGCTTCGGATTGATGCCACACCACCTCTTGGATAGAGGCACTTTCTTCCCCTTCACATCTGCAAGATTGGGCACGCCCGCCAAACATAGATGTTTGCAGATTTCGCTGAGTTCCGACTTGACCGTGCGGCTCCTGCAAAGCGGGGGAGGATTCTCGCAAGTTTCATCAGTGTGTTATTTGAGTGCATGGCTAGGCGCTTTGTGACTCTGAAGTCCATTTGTCTTCCGCTCTTCAGCCACAGTTGCAGTGTCTGTGAGACGAAGATCAAGACTGGCTGCGCTAGCTTTCGTGACAAGTTGACATGGCTTGTGGAAATTTTGGTTCTTGATAACGCCATGTCCCACGCCTGAAACAAGACAGCGTGCCTCGCAATCTAGTTACACGAGTTGCGGGCTCTTGGGCCGCTGGTCTTGAAGGCATTGCCAATGACCGGCTCACTTTTCGATCGTGCGACTTTGGGCGTCTTGGACTGCCAGCTGGGGCTGGATGGGTCGCGCTGACCAATATCCACATCCTTCATCAATGCATCAACCATAAAAAATGGTCTTGCAGCCTAGCAAGCATCGTCCAGCACGCAAGCCATATTCAATCGCACATGCGGGAATCCAAAAAAACAACTTCAACAACGTGCTTCAGAGTTCACAGAGTCTTAAAGTAGCCATTGCATCTTAATGACGGTCTCGTCGGACCTGTCCCCATTGAGGCGCGTCCTCCGCGCATCGAACGTAAATAAATCCCGCGGCCTCGCACCGCGATACGTCACTTCCGCTCTAAGAAACAAATCATGCCAAGCAACCGCGACGGCAGCAACAGGACAAGTAAGTCAAAACACGACAGGGTGTAGGGTTTAATTAGGGTTTAGGGTTTAGGGTTTACGGTTTAGGGTCTAGGGTTTAGGGTTCAGCATTTCAAGTCCAAGCATTCACTAGTCAAGAAATTACTCCAGAAAAATACCCACCCGCCCAAAGAAACCCACAACATTAAGAAAATATTTCACTTATGGAACGACCTTGCCCAGTGAGAAATGACCGTGCCCAGAAAACAATGACCTTGCCCAGCAAACAAATGACCTTGCCCAGTAAAAAAATGACCTTGCCCAGTAAAAAAATGACCTTGCCCAGTAAACAAAAATGACCGGGCAAAAAATGACCTTGCCCAGTAAAAAATGACCTTGCCCAGTAAAAGAATTCCTGGGCAAGGCCATTTTTTTCTGGGCAAGGAAGTTTTTTGCTGGGCAAGGTCTTTTTGGACCGAACGACCTTGCCCAGAAAAAAATGGCCTTGCCCAGTAAATCACCTTGCCCAGCAAACAAATGACCTTGCCCAGTAAAAAGAATGACCTTGCCCAGTAAACAACAATGACCTTGCCCAGTGAAAAAATATCCTTGCCCAGTAACAAAAAATGACCTTGCCCAGTAAAAGAATTACTGGGCAAGGTCGTTTTTTGGAACGAACGACCTTGCCCAGAAAAAATGACCTTGCACAGTAACAAAAATGACCTTGCCCAGTAAAAAAATCACCTGGCCCAGTAAAAAATGACCTTGCCCAGTAAAAAAAGCAACCTTGCCCAGTAAAAAATGACCTTGCCCAGTAAAAAATGACCTTGCCCAGTAAAATACTGGGCAGGGACAGGTTTTTTACTAGGACCGAACGACCTTGCCCAGTAAAAATATAACCTTGCCCAGTAAGACAAATGACCTTGCCCAGTAACTCCAGTAACATTTAAATTATATATGAAAGAGAGGTTTAGGGTTTAGGGTTTAGGGTTTAGGGTTTAGGGTTTAGGGTTTAGGGTTTAGGGTTTAGGGTTTAGGGTTTAGGGCTACTGAGGCCACCAGCCCTGCATCACTCCTGCCTCGATGCGGGCCTTCCGCAGGGCAGCGTCCAGGAAGGCAGCAACCTCCCTCTTCATGAAGATCATGTGCCGGCCGATCCTGAACTTCGTAGGGTTTTAGGGTTTTAGGGTTTTAGGGTTTTAGGGTTTTAGGGTTTTTTTCGGGTTTTAGGGTTTTGGGGTTTTGCGGGGTTTAGGGTTTTAGGGTTTAGGGTTTTAAGGGTTTTAGGGGTTTAGGGTTTTAGGGTTTTAGGGTGTTAGGGTGTTAGGGTGTTAGGGTGTTAGGATTTTAGGGTTTTAGGGTTTTAGGGTTTGGGGGTTTTAGGGTGTTAGGGTTTTAGGGTTTTAGGGTTTTAGGGTTTTAGGGGTTTAGGGTTTTCGGGTTTTAGGGTTTTGGGGTTTTGCGGGGTTTAGGGTTTTAGGGTTTAGGGTTTTAAGGGTTTTAGGGGTTTAGGGTTTTAGGGTTTTAGGGTGTTAGGGTGTTAGGGTGTTAGGATTTTAGGGTTTTAGGGGTCTAGGGTTTTCGGGTTTTAGGGTTTTGCGGGGTTTAGGGTTTTAGGGTTTAGGGGTTTAAGGGTTTAAGGGTTTTAGGGTTTTAGGGTTTTAGGGTTTTAGGGTTTTAGGGGTCCAGGGTTTTCGGGTTTTAGGGTTTTGGGGTCTTGCGGGGTTTAGGGTTTTAGGGTTTAGGGTTTTAAGGGTTTCAGGGGTTTAGGGTTTTAGGGTTTTAGGGTGTTAGGGTGTTAGGGTTTAGGGTTTCGGGTTTAGGCCGACCGATCGTGAGGTTTTTTTGGGGGTTTAGGGGCTTATGATTCAGGCTCTGGGGTTTAGGTTGAATGTTTCGGTTAGGGTTTGGCAATTCGTGGGGCTGCACCTGATCCCCCGAATCCTCGAAGTCGTACACACAATTTGACAAGTTATCTGAACCCTAAACCCTTTAACCTAGAAACCCCAGACTCTAGACCCTAAACCCTTTAACCGATAAACCCTAGAATGTCCAATCGGCAGCCCTTGACCCCAGACCCTAAACCCTATGACCTATACGACCTAAACCGTAACCCTAAACCCTAAACCCTAAACCCTAAACCCTAAACCCCTAAAACCTCTCCGCCCGAAACCCTAGACGCATGCAAGCATCTGCAGCCCATAGCCCGGCGCATCTGGGAGCACATGCGCAACTCGCTCCTGCAGTCGCCTCACAGTGTAGGGGTTGGGGTTTAGGGTTTAGGGTTTAGGGTTTAGGGTTTAGGGTTTAGGGTTTAGGGTTTAGGGTTTAGGGTTTAGGGTTTAGGGTTTAGGGTTTAGGGTTTAGGGTTTAGGGTTTAGGGTTTAGGGTTTAGGGTTTAGGGGGTTTAGGGTTTAGGGTTTAGGGTTTAGGGTTTAGGGTTTAGGGTTTAGGGTTTAGGGTTTAGGGTTTAGGGTTTAGGGTTTAGGGTTTAGGGTTTAGGGTTTAGGGTTTAGGGTTTAGGGTTTAGGGTCAAAACTTAACAGTGTAGGGAGTCAGGGTTTGCATGGAGGGCTTCGGATCCGGGATCTAGGGTGTAGGGTTTAGGTGCGGGCTTAGTGCAGCGCAACCTCCTCCTCTCACCAAGAAGGTAGCGAAGTTGGCAAAGGGGCTCTGAGCCCTAAGCCCTAAACCCTATATACCCTAAACCGCAACTACGGTTCCTGGAATGAGCTGCGTGTTACGCTTTTGGGACTCTGTTGGCCTGCCACGGTTGATAGGGACTTTAGGGCGTTTGGGTGGCTTAGGGTTTAGGGTTCTTAGGCACTTCTAGGGTTCAGGTATTTTGGATGGTTGGGGTTGAGGGTTTGGGTTTAGGGCTCAGGGTTGTTTTTGGGTTTGGGCCTTTTTTAGGGTTTCTAGAAGTTGACGCGGCTGAGGATATAGGGCGTATGGCTGTTTAGGCCTTCGGGTCGCGTGGTTTAGGGTTTAGGGTTTAGGGTTTAGGGTTTAGGGTTTAGGGTTTAGGGTTTAGGGTTGGTTGTCCAAGGGTCCTTTAGGGTATCCAATTTGGGCTTAGGGACTTCTAGGGCTGGGTGCTTCGGCTGTTTAAGGTTTAGGGTTTAGGGTTTAGGGAGGTTTAGGGTTTTCGGCTTAGGGTCGTTTGGGGATTAGGGCTTGTGGCATTTTTTGGATGCGGGACGTTTGGGCTTTTGGGTTTAGAGCTTACGGTTGTTGGGGACTTCGGCCAGAGGGTGTACCGGCACACGAGTCAGCTTGACACGCACTTTTTCTTTTAAACTTTACATTGTTGTTGCTAGGTTGGGTATGCGCAGGCTGCAAAGTCACATGGATGGTTGCTGCATATGGCCCCTGGCCCCAACAAGCCTCTAAGCTTTAAGTTTCGCAACCCCAAACCCCAAATCTCTTCTGCGCGCAGCGCCCGTTGTCCTAGAGCTCTTGCCAAGTGTCTTGCTGCTGCGCGATGTGGTCTCCGCTGACAATGGCAAGGCTACTGAAAACTAGCATGGCCAGACCTATGAAGCCGTAGCGGAACGTCTGACCCCAGCGGACGGTCTCCCACACCTCTTGTCCTTCGTGGACTGGCGTGTCTTCTAGAAGTCTGGGCGCTGCATCAAAGGAAAACGCTTGGACCACCATGTCGTCTAGCTGGCTGATGTATTCCACAGACATGCAGTTGAGGACGACGGCCTCTTGATTCACCGAGGTCGCAACATAGGCCCAGATCACAAGCGCGATCAACATCTCAGAGAAGTGCTTTACCTGAAAGAAGCGCACACCTGCGTACCACGCGCTTTGTGCTTCTGGCTCTGCCTTGTGGGCAGAAACCTTCATGTACCCGATCGCCGAAATAGACGATTTCAGTTCGTTAACTTTCGTAATGCCAACGACGAACACCCCCGCAAGGTGAAGCAAGGAAGGCACGATCCTGTGCGGATGTGTCACCAACAGCAATACCTGTGAAGAACTGAAGGCTTCTGCTGGGGGGCAATGTGTATATGCAAAAATGCCAATAAAGAAGGCGAAGACAAGCTTGGCCACGACGGCGCAGAAGCAGACAAAGATCTCCCATTTCAGAAGCTTGGCATATGCAGCTCGCTCCCACTGTTCCAGGCTCTCTGCCTGCTTCACGAGCAGCAAGACTACGCATGCTTCGATGCAGTGTGGGCAATGGACGCGCATCTTTCCAGCCAGCCTGGTGTTCAGCTCCACTACGTCATGTACCGACAGATCGTTAGATACCAGGCAACCAGCTTCCTGGGAATACGATTCCATGGAGTCGTTGGACATGCTGGAGGACCTAACAGAAGTCATCCGAATGGGTGGTGGGATTTTTGCGCAGCTCCTTTGAGCAATGCCTGCAGATATGAGAGACAGGATCTGGGGGCAAACAGAGCATTGTCGGAGCTAAGCAAGACATACAGTAACGCTGCCCACCACTTTTCGTCGTAGTTTGCAGATGTACTTCACCCCCCCCCCCCCCTCCCTTCGATGAGGTGACCCGGAATAGTTCGCTGGCCGGGTCATCCCGGCACGGGCACTCCCTGCGTTCAACAAGTGCGGAAATGTTTGGAGGAGGCCACCAGCTTCTGCCAGCTCGCTCCTGAATCGAGAGCAACATTAGGAACCCCCGCACTCGTTCCCCCTCTGGCCGGCCCCCCCCCTAGATCGACCTGATCAACCTCAAACCCTAAACCCTAAACCCTAAACCCTAAACCCTAAACCCTAATTCCCTAGCTGAGTCTTCCCGCGAGCACCTGAAGAGCAGGCTCGCCGCTTCGGCGTACTCGCCACAGCCAACTTCGAATTCCAGCCTTTCCAAGCGGCTCACGGGGACTTCCCTGCAACTTGGGGATTTAGGGTTTAGGGTTTAGGGTTTAGGGTTTAGGGTTTAGGGTTTAGGGCCAGTTTAGGGTTTAGGGTTTAGGGTTTAGGGCTTAGGGTTTAGGATATAGGGTTTAGGGTGCAGGGTTACTTTGGAGTAGACCCTGGAAGGCATATACTTTTTAGGTACAAGTAGCTATAATAGGACCCAGAACCCCAAAAAAGGCAATAAAGTATAGTACTCCAAAACCCTTACCTGTAACGGGTCTTACCTGTGAGTCTGAAACATGAGAAGTCACTCTCACAAACCTACATGCTGATGCCACCACTTTGGGCAACATCAGGGTGAACGAACCTCTAAACCCTAAACCCTAAACCCTAAACCCTAAACCCTAAACCCTAAACCCTAAACCCTAAAGCCTAAACCCCAAACCCTAAACCCCTGCACTTTGCAAAGCCCACAGGGCGCCTAGACCACAGGGGCTTCTCCAGCCGCCAGTACTCCAAGACAGCCTCCACAGGAACCGTTTCTGGCTGGTTCTTAGGGTTTAGGGTTGAGGGTTTAGGGTTTAGGGTTAGGGCTTAGGGTTACAAGTAGTAGGGAATGAGGGAATGAGGTACCTTATCAGCCCTTAATGGGTATAGAAAGGGCCCGCAGTCCCTCATTCCCTACGAGTAACCAGGGGCATTTTGTTTGCTGGGGGTGGATGCTCTGAAGATTTGAAACTACAAATCCCTAAACCCGAAACCCTAAACCCTAGATCGAGGTTAGATGTAGGGTTTTCAGGGATTCAGTGTTTTAGATTGGCGGTCTCAAATGACCTTAAACAAATATACACTGGATTCTTGAGGACTTGAGGATTTCAGTTGTCGTGCTGTGGCCCGGTCTAGGGTCTAGGCCCTACTTTCATACTACACCAAAGCAACCATCGATTTCGGCACCCCAGAACCAAGAAACACTCCCTAAAACCTAAAACCCCAAACCCTAAACACAAAACAAAAACGGTTTAGGGTTTAGGGTTTAGGGTTTAGGGTTTAGGGTTTGGGTTTAGGGTTTAGGGTTTAGGGTTTAGGGTTTAGGGTTTAGGGTTTAGGGCCTAGCCCCCACGCCTCGCGATGGCGGTGCCGCACAGGGTAGCCGGCGCGGCTGACACGGATTGCCTGGCAAAAGAGCAGCACCCTCAAGAACGGAATCCATACCCAAAACCGACTTTCTTGTAGGTTCCCTAAGACTTCCAGAATGGGTTTTGTAGACAAAAATGTAGGTGTTGGGTCCTTAGGTAGCCTTGAGCTGCAGTTGTTACCAGATGAGATCTAAGCAAGGTGTAGACTAGCAGCTTGAGGGCTTCAGGGTTTAGGGCTTATTAGGGTTTAGGGGTACAGGGTTTAGGGTCTATGGTGGCTGGGCTCTCCACTGCTCTCCCCAGGCGGCCTCCAAAACGCCCTGGTATCTCAGCTGCTCCACCACCGAGCTTCTGTGCAAGACCTGCCAGGACTCTCGCACGGGCGGAGGACCCAACAGCCTAAACCCCGAAACCCCTAACACGAACCCTAAACCCTGAACCCTAAACCCTGAACCCTGAACCCTAAACCCGAAGCCCTAAGCCCGAAACCCTAAACCCTACCGCCAGAATGGAGCTTCGAGGGAAGCCTCCTACGAAGTTGCAAGGCGCGCCTGCGGCTTGTTCTGCGGGTTCGGCTTGATGCACCTTCAGGTTGCGAGGGTCTACGGAAGCTTTCGGGGGGGGGGGGGGGGGCTAGGGTTTAGGGTTTAGGGTTCAGGGTTCAGGGTTTGGGGTTTGGGGTTTGGGGCTTCGGGTTTAGGGTTGGGCGTTTTGAGTGGCAGGGCGCGGTATTCGACATCGAGTTGCTGTGACGTCGAAGATTTTGCGAGCCTACTTATTTATGGATGCTTGGGTCAAAAGAACATCGTGTCGATGAAGTCAGTCCATCTCTTGCAGAGCGATTAGGCTGAGATCCCAAATTCTAAAGTAGCTGCAGAAAGCAGCATCCCTTGCGTGGCCGCGGATGACATGCAGACAGCTTCGGACACGCTGTCAACATACTCAGTCCTCAACACCTCCACGCCATCTAGCGCAACTTCCAACAGATAACGGGTTGAAGGTCATGTAAGGTTTAGGGGCATTTGAAAATTCAGGGCTGAAGGATTCTTAAGGATAGGCGTCTGGAAAGAAATAAAGGTTTTTTTGGGGTCTAGGATACCGTTGGGGCTTCCAGGATTTGTCGGGCTGGGCTTAGAGACCCTAAACACCTGACAAAGCCCCCTAGACCCCATAAACCCTCCAAACCCTAAAAACCCTAAACAAAACATAAACCTCATAAACCCGATTAAACTCCACAAACACAGCCCGAATACCAAACCCTAAACCCTGAACCCTAAACCCTAAACCCTAAGCCCTAAACCCTAAACCCTAAACCCTAAACCCTAAACCCTAAACCCTAAACCCTAAACCCTAAACCCTAAGCCCTAAACCCCGGCCTGATGAAGTGGGGATGTGTGGAGCGCACGCTAGTCATCAGCTCGCGCAGCTGTTGCCGGAATCTGTGGCGGGCTTGCTGCTCTTCGGGCGGCTTCGGGCAAGCCCTAAACCCTAAACCCTAAACCCTAAACCCTAAACCCTAAACCCTAAACCCTAAACCCTAAACCCTAAACCCTAAACCCTAAACCCTAAAGTCCAGGACCGAGGGGCTCCAGGGAGACGGAGTAGGCCTTGGCCTTTCGAACGCGGCCTGTGGAGGCGCACGTCTGCGTGCCGAAGCTGCGCCCCTCCTCTGCACTTTGGTGGGGTTTAGGGTTTAGGGTTTAGGGTTTAGGGTTTAGGGTTTAGGGTTTAGGGTTTAGGGTTGAAAGTTGAGGGTTGAGGGTCGGGGGTTCAGGGTTTGAGTGGAGGAGAGAGGAGACTTCTGGGCAACAAATGAACCCGAGAACCCCCTAAAAATTGAACCCCAAACCCTGACGCTAAACCCTAAACCCTAAACCCTAAACCCTAAACCCTAAACCCTAAACCCTTAGCCCTAAGCCCTAAGCCCTAAGCCCTAAGCCCTAAGCCCTAAACCCGAACTTGAATATCAACCCCCCCCCAAGCCCAAAATCGGGTTTCGGGTTCCTGGGGGGCACTTGGGTCCTCCTGGAAGCGACTTCGAAGGAACTCGCTGGAGCTGGCTTTCATGCTCTCCATGGCATCCGGCGAGAGGGTGTCTTTGTTCCTCAGACCCGAAACCCTAAACCCCAAACCTGAAAACCTAAAGCCTTGAACCCGAAACCCTAAACATCCAGAAACACCCAAAACCTATGCGGGGGAAACCTAAAAAAATCTACGTTGTCGGGTCGTGGCCTGCAGGAGAAGGCTGGCATTTCTGCCTAGTAAGCAAACTCACAGCTACAATTACCACATGCTCCTGCGAACCTGGAGGGTTTAGGGTTTAGGGTTTAGGGTTTAGGGTTTCGGGTTTCGGGTTTAGGGGTCGGGAGCAGCATAGTTCCAGCTAGCTGCTTGAACAGGAAGTCGCGGGATTCGTACTCCACCGCGCCGGCGAAGTGGTTCACCAGGAAGTTACCCCGCCGCCGCATCACCACCTTTCATGGTAGCCCAATATCCATGTTATGATAAGGGCACGCTTTTTTTGAGTTGGTTATTTTAGAAGGGGAACCATAAAAAAAAAAAAAAAAAAGAAGTACAGGGTACCACTGGGCTATCAAGCTGTCGAAGCTGCTTACGACATGGTCTCACGGTTTGCCATCCGGTGCAGTGCAGTGTGGTCTTCTGGAGGCTACTTTGCGTCTCGAAACCATCCTAAAAACCCAAGCCATGACGGTTTTTGTGCATGAAGCCTATAAAGTAGACTTCTTTCAGGATTCTTAAATGACCTACAAGACAAGGGGGCTTTGGGTTCACCCGCGGACGAGGTTCAGCGGGTCTGCGTGTGAGTGCGTCTGGGATGGTTGGGGTTAGAGTGATGCCTGGACCCTGAAAATTGTGTATCTTCATTTTGATTCCACCAGTTAACTACAGTTTACTACTTTTTTGCTGAAGAACCCCAAAAAATGTTTCTAAAAGTCTTCCTTATACAGGCAATATGGGATTATTGATTTGTGCCTTTTTGAGGGTTCTTAAGCAAGTTCAAGGTCCAGTCTTGTCCAGGGTGCCTGGAAGATCGCATGGTTGGAGTACTTGGACGACAGCCTCGGGATGCAAAGGAGAACCGAAGCCCGCAGCAGTGACTTTTGCTCATGCACTGGGTGCTTTGGGGGTCTAGGGTTTAGGGTTTCGCATTTAGGGTTTAGGGTTTACCATAATCTGTTTGGGGATAATGACAGCATGATCTTGTCCCCTAAACCCCCTAAACCCCTACATCCGCAAACCTGTAAGCCCCCACCCAAACCCCTACGACCCCCCACCAACCCTATCAACCCCTATCAACCCTATCAACTCTACCAACCCTGTCAACCCTACCTAAACCCTAAACCCTAAACCCTAAACCCTATCAACCCTATCAACCCCTTCCTTGTGTGCACGCACGGGCAGCTTGTTGAACCAGCCGGTGGAGCTGCCACCGGGGAGGTTTCCCTCCTGGCAAGTTTGCCGGAGTGTCAGATCCCTAAGTTTAGGGTTTAGGGTTTAGGGTTTAGGGTTTAGGGTTTAGGGTTTAGGCTTCCCTACTAATCCCTGAATTACAGCCGGTATTTCCCCCTTTTATACCCCAAATTGAACAGAATCCCTTGAAAGGGACCCCAAAAAGGGTACCCGCTGTGGGAGCGGTGGCCGGATTCTGACAACGGCGCTTGTTCGACTTGGTGCTTCGGGTAGGGATTCGGGTTTCGGGTTTTAGAGTTTAGGGTTTAGGGTTTAGGGTTTAGGGTTTAAGGTTTAGGGTTTAGGGTTTAGGGTTTAGGGCTGCATGAAACTTAGGTTTGGGAAAGCTCCTCATCCAGCATCGGCAGAAGCCCTTCCAGAGAAAGCCCGCGAGGCGCCTGGATGCTTCCTGGGCTTCGGCCTATAGGCCCCAAACCCTAAGCCCTAAACCCTAAACCCTAAACCCCAAACCCCAAACCCCAAACCCTAAACCCTAAAACCCTAAACTCCGCCAAGCCCGCAAGCCTCAACCCTCCGGCCTCGGTTTCTGCACGATATTTTTCGGGCTTTAGGATCTAGGCTTGCAAAGTTTGGGGTTTACGGTTCAGGGTTTAGGGTTTAGGGTTTAGGGTTTAGCTTGCAAAGTTTGGGGTTTAGGGTTCAGGGTTTGGGGGCTTGTAAAGTTTGGGGCTTAGGGTTCACGAGGTTTAGGGTTGAAGCTTGATAAGGTTTGGGGGCCCTCGCAGCTAGAGGCTAGAACAGGCTACTTCGAACTCCCACCTTTCTAGGGTCTCGGGTTTATATAGGGTTTGGGGGAACCCTGAAACCCTTAAATGCTTGAATCCTGAATCCCTGAAACCCTTGAACCCTTAAACCCTTGAATCCTGTAATCACCCTGAAGCCCTTATGCCCTTGAATCCTGAAACCCTGAAGCCCTTAAGCCCTTGAAGCCTGAAACCCTGAAGCCCTTAAACCCTTGAGTCCTGAAACCCTTAAACCCAGAATCCCTTAAACCAATGAATCCTGAAGCCCTTAACCCTTGAATCCTGAAACCCTTAAACCCTTCACCACCCAAAGCTGCCAATCAGATCGACAATGTCTTTGTTGTCGGGGAAGTCTCCAGGATCCCAACTCACGGCTTCCTGCAGGTTTACCCTAAGCAAGCTTAGACTGGATAGGGTTTAGGGTTTAGGGTTTAGGGTTTAGGGTTTAGGGTTTAGGGTTTAGGGTTTAGGGTTTAGGGTTTAGGGTTTAGGGTTTAGGGTTTAGGGTTGAGGGTTGAGAGTTTAGGGTTCAGGGTTTAGGGCGTATGGTTTAGCAGGAAATAATGCTCGGGTTACTTTAAACCCCCCCCCCCCCGCCCCAGATTCTGTTTTGGTTTCCGGGGTTTGGGGGTTTGGAGGGTGGAAAAAAAGAGGGGGTGCAAATAAAGAATTCTGGGGGTCTGGGTCTGGGTTCTGGGGGGGGGGGGGGGGGGGGGGGGCAGCTGTCAAGGAGGGTCTGCATTGGCTTGTTTTGAAGGGTTCTGCTTGCTCTCTGCAGCTCCTGTTGCTCTGCGATCGCGACCCTGTGTCTGAAGACTCAAGCTCTGCAAGCCAGCTCAGTTGTAAACTCTTCTCTGAAATGGAACTCTTAAGCAATCTTCAGCAAAATGTTCGATTCCTGGCCAGCTGAATTTTGCAACTGTCACCCCATCATTTTCTTCATCGGACCCCCTATATGGGTTTGTTTACAGACATCAGCCCGAAAACCTGCCGTAATGGAAAGTAGTCTTGGGCCGGGGCCCTCTGGCCCGGCGAATATTACTGTTACCACCGCATTTAAAGATATAACGTTTGCATTACCCTGAATATAAACAAGGCACCCAAAACACACAAGGTAGCATTCGCATGCTCACCCTTAACCCTAAGCCGTAAACCCAAAACCCCAAAACCTAGACCCAAGACCTTAAACCGGACCTAAGCAAGCCCCTAAGTACCCCTCCACTCTTTGCCCGAGGAATTGCAGAGTTCGGGTGTAGGCCTTGGGGTGCTCTGCACTTTCTGTGCATTTAGCACTGAGGGGTGGGGCAATGCAGGCATGCGGAGAGGGTGGGGGCGGGGGGTATCTAACCCTAACCCTAAACCCTAAACCCTAAACCCTAACCTAAACCCTAAACCCTAAACCCTAAACCCTAAACCCTAAACCCTAAACCCTAAACCCTAACCTAAACCCTAAACCCTAACCCTAACCCTCAGGAACTCGGCCACAACACCTCAAGCCATGCACGCGACAAGGACTCTGGGATGCGCCGTCCTTGGCGTAGAGGGCCGCCTCAAATTCAAAAATTACTTCGCTGAAGTGCTGCTGAAGCAGCTCCTTAGTGAAGGTCGCCGTCATGGATGTAGGTGGCAGGGAGGGAGAAGGGGGGGATGTAGGGTTTAGGGTTTAGGGTTTTAGAGCTGAGGGTGCAAAAAGGGGTTGAGGACAGATGCGACGGCGGATACATGCGCAATTCTCTGAGTTTCTTCATGCACGTTTGTCTCTAGCGAGACCTTGCAACGTGCTGCACATGCAGCCGGGCCCTTTGCCCAAATGCAACACACACATCCTCTCAATGTGCAAAGCCGAGCATCATTCGTAAAATTGATGCAGAGCTGCTCGAACGAGTTGTGTTCCTTGCTGATGAACCCTTGCAACCACCTAGCAAACACTGCTAGTTGGCCCCAACCTTTCAGACTGATCGACCCACACACCCTACAATCCCCACAATCCCTACAAAGCATGAAGACGCGGAGATCGGCAATCTGTCCGGTGCACTCCCTCACAAGTCATGTCCGATGCAGAAGCACCACCATGGTGTAATTAATCATGTGTTAATGGTTTAGGGTTTAGGGTTTAGGGTCATTTGAAGAGTTTGTCTGAGCAGGAGGCGAAAAACTCGAATCCAAAGATGTCCAGAACCTCAGCTGCCCATCATCGCAGCCCAGAGCTTGTGCATCAGGAGGCCTTGCTGTCGTGATCTTTTGGCCCTCTAGGAGAAGGCTACGAAGAAACTCCTTGGGGCCTGTGCTGTAAAGTCTTCTAGCTTGTACAGCGTACAGAGTAGCTAGAGACAGAAAATGGGCAACTTTTGGTTCTGTGGATTCCTTTGCTCTGCTTGTTGTGTTGAAGTTGTACCTCAGAGCATCTTTGCCCAGCCATTGTGAAAAAGAAGCGCCTGCGCGAACTTCGCTCAGTCGGTGATGTCCCTCCCAGGCCTTCCCCTTCAACACTAACCCTAAACCCTAAACCCTAAACCCTAAACCCTAAACCCTAAACCCTAAACCCTAAACCCTAAACCCTAAACCCTAAACCCTAAACCCTGAACCCAAACATAGCACTGGAAGTCTCGGGGCTGACTGAGCTGGTCGGCAGACAGGATGCTGCATGTCGTGATACGACAGATGGACAGGCATATGGGTGTTTCCCTAAACTGTAGGGGTACCCCCCCCCCCCCCCCCCCCAATATTCCCCAAGCTTCTCGAATCCTTGTTATAGGAGCCCTAAACAAACCCTAAACCCTAAACCCCAAACCCTAAACCCGAACCATGAACCCTAAACCCTAAACCTTAAACCCTAAACCCCCTAATTTTCAGGCCCAGAAGCGCCAACATAGGGCTGCGCCGAGCTGGGATGTCGGGCGGAGCCCGGGGAGAGGGCGTCGTTGATGCGACGGACTATGTACCTGAAGAGGGAGTCTTAGGCTTCTAGGGTTTAGGGTTTAGGGTTTAGGGTTTAGGGTTTAGGGTTTAGGGTTTAGGGTTTAGGGCTTAGGGTACCTGATGACCCCCCGGTTCTTAGTAGGGAATGAGGGAATTATGGCCCTACATATACATACATGCCCTTACCTCATTCCAACATTCCCTACTAAGAACCAGCCTGATGAGGGAGTTTGGGCTCAGGGTTTAAGGGTATGGGGTCTCGGGATTAGGGTGTGGCGTTTAGGGAAGTTTAGGGTTCAGAGGGTATATGGGGTTAGAGGGTGTAGGATTCAGGGGGGCCTATATTGGGTTTAAGGGTTATAAGCCCAGTAAACCTCCAAGCAGCTTCTGAAAACCCAATCCTTGAGTTAAGAACGTTGAGGCGACCCTACACCTCCAACATCTTTGGGAGAGTGCCAGGATCTTAAGAGGCAGGGTGGGGCACAGCGGTGTTTGCTCCTGATCCCAAAGCACTTCCGCAAGCCCAAGTTTCGGCTCATGGCTTCGGGGTGTAGGGTTGATCGACATTGCGGGCCGTTGCTAGGACCCGAAACGGTGTCAAAGACCCTAAACCCTAAACCCTAAACCCTAAACCCGAAACCCTAAACCCTAAACCCATAGCCAAGAAGCAGGAAAATTGTCCCGTAGAGGTGCCGGGCTAGCGCATCCCGTCCCTCCATGGCCTCTCAGGGGCAAGTTGTGGTCAGAGCGCTACAGACAAGTTAGGGTTTAGGGTTTAGGGTTTAGGGTTTAGGGTTTAGGGTTTAGGGTTTAGGGTTTAGGGTTTAGGGTTTAGGGTTTAGGGTTTAGGGTTTAGAGTTTAGGGTCCAGCTTGCCAGGTTCAGCGGAGATGGTCGTCCACAATGTCCTTCACATCTAGGGGGCCACTAGGCGTTTGGCGAGCTGGTGGCTAAGCTTCCTTGGTCTTCAAGGCCCCCTACGCCCCCAAAGCCTAAACCCTAAACCCCCGAACGGCCCTTAACCCTACACCCTAAACCTCGGCCCCAAACCAGTCTCTTTGGGTTGAAAGAAAAAGGAACCCCCAATCCGCGAACCTTATGGTTATGGGTACTTTCAAGGTCCAGATATACTGCGGTGGGATTGAGGCCCACCCAAACAAGAAACCCCAAACCCTAATCCCTGAACGCCACTCACCGAACCCCATTCCCTGAACCCCAATCCCGAAACCCCAAACATCCCTGAAAACTGAACCCTAGAATCCCTAAGCCCAAGCCTGAAACCGCTAAACCCTGAAATCCCTAAGCCCCAAGCCCCAAGCCCCAAGCCTTCCAAATCCCTTAAACCCCAAACCCTAAACCCCCCCCCCCCCCCCCCAAACCCTAAGCCCACCCTAACCCTAAAACCCCTAACCCCCAAAACCTAAACCTAAACCGCAAACCCTAAACCCTACAATTCCCAAACTCTACGCCCCAGGTTTCCCCGCCTGGATCACAAAACCCTAAACCCCAAAAACCCAAAACCCTAAAACCTAAATCCTCAGCCCTAAACCCTAAACCCTAAACCCTAAACCCTGAGGCCCAGCCTGGACCACCGTCCGCGTCTGGGTGATGGTCTGCCGAGCGGAGCGCTCTCCTACGACCTCCGCCGCGCCGAAGCTGCAGGGTTCAGGGTTCAGGGTTTAGGGTTTAGGCTAGTTTAGGGTTTATGGGTTTTCTAGTTTAGGGCTTAGGGCTAGGAATTAGGAAGGGGGGGAGATTCCCGACATGCCCCGTTATGATGTGGCCCCTTATATTCAGGGCAAAGCGCCTCCAAACAAATTGGGGGGGGGGGGTCCAAGCCTCAACTTCCCCTAAACCCTAAACCCGAAAAGCCCACGAAACCCCATACATCCCGACAAACCCTAGAACCCCTGGAAAACCCTTATAGGCCCCCACAGATCCGAAAAAACCCTATCAACCCAAAACCTCGAACCCCATAAAGCCTATAAGTCGTATAAACCCTATAATACCCTATAAGCACAATAAGCCCAATAAGCCCCATAAAACCTAGACACACTATACACACCCTAACCCCATAAACCCTAAAAACCCTACAAACCCTAAAAACCCTTTAAACCTTCTAAACCCTCTAAACCCTCTAAACCCTAAACCCCAAACCCCAAACCCTAAACCCTAAACCCCAAACCCCAAATCCCAAACCCTAAACCCTAAACCTCTCCAGCGAAACAGCCCCCCAGCCTGCATCTTCCGCAGGCATAGCATGGCCTCGAGCTGGTCCATCTCCACTCCTAACCTCAAGAGGGCTTTAGGGCTTTTGGGGTGGCTTTAGGGAATTACCAACCCTAAGCCCTAGCCCTAAACCCTAAACCCTAAACTTAAAAACCTAACGGGTTGTTGTTTAGGGGCTTTAGGGGCTTTGGGGGGCCTTGTTAAGGGCTTTTTGAAGGCTTTTTAGGGGCTTGTTAAGGGCTTTTAGAGGGCTGTTTAAGGGCTCTTTAGGGCTTCTTAAGGGCTTTAGGGTTTAGGGCGTTTTTAGGGTATGGGGGTTGGAGTTTTAGGGTTTAGGGCTTTAGGGGTTAGGGCTTGGGGTTTTAGGGTTTAGGGGTTGGGGGTTTTGGGGTTCTGGGGTTCCAGGGTTCCAGGGCTTTAGGGCTTTAGGGTTGAGGGTTTGGGCTTTTAGGCTTTGGGGTCTGGGGTTTGGGGTTTGTCTGAAATGACCTCATGGGCGTTAGGGTTCAGGGGTTTACGGTTTAGGGTTTTTGCGTTTGCGGTCTTAGGGTTTAAGGGTTGGGGTTTTAAGGGTTTAGGGTTCGGGGTTCGGGGTTCGGGGTTCACGAAATCCTCTCTCTGTTCATCCCTGAAGCCCGGAACACTAAGCTTGCCTCGAAAGCCCTCAACTGCAAACCCAACACAATCTGGCTTGTGAGGAGCGTATGTCAGTAGACCCTATAACCCTAAAACCCTAAAACCCCAAAACCATAGAACCCGAAAATGCTAGAACCCTAAAGCCCGAAAACCCTAAAACCCCCAAGGCCCAAATCCTAAAACCCTCAAACCCTAAAACTACTAAAACCCGAAGTCCCAAAACCCCAAGACCCTAAACCAGCAGGGCTTGGGCTTCGGGTTACCCTAAACCCTATACCCTAAAACCCAGACCCTGAAACCCTGAAACCCTAAAAGCCTAAAACCCTAAAGCCCTAAAACCCTAAAACCCTAAACCCTAAACCCTAAAGCCCTAGAGCCCCAAAACCCTAAAACCCTAAACCCTAAACCCTAAAGCCCTAAAGCCCTAAAACCCTAAACCCCTAAACCCTAAACCCTAAACCCTAAACCCTAAACCCTAAACCCTAAACCCGAAAAGAGGCTTCGAGGTTCCCAGAGGGGCCAAGTAGCAGGTCACTCGCAAAGGCGAGGCAGCCATCGGATTTCGAGGCAGCGCTCACCTGTGGCGTCGACCCCGCGTCCGAAAGCTTTGGGTTTAGGGTTTAGGGTTTAGGGTTTAGGGTTTAGGGTTTAGGGTTTAGGGTTTAGGGTTTAGGGTTTAGGGTTTAGGGTTTAGGGTTTAGGGTTTAGGGTTTAGGGTTTAGGGTTTAGGGTGGACCGTAACATATAAAGGATGGACCCAGGCAAGCGAAATCCAATTCAGGGTCTGGACACTTCTATCCAGCCCCCCCCCCCCCCCAAATCGAAACCATCATGCAACCCCAAACCCTAAAATCTAAGGACTCTTACTTTCAGGTTCTTCGACCCAAAGGCCTTCTTGTCTAGGCTTTGGGTCTATTTTGAGCGTAAGGTCTAGGTCTAAACTTAAGACTTAAACACCCTAAACCCTAAACCCGAAACCCGAGACCCTAAAACCCTAAAACCCTAAACCCCTAACCCAAAACCCGAGGTAAGTAAAGACACGAAACCGGCATTGCCCCAGCGTCGGCCTGCGAGCCCTCTGAGTTTCCTTCCGCCGCCTCCCGGAAGCGTTTCTGGGGCTTGAATGCTGGGGTGCCCCGAATTTAAGTTCAAACCCTAAACCCTAAACCCTAAACCCCAAACCCTAAACCCTAAACCCTAAACCCTAAACCCTAAACCCTAAACCCTAAAGCCTAAACCCTAAACCCTAAAGCCTAAACCCTAAACCCTAAACCCTAAACCCTAAACCCTAAACCCTAAACCCTAAACCCTAACCCCTAAACCCTAAACCCTAAACCTTCTCTTACTATGTATATTTAAACCCTAATGACCTTCGTCGGCATATTGTTTTTTTCCCCGGGCGGGGGCCCTAAACCCTGACGCCCTTCGTCGGCATGTTGTTTTTTTTCCCCGGGCGGGGGCCCTAAACCCTGACGCCCTTCGTCGGCATATTGTTTTTTTTCCCCGGGCAGGGGCCCTAAACCCTGACGCCCTTCGTCGGCATATTGTTTTTTTTCCCCGGGCGGGGGCCCTAAACCCTGACGCCCTTCGTCGGCATATTGTTTTTTTTCACCCTAAACCCTGACGCCCTTCGTCGGCATATTGTTTTTTTTCCCCGGGCGGGGGCCCTAAACCCTGACGCCCTTCGTCGGCATATAGTTTTTTTTCCCCGGGCGGGGGCCCTAAACCCTGATGCCCTTCGTCGGCATATTGTTTTTTTTCCCCGGGCGGGGGCCCTAAACCCTGACGCCCTTCGTCGGCATATTGTTTTTTTTCCCCGGGCGGGGGCCCTAAACCCTGACGCCCTTCGTCGGCATATTGTTTTTTTTTCCCCTTTTTTTTCTCTGGGGGGGGGGGGGCCTAAAACCCTGACCGGCCCTTCGTCGTCAATATTATTTTTTTTTTTTTTGTTTTTTTTTTTTTTTTCTTTTTTTTTTTTTTTTTTTTTTTCTTTTTTTTTCCCCCGCCCTAAACCCTACCGCCCCCTGACGCCCTTCGGTCGGCAATATTGTTTTTTTCTCCCCCCCTTCAACCCCCACCCCCCCCCCCCCCCCCACCCTCCCCCCCCACCCCCCCCACCCCCCACCCCCGCACGCCCCCCCCACCCCCCCCCCCCCCCCCAAACCCCCCAACCCACCGCCCCCCCCCTTACACCCCCCCCCCCCCCTCCCCCCCCAACCCCCCCCCCCCCATCCCCCCCCCCCCCCCCCCCCCCCCCCCCCCCCCCCCCCCCCCCCCCCCCCCCCCCCCCCCCCCCCCCCCCTCCACCCCCCCCCCCCCCCCCCCCCCCCCCCCCCCCCCCCCCCCCCCCCCCCCCCCCCCCCCCCCCCCCCCCCCCCCCCCCCACCCGCCCCCCCCCCCCCCCCCCCCCCCCCCCCCCCCCCCCCCCCCCCCCCCCCCCCCCCCCCCCCCCCCCCCCCCCCCCCCCCCCCCCCCCACCGCCCCCCCCCCCCACCCCACCCCGTTCCCACCCCACAACCCTCCCAATTCCCATCCAGCAGAGGTTTGATTTCGGTTTTGGGTTAACTGGACCTTGAGCTTTAAGCCTACTGGGAATGTCTTGAGTGAACTTTGTATTTTCTCAATGTTATGGGTTTCCTGGGTGGGTGGGGTTTTATTCCAACGCTTGACAAGCTGCTTGACTAGTAAATGCTCGGACTTGAGATGCTGAACCCTAAACCCTAAACCCTAAACCCTAAACCCTACCGGCGCGCCTCGGCCTCGGCCTCGCCCCCAGCCTCGTCCTCAGCTGCCGCGGCGACCGACATGAAGTTCACGGCCTCCGAAGGGCCACGTTTAGGGTTTAGGGTTTAGGGTTTAGGGTTTAGGGTTTAGGGTTTAGGGTTTAGGGTTTAGGGTTTAGGGTTTAGGGTTTTAAGGTTTAGGGTTTAGGGTTTAGGGTTTTAAGGTTTAGGGTTTAGGGTTTTGGGTTCAGGGTTTAGGGTTTGGATGCTGGAGTTTCGGGCAGGTTTTGCTGATGCGTTTTCGACGCGATTGGTCTTTTCTTGCTGTGCAAGATAGGTTTCCTGCGGCCCCAAGAATGAGAAGCCAAACGCCATGCCAAAAAAGAAGCCCAGCGTGCTACACCGCTCACAACTTCACAATCCTTCACAGTTCTTCACAGGTAGAGTCGAGTTGCGAAGATCTGCGAAGATCCGTGAAGGACTGCCACGATCTGTGAAGGATTGCGAAGACCCCAAACCCTAAACCCTAAACCCTAAACCCCAAGCCCTAAACCCTAAACGCCAAGCCCTAAACCCTAAACCCCAAACCCGAAACCACAAGCGCGAAGCCATGTTTTTGAAGCAGTCTGGGGGAGCTTTGTTTGCGATCATTCCACTGACATGACCCCGAACCCTGAGTTTGCCCTAAACCCTAAACCCTAAACCCTAAACCCGCAGCTCTCCTAAACGCGTAAACAAGCCCAAGCACTAAATCCCTGCTTGGCGGCTCAGGGTACTCATAAATTGGGATGTTCCCCCTGATACTAAGAGTCCTTAATGGGGATGAGAATCGGGGGTACTTTAATCCCTATGAAGGACCGTTAGTATAAGGGGGAACATCCCAACTTATAAGCCAATTCTGGCTGTGGGGCTTCTTTTCCCGCGTCTGGCCCTTAAGTACCCCAATGTGGCTGTTGTGTTGCAAGCACGTGACATTTGGCTTCGGGTTTAGGGTTTAGGGTTTAGGGTTGAGGATTTAGGGGTTAGGGTTTAGGGTTTAGGGCGAAGTACCATGAATCTCCAAGTAGACAAATAAATGATCTCGGGCCTTCGAGGATGTTTTTGGCGACACCGGTTCTTGAAGAGCGGGAGGTAGCATGGAGGCATCCGGCCTGAGCTTGATTTCGGGTTCAAAGTTTAGGGTTTGGGATTCAGGGTTTAGGGTTTGGGGTTTAGGGTTTAGGGTTCAGGGTTTTTGGTTTGGGGTTTGGGGGTGTTGGGTTTGGGGGTTTAGGGGAGGGTTTCGGGGTTTAGGGGTTCAGCATTGGATTTGGGAGGGAGGGGGGGGGGGGGGGTTTCCGAGAATAGGGTACCTCACCTTACTGGGGTCATTGTTATAACTATAAGGGAATATATTGGGTTCCGATATGTTCGTAGGCCCCCATTTGCTAGGGAAAATTCTTGGGCGGGTTTTCAGTTTATGGGCCGGGTTCGGACATGAAGGTTCGTATTCAAAGAGTACACCTAACCCTTGCCCTGGTGAAAATGAAGCTATTTTGGCCATAATTGTGCAGACCTAAACCCCAAACCCCCCAAACCCCAAAGCCCAAACCCCAAACCCCAAACCCTAAACCCTAAAGGCCCTAGCCCCCCTCCCCCCCTGAAAAAAGCCAGGCCGCGTCTCAATAATCTCGGTATTCCGGAGCACCTGGACGGCTTGGGGGTTTGAGGGCCATAGGGGTTTAGGGTTTAAGGTTTCAGGGTTTATGAAGGGTTTAGGGTTTAGCGTTTAGGTTTAGGGTTTAGGGTTTAGGGTTTAGGGTTCAGGGTTTAAGGTTTCAGGGTTTATTAAGGGTTTAGGGTTTAGGGTTTTGGGTTAGGGCTAGGCAGTTGGGGTTTTTGGGCTCCAGGGTTTCAAGGTGTTAGGGGTTTCAGGTTTGTGGTTTAGGGGTTTGGGGTTGCAGGGTTTGGGGGTTAAGGTCTAGGGTGTTGGGGATTTGGGTTTAGGGTTTAGAGTGTAGAGTTGAGGCTGGAATTTCGGGTTAAGGTTTCAGGGCACAGCTTTCGGAGATTCAAGGGCGTTCATGGTTGCAAGGGGATAGGGTTTAGGGTGAGGGGAGGTCATAGTCACGACCCTCCGCAAGACGCACTGACAGTATACGGTCTAGGGCTTGGGGTTTGGAGTTTGGACCCTAAATCCAAACCCCTAAACCCTAAGCCCCAAACCCTAAACCGCAAACCCCGAACCCTAAACCCCAAACCCACAGCCGTACATGTTTAGGGTTAATGGCTTGGGGTATAGGGTTTAGGGCCTTCCAAAAAGCCCCCCCTGAACACTAGACAATAAACCCGAAAACCCAAACTCCTAAAGAAGCCTACCCTTAACCCTAAACCCTAAACCCTAAACCCGAAAGCGCGTCCGCCTTCTCGGCGAAGTTCCGGAAAGTCGGAGACCTCGTGAACTCGGAGGGTTTTCGGGTTTAGGGTTTAGGGTTTAGGGCCTGGGGTTTAGGGTTTAGGGTTTAGGGTTTCGGGTTTCGGGTTTCGGGTTTCGGGTTTCGGGCTTCGTGCTGTGAGTTTAGGGTTTGAGGTGTCAGGATTTGGGGTTTTGGGGTTCAGGGGTCCTCCCAAACCTCTCGACTCCTGGGCCGCCCCGCCCCTAGACTCTAAATCCCCCAAAACACAAAAACACGAAACCGAAACCCCACAGATCCCCAGAACCCAAACCACGAAACCCCCAAAACCCCACAACCCTAAACCCCAAACCCTAAACCCTAAACCCCCAAACCCTAAACCCTAAACCCCAAACCCCAAACCCTAAACCCTAAACCCCAAACCCTAAACCCCAAACCCCGAACACGACACCCGTCTCACGAGCAGCGCCGCCTTCCCACTGAGGCCTTGGAAGGCTTGGCCCTGACTGGCAGCCTGGGTTTAGGGTTTAGGGTTTAGGGTTTAGGGTTTAGGGATTAGGGATTAGGGTTTAGGGTTTAGGGTTTAGGGTTTAGGGTTTAGGGATTAGGGTTTAGGGATTAGGGTTTAGGGTTTAGGGTTTAGGGTTTAGGATTTAGGGTTTCGGGTTTCGGGTTCAGGGTTTAAAATATTGATATGCCTGTTGAACGGCTACGAGAAGGGTAGCCACCCAAACCCCAAACTGAAGACAAGAAGCCTTGAACCCGAAGCCTTGAGCCTACAAACTAAATTGTGAACCCTACACCCCAGCGTGGCTTTCTGTGGCTACACCCCCAAACCCTGAACCCAACCCCAAACCCACAACCCTGAACCCCAAACCCTAAACTCCAAACCCTAAACCCTAAACCCTAAACCCCAAACCCTAAACCCTAAACCCCAAACCCTAGACTCCAAACCCCAAACCCCAAACCCTAAAGCCTAAACCCCAAACCTTAAACCCCAAACCTTAAACCCCAAACCCTAAACCCTAAACCCTAAACCCCCAAACCCTAAACCCTAAACCCCAAACCCTGAACCCTAAACCCCAAACCCTAAACCCCAAACCCTAAACCTCTCTATCATATGATAATTTAAACCCTAATTCAAAAGTCGGCAACGGTGAATTTCGGGCACCTCAAAAGTCGGCAACGGTGAATTTCGGGCACCTCAAAAGTCGGCAACGGTGAATTTCGGGCACCTCAAAAGTCGGCAACGGTGAATTCGGGCACCTCAAAAGTCGGCAACGGTGAATTTCACCGTTGCCGACTTTTGAGGCCCCCGCCGAAATTCACCGTTGCCGACTTTTGAGGCCCCGTGAATTTCGGGGGGCCTCAAAAGTCGGCAACGGTGAATTTCGGGGCCTCAAAAGTCGGCAACGGTGAATTTCGGGGGGCCTCAAAAGTCGGCAACGGTGAATTTCGGGGGGCCTCAAAAGTCGGCAACGGTTGATTTCCGGGGGCCTCAAAAGTCGGCAACGGTGAATTTCGGGGGGCCCCAAAAGTCGGCAACGGTGAATTTCGGGGAGCCTCAAAAGTCGGCAACGGTGAATTTCGGGGGGCCTCAAAAGCCGGCAACGGGGAATTTCAAACCCCCCATGCACTCCGGGTGACCCCAGGATCGGCCCGTCCTAACGCCTCGTATTTTCACTCGTAACGTCTCACCCCTTCCAAGCACATCATCCAAGCACATCACCCCCCGATAAGAGCAAGACCTGGAATCATGCACTTTCACTCGTAACATCTCACCCCTTCCAAGCATGATTCCAGGTCTTGCTTATCGGGGGGTGATGTGCTTGGAAGGGGTGAGGCGTTACGAGTGAAAATGCATGATTCCAGGTCTTGCTTATCGGGGGGTGATGTGCTTGGAAGGGGTGAGACGTTACGAGTGACAGTGAAAATGCATGATTCCAGGTCTTGGTTATCGGGGGCGATGTGCTTGGAAGGGGTGAGACGCTACGGCATGGGTGCGTCGGACTAGAAATTAAGAAAAACTTTTTATTTTCTTAATGTTATGGGATTCTTTGGGCGGGTGGGTTTTTTTCCGTTGCCTACACACACTGCTGGCCTAGTAAATGCTCGAACTTGAGATGCTGAACCCCAAACCCTAAACCCCAAACCCTAAACCCTAAACCCCAAACCCTAAACCCCAAACCCTAAACCCCAAACCCAAAGAATCCAATCGAATTTGAGCCCGGCTGCGGTGGCGGCACCGGCTGCAGAGCCGGCGGCGCAGCGCCAGGCCTCGGCAAGAGGCACCCTTTTGGGTTCTAGCCCTAAACCCTAAACCCTAAGCCCTAAACCCTAAACCCTGAACCCTGAACCCTAAACCCCAAACCTTCAGGGTTCTTTGGGGGTTCGGCGTTCACGGGATTTGGGCTTACGGGGGGAGCAGGGGCTGAGGGCTTCTTTGGGGTTTGGGGTATGGGATGTACGTGCCAGTGAGAGGCTGATGAACCCAGGGTAACCCTAAACCCAAAACCCTAAACCCTAAAACCTAAACCCTAAACCCTAGGGCTGGTAGAGTGCGGGGTGGAAAGGGTCAGCTTTCCGAGGCAATCGGGCACGGTCACCGACAATTGAATAGGGTTTAGGGTTGAGGGTTTAGGGTGTAAGGTTTAGGGTTTAGGGTTAGGGTTTTGGGGTTTGGGATCTGGAGTTTGGGGTTTAGGGGTTAGTTTTTAGGGTTTAAGGTTTAGGGGGTTTGGGTTTAGGGGGTCGGGGTTCAGGGTTGATTTACTGGCTTTCGCAATGTTGGAAGTGGGGTCCCTTTACAATGCCTAAACCCTAAACCCTAAACCCTAAACCCTAACCCCTAAACCCTAAACCCTCAACTCAAAACCCGAAACCCTAAACCCTTACCTCGTCCTAAACCCAAAACCCTTACTAAGAACTATAAGACAAACCCTAAACCCTAAACCCTAAACCCTAAACCCTAAACCCTAAACCCTAAACCCTAAACCCTAAACCCTAAACTACACTCTCAGTCCAGAAGGCTGCGCCAGCTTTGCACCGAGGTCCCGCAGCATCGCTTCCTGCCGCACACGAACCGAGACACGTAAGACAAAAAAAGGCGCCAAAAAACTTAAACCTGAACCCCTAAACCCTAAACCCTAAACCCTAAGCCCTAAGCCCTAAGACCTAAACCCTATGCCCTAAACCCTAAACCCTACACTCGGGAAGCAAGGATCGAGCGGAAGATGTACTGCGCCTTGAATAACCCCGTAAGCAATGAAAATTGATCCAAACCTCTCATAAGCAGGGTGGCAAGATCACTGGCTCTATCTGGAGGGTCGTTCTACATGAGGGCCCTCTTTGTTTTCAGGTTTAGGGTTTAGGGTCTAGGGTTTTAGGGTTTAGGGTTCAGGGTTCAGGGTTTGGGGTTTAGGGTTTAGGGTTTAGGTTTAGGGTTTAGGGTTTAGGGTTTAGGGTTTAGGGTTCAGGGTTCAGGGTTCAGGGTTCAGGGTTTAGGGTTTAGGGTTTAGGGTTTAGGGTTTAGGGTTTAGGGTTTAGGGTTTAGGGTTTAGGGTTTAGGGTTTAGGGTTTAGGGTTAGGGTTTAGGCTGCAGGGCCTGTGACAGCGGCCTTGGTAGGCGTCAAGCTCCGTGAGCCTATGTACCGAAAGCACGAGCCGACCCGAAACCTGAAACTCGAAACCTTAAACCTGAAACCCGAAACACTTTTTGGGTTCTAGCCCCAAGACCTAAACCCTAGACTCTAAACCCTAAACCCTAAACCCGAAAAACCGTAACACAGAAAAGAAAAGGGCCACTGGCGGGCCTGTCGCTGCATCCATCCCTGGGCAAGATGCGAGGCATGTGCTGGGGGGGTTTAGGCTTTAGGGGTTTAGGGCTTTAGGGGTTTAGGGTCGGTCTAGGGGTTAGGGGTTTTAGGGGTTTAGGGGTTTAGGGGTTTAGCGGTTTTAGGGGTTTAGGGGTTTAGGGGTTTAGGGGTTTAGGGGTTTAGGTGTTGAGGGGTTTAGGGGTTTTAGGGGTTTAGGGGTTTAGGGGTTTAGCGGTTTTAGGGGTTTAGGGGTTTAGGGGTTTAGGGGTTTAGGTGTTGAGGGGTTTAGGGGTTTAGGGGTTTAGGGGTTTAGGGGTTTAGGGGTTTAGGGGTTTAGGGGTTTAGGGGTTTAGGGGTTAGGGTTTAGGGTTTAGGATTTAGGGTTTGGGGCTTGGGGTTTAGGGTCTAGGGTTTAGGGTCTAGGGATAAGGCAACAAACAAGGGCACCAAGAGCCACACTTGATGCTTGGCGTACGCTGAACTCCCGAAACCACCTTTCCCTAAAGCCGGGTTCAGGGTTTAGGGTTTAGGGTCTAGGGTTTAGGGTTCAGGGTTTAGGGTTTAGGGGTTTAGGGGTTGGGGCCCCAAACTTTCTAGACTCCCTGACCCTGAACCCCCTGAATCCCCGAAACCCTAAACCCCGAGACTAGCTAAACCCCCCAATTAAACCGCTGCAACTAAACTCCAAACAAAAAAACAACCCTAATCGTTTAAACTACGAACCCTTAACTTCAAACCTCCTCAGCTCCAAACCCCAACCCCAAACCCTCACTCAGCCCCTAAAGCCTAAACCCTAAACCCTAAACCCTAAACCCTAAACCCTAAACCCTAAACCCTAAACCCTAAACCCTAAACCCTAAACCCTAAACCCTAAACCCTAAACCCTAAACCCAAGACAGCCTCGAGTTTTGACTCCAGCTCGGTGTGCCGGGAGCTCAGCCTCTGCTTTCGGGGCCGGGTTTGGGGTTTGGGGTTCAGGTTTGGGGTTTAGGGTTTAGGGTTTAGGGTTTAGGGTTTAGGGTTTAGGGTTTAGGGTTTAGGGTTTAGGGTTTAGGGTTTAGGGTTTAGGGTTTAGGGTTTAGGGTTTAGGGTTTAGGGTTTAGGGTTTAGGGTTTAGGGTTTACGGTTATGGGTTTAGGGCTTGGGGTTTAGGCTTTGCGGGTTTGGGGATTAGGCTAACGCCATCCATTTAAGGGACTTTGGGAGGGAAAGCCGGGGGCATTCATATGGCGACCTTGCCCAAAACATGGGGTTTTACAGCGTTTTTGGCGAGACACACGGTTACAAGCGTTCATGCCCTTGGCGAAGATGCCCCAAAACACTGGCATTTGCAGCATTGTGGTCTCTATACAACATATTGTGGAACAAGACACGCGGTCACAGCCGGCGTTCATGCCATCAGCGAAGACGCCCTCAAAACACTGGTATTTGCAGCATTCTTGCCTCTCTGTACACTTTTTTGCCTCTTTGTACAACATAAGCAAAAGAACGCTGTGCACAGTGTTTGTGCCCGAGAAGAGAGCAAGTGTGCAAAACATCTCTGTGCACAGTGCTATTGCGCACGTGATCGCGAAAGCCTGGTGGCAGTGGTGATTTTGAGGATAGACAAGACACGTCATGTTCGCCCCCCCCAAGCCGGGCGCCGAATCTGGGGTTTAGGGGTTCTGGATTTAGGAATTGGGGGTTTGAGGTCTGGGGCTTAGGGATTTGGGGTTTCGGGTTTAGGGTTTCGGGTTTCGGGTTTAGGGTTTCGGGTTTCGGGTTTAGGGTTTAGGGTTTAGGGTTTAGGGTTTAGGGTTCAGGGTTCAGGGTTTAGGGTTTAGGGTTTAGGGTTTAGGGTTTAGGGTTTAGGGTTTAGGGTTTAGGGTTTAGGGTTTAGGGCTTCGGCTCCAAGGCCCTACGGGCCGACAGCTGCCGGGCAGCACGGCGAGCAGGCCTTCGAGATCCACGACCTGGGAAGACTGGGGTTTAGGGTTTAGGGTTTAGGGTTGAGGGTTTAGGATTTAGGGTTTAGGGCTTAGGGCTTAAGGCTCCAAGTGACGTCTCGGGCTTAAGGCTTAGGGCTTAGGGCTTAGGGCTTTAAGGCTTAGGGTTTAGGGTTTAGGGTTTAGGGTTTAGGGTTTAGGGTTTAGGGTTTAGGGTTTAGGGTTTAGGGTTTAGGGTTTAGGGTTTAGGGTTTAGGGTTTAGGGTTTAGGGTTTAGGGTTTAGGGTTTCGGGTAGGGGCTCAACATCCCAGATCGTCAGGAATGGACAGCACAAACCCTATAAAGCCCTCTGAACCTTAAGCCCTGATGAAACCCAAAACCCAAAGTTCAAGTTCCTTGAACAGCAGCCCGGAAGTCGTCAGGGTCTAGGGTTAACGGCTGACGGCTTACGGCTTACGGCATACGGCATACGGCTCACGGCTTAGGGCTTCGGGCTTAAGGCTTAGGGCTGAAGGCTGGCTTAGGGCTTAGGGTTTGGGGATTACGGCTTAGGGCTTATGGCCTGGGGCCGAGAGCCTGGGGCTTAGGCCTGAGGTTGCCTCACTTGGGCTTTTCGGGGCACCTACCGGGGAACGGACCCTTAATCTTAAGGTTAGAGTGTTTAGAGACCACGAGGTCGATCCACCGATTCCGAACTCTCCAAAGAATGCAATACCCCCTACCTTTAAAGCCTAAGCCCTAAACCCCAAGGGTTTCGGGTTTAAGGTTGAGGGTTGAGGGTTCAGGGTTTAGGGTTTAGGGTTTAGGCTAAACCCTAAACCCTAAAACCTAAAACCTAAAACCCAGACATGTGCTTAACTCCGGCACTCATGTTGCTTAAAGCACAAAAGAAGAGGTCATGGAGTTATACGGGCATTTCCGATATGAGGGGCACCATATTGGGGTCCTCATTATCAGGGAATCGTACTATTTGGGGGTGTTTATTTGGGGCCCCCGATTTTCGTAAACCCCGACCATCCCGACCCCCTTACAAAGGAGTGAAGGTACGATGGGCATACTAATTAAGGAACGGTCCCCAAATATGAGAAAGGGATCTTGATCGGCTGTAAGGAATATTGCTCCTAAAACGCTAAAAGCCTAAACCCTAAACACTAAAACCCTAACCCCAAAGCCCTGAACCCTGCATCTCCGAAGACCTGCCACGGCACGTGAGGGATTGCGACCTCCGGCGGCACCTCCTGCATTCGAGGTTTAGGGTTTAGGGTTTAGGGTTGAGGGTTGAGGGTTTAGGATGTAGGGCACAGCGCTGCTTCCAGGGACTGGGGTTCAAGAGGTTTAGGGTTGAGGGTTGGGATGTTCCCCTTTTTTCTAACAGGCCTTTGTAGGGATTAGAGTACCCCCTAGCAGAATCCACATTAAGGACTGTTATCAGAAGGGGAACCATCCCGTTTAGGGTGTAGGGGTCTAGTCTACAGGTTTGCTTAGGCCCTAAACCCTAAACCCTAAACCCTAAACCCTAAACCCTAAACCCTAAACCCTACGCCCTGAACCCCACACTTCATAGTCACAGCGTCACCCCATGGGATCCGCTCCACTAGCCCTAAACCCTAAAAACTAAACCCTAAACCCTAAAGCCTTCTATAATCCCTTAACCGTGTAGGCTCCTGAGCCCCACCAACTAAGTCCATCGAACCTTCCCCCACCCCAACCCTCCTTCCCTTCCCCCTGCAAAAAAGCAAAGTTTCAAAGTTTGAGGGTTGAGGGTTTCGGGTTTAGGGTTTAGGGTTTCCCCGCCCCTGACGCCTGCAGCCACCCAGAGGCATCGTCCGAGCTCTTGGCGGGCGCCGGCTTCTTCTTGCGGGCCTGCACGGCTCTTCGGGGTTTAGGGTTTAGGGTTTAGGGTTTAGGGTTTAGGTTTTCGGGTTTAGGGTTTAGGGTTTAGGGTTTAGGGATTAGGGATTAGGGTCTAGGGTTTAGGTTTAGGGTCTCTTGGGTTTAGGGCTTCGGGCTGAGGATTAGGGCATAGGGCTTAAGCTCTCCGGGGCTTAAGGCTTGGGATTTAGGATCTTTGGGTTTAGGCCTCCTGGGATTCAGGGCTGAGGGTTTAGGGCTGTCATCTCACGGCTTCGCAAGGAGTTGGGGTGTTGGGTTGAGGGCTTAGGGGTTTAGGGTTCAGGGTTTAGGGTTCCTAACCCTAAGCCCTAAGCCCTAAGCCCTAAACCCTAAACCCTAAACCCTAAACCCTAAACCCTAAACCCTAAACCCTAAACCCTAAACCCTAAACCCTAAACCCTAAACCCTCAACTCCCGACCCTCGCCTTCCGCTTTGGCTTCGGCGAGTCGGCCGACGCGGCCGCCGCTGGCTCCTCCTGGCTTCAAAGACCTAAACCCTAACCTTAAACAGGGTTTAGGGTTTAATTAGGGTCTAGGGTTTGGGGTTTGGGGTTTAGGGTTTAGGGTTTAGGGTTTAGGGTTCAGGGTTTAGAGTTTAGAGTTTAGGGTTCAGGGTTCAGGGGCATCCTGTGTAAAACAAACAGTAGTCTCCCTTTCCAAGACCCAATGAAGCGAAGGTGTGTGGGTTGGAGGTCTGTTGAGTGGTTCTCAGAAAAGGCATGCGTGTTTAAAACCTTACGTATTACGGAATGTCATGATGTCATGTCGGGCGGGCTACGCTAGTCGGGGGAAGGGATGAACCCAAAACCACTAAACCCCCCGACCTCCATGGCTAGACTAGGGTCTAGAGTTGCGGTGTTTCGGGTCTCGGGTTTAGGGTTTAGGGTTCAGGGTTTAGGATTCAGGGTTTTCGAACTTTCTAGAGCTTAAAAACAAATATAACCAGATCAGGGTACTTGTAAGGCTTAGAAGTTGATTAGTTCGAAAAGAAAAAAGGGCCCACAGTCCTGGTCAGCGGCAACGCCTCGGGAAGTCCGGCTTCGTAGGGATTTCGGGTTTAGGGTTTAGGGTTTGGGGTTTAGGGTTTAGGGTTTAGCGTTTAGGGTTTAGGGTTTAAGGTTTAGGGTTCAGTGTTTGGGGCTTAGGGTTTAGAGTTTAGGGTTTGGGGCACCGTGAACCCGAGTGCCTGAAGCGGCTCAGAGTGAAACCCCCAAACCCCAAATACAACGTCATGAAAGGGAACCTACACCCCTGAATCCCGAAACCGGGTTTAGGGTTTAGGGGTTGGAAAATCCTAAGTGCCCCTGAAACCCAGCAACCCCCTTGTAGGCGTCCGCGCTCGGCGCCTTACAAACCTTTAACCCTCAACCCACCGAAAACCACGGCGGGGGGGGGGGGGGGGGGGATGGGAGGTGGAGTAAGGGAGGGGGGTGGCGAATGCTGGAGCGTGTGCGTCCGCGCTCCGCGTTCTCGCCTCCTTCCCACCCCCCCACCACCCCACCCAGGGTCTAGGGTGTAGGGTTTAGGGTTTAGGGTTCAGGATTTAGGGTTTAGGGTTCAGGGTGCAGAGTTTAGGCTTTAGGGTTTAGGGTTTACCCCACAAACAAGGCATCCTGTTCGCCCAGGAAGGGAGACTCTCAACCCTCAACCCACGGGGAGGTTGCCGGTGGCGCAAAACCAGCCGAAAACCCGATCCCTGCTGAAACCAAAAAAGCGGCAAGAAGTCTTACCGGTTCTGAGTAGGAACTCCAGGGATTCGGGTTTAAGAATGAAGGAAACCCTAAACCCTACCCGAAACCCTAAACCCGAAGCTACTCAAGGGAATGCGAGCCGACCCGGCTTAGGGTCTAGTTGAGTCTAGTCACTTTAATTCTTCGAGGGGACTACAGGAATTGGGCACCTTTTCTCCCGTCCATAACAGAGATTTCTGTAGGGGTTGAGGGTTTAGGGTTTGGGATTTAGGGGGTACCGAATTACCCTAAACCCTAAACCCTAATTCCTGAACCCTAAACCCTAAACCCCAATTCCTGAACCCTAAACCCTAAACCCTAAACCCCAATTCCTGAACCCTAAATTCCTAAACCCTAAACCAAAGCTTAGGGTTTAGGGGTATCTGATTACAGCTACAACTTTTTCAAAAGCAAGTGCCGCCCAAGATGCCGAGAGGCCCTTCGACCTCTGGGGGCGCTCTCGTATCTGCCATAGCGCCGGAAGGCGGACGAACCTTTACGCGTAGGAGTCTATGTGCAGGAAAAATGCGGTTTAGGGTTTGGGATTTAGGGTTTAGGGTTTAGGGTTTTGGGTTTAGGGTTTAGGGTTTAGGGTTTAGGGGCTTAACTTTTCAACTATCCCCAAGAGTTGCTTACAACCAAGCTTCTAGAACAAAGCCATAGAGGAAAATGTGTACCGGGATGTCGATGCAGTACATGTTGAAGTCAGTGGCTGGGGTTCAAGGGTTAGGCCCTAACTCAAAGTCCCCTAAACCCTAAACCCTAAACCCTAAACCCTAAACCCTAAACCCTAAACCCTAAACCCTAAACCCACGGCCATTCTTCTATGCCTTCATGTCACCACTGCCCTTGGTTGATGAGCGGTCACAGCTGCGAAGATCACAAGGCTTCGGGAGAGAGGTTTCGCGCGCAAAACCCTGAGCCCTAGCCCTAAACCCTAAACCCTAAACCCTAAACCCTAAACCCTAAACCCTAAACCCTAAACCCTAAACCCTAAACCCTGAACCTTCGTTCCGAAGGCAGCTCTTCGAACACCGACTCACCGGCACAAGAATCCCCGCCCGCTCCAGTGACATGAGAAACGGGTTTAGGGTTCAGGGTTTAGGGTTTAGGGTTTAGGGCTTAGGACTTAGGGTTTAGGGTTTAGGGTTCAGGGTTCAGGGTTTAGGGTTTAGGGTTAGGGTTTAGGGTTTCGGCGTGTTCCCTTAGCAGCTGTTCTTGGTGAGTGCATCTAGGGTTCTTAAAAAGAGTTGTTGTGCGTGTAGAGGTCGCTCGTGTATGGGGTGTCCTTTTGGGGGGTACGAGACATAAAAAAAAAGAGGGGGAAGGAGGGCATCTTCCACAAAGATGCAGGGTACTGAGAAGGGCTTACTTCTCCTTTAGGGCATCCTACACTCACCTTGGAACCCAAGCGAAAATTCTCATTTTTTAGCTGTTCCTTCGGAATTCTAGAACCCAAAATTGAAAAGTGTTTCAAAGTATTCCTAGGGATCGGGTTTGGGGCTCAGGGTTTAGGGTTTAGGGTTTAGGGCTTAGGGTTTAGGGTTTCGGGTTTCGGGTTTCGGGTTTCGGGTTTCGGGTTTCGGGTTTCGGGTTTCGGGCGTCCCCAACAACGTTTTTGACCGACGTTTTGACCGAAAGTTTCGACCGAAACGTTTTGACCAAAAGTTTTGACCGAAAGTTCTTTTTTGGAACCTATGGGTTTTGGGCTTAGGGATCAGGGTTATGGTTTAGGGTTTAGGGTTTAGGGCTGCGGGTTTTGGACCCTGAAACCCTAAACGCTCAGGCCTAAACCCTGCTTCTGACTACCTTCAGGTAGGTCTTCCGTGGCTACAAAGGGCTCCTGGTTTACCTCCAGGCTCTTCCGTAGCAGCTCGATGGCCTGAAAAGGGTTTAGGGCTTAGGGCTTAGGGTTTAGGGTTTAGGGTTTAGAGTTTAGGGTTTAGGGTTTACGGTTTAGGATTTAGGGCTCGGGCTTCAGCACGTCGAAGGATTCACTAGTCACTAGTCCAGCAGCTCATCAAGTGCGTGAAATACCCACCGTCGATTGGGCCCCACACAACATAAGGAACAGAACCCTAAACCCTAAACCCTAAACCCTAAACCCTAAACCCTACTTTGCATCTCGCTCCTCAGCCCGAGCCTTCCACATCATTCCTAAGGTCCTTCTGCTGGAACCCAAAATTCGGTCAATTTTGGGGGTGCTGGTGTCAGATGGTTTAGGGTTTAGGATTTAGGGTTTAGGGTTTAGGGTTTAGGGTTTAGGGTTTAGGGTTTAGGGTTTAGGGTTAATGGTCAGCCCAAAGTAAGGTCAATCTTTGTGTGCCAGGCCTCATCAAGTGTATAAGCCCTCATGTCATGTTGGGGGCCGTCCTGTGCTGGTGTACCAACCCTAAGTTTCACCGAAGTTTTGGGCACCCACTACCAATTCTGATGCCCCAGTCAAAAGCAAGATCAATTTTTGGGGCCTATTGCGCTTTAGGGTTGAGGGCCCTACGGCTTGGGACCTAGTGTTTCGGCCCTAGCGTATAGAGCCTGGAGTTTATGGATGGAGTGAACTTTATGGTCTCTTAATGTTATGGGATTCATTGGGCGGGCGGGTATTGCTCGAGTATGAGATGCTGAATGCTGAACCCTGAACCCTGAACCCTAAACCTCTAAACCCCAAAACCTATGCCTAAACTCTAAACCCTAAACCCTAAACCTCTCTATCAGAATGAATTTAAACCCTAATTCAAAAGTGGGCAACGGTGATTTTCGGCCTCAAAAGTGGGCAACGGTGATTTTCGGCCTCAAAAGTGGGCAACGGTGACTTTTTTGGCCTCAAAAGTGGGCAACGGTGACTTTCCTGGCCTCAAAAGTGGGCAACGGTGACTTTCCTGGCCTCAAAAGTGGGCAACGGTGACTTTCCCGGCCTCAAAAGTTTGCAACGGTGACTTTCCTGGCCTCGAAAGTGGGCAACGGTGACTTTCCTGGCCTCGAAAGTGGGCAACGGTGACTTTCCGGGCCTCAAAAGTGGGCAACGGTGACTTTCCGGGCCTCAAAAGTGGGCAACGGTGACTTTCCTGGCCTCAAAAGTGGGCAACGGTGACTTTCCTGGCCTCAAAAGTGGGCAACGGTGACTTTCCCGGCCTCAAAAGTTGGCAACGGTGACTTTCCGGGCCTCGAAAGTGGGCAACGGTGACTTTCCGGGCCTCGAAAGTGGGCAACGGTGACTTTCCGGGCCTCAAAAGTGGGCAACGGTGACTTTCCGGGCCTCAAAAGTGGGCAACGGTGACTAAGTGGGCAATGGTGAATTTCCTTTTCCCTGAGTTTTTTCAAGGTTTTTCAAGGTTTTTCAGAGGTTTTCAATGTTTTTCAAGGTTTTTCAATGTTTTTCAGGATGTTTCAGGGCTTTTAACCCTCAATTCTGATGAAGGGCAGCCCCCGCGACCTTTTCACAGCCTAGTTTTGGTCAAGGGGGGGTCGTATAAGGCAAAATAGTCTTCGGAGACCCCCTGGCCTCAAACTCCGACCCCCCCTTGGGAGGGAAAGTTTGCCTCCAAAAACACCCCAAATGAGGGGGACCCCAGGATCGGCCCGGGTCACTATTAAAAATGCGATTTTTTTAGTACTGAAATCGACGGTTCTGGGTGGCCTCGTTTTCTGGGTTTTTGACCACGAGCCTTCACCGAGAGGGGCTTCTAATCCGTAGGGTTTAGGGCCCTAAGCATAAAGGGCCTGTTGTGGGCCTTAGATTAGATTTCGGGTTTTGGGTCCGTTAAAAACTAACTATTGGGAATGTATTGAGTGAACTTTGTATTTTCTCAATGTTATGGGTTTCTTGGGTGGGTGGGTTTTCTTCCAACGCTTGACAAGCTGCTTGACTAGTGAATGCTCGGACTTGAGATGCCGAACCCTATACCCTAAACCCTAAACCCCTAAACCTAAACCTAAACTCTAAACGAATCCCCCTGAAGCGCCCTCTTGAGATGCCCCTTGTGGCGATGTGGGAATTTAGGCTACCCACAGGCGCAAGGCACGAGGCTTGCATTCAGGCTTTTGGGTTAGGGTTTAGGGTTTAGGGTTTAGGGTTTAGGGTTTAGGGTTTAGGGTTTGGGGTTTGGGGTTTGGGGTTTGGGGTTCGGGGTTTAGGGTTTAGGGCCTGAGGCGAAAACTGAGAACCTCAAGCCCCGAAACCCGAAACCCTAAACTATACGTTTGAGGTTCAGGGCACGTCCTTGTAATCCTAAACCTCAACCCCACACCCGGATACCCAAATCCCTAAACCCTAGCCCTAAACCCTAAACCCTAAACCCGAAACCCGAAACCCTAGGCCCTAAACCCCAATCCCTTCCTTCCGGGGGCCTTGGTGGGGACCTTGGCAGCCGCAGCGCCGCGCAGGGCGTCCACGATCCAGTGCCTGCCAGGGTTCGGGGTTTAGGGTTTAGGGTTTAGGGTTTAGGGTTTAGGGTGCAGGGTTCAGGGTTCAGGGTTCAGGGTTCAGGGTTCAGGGTTCAGGGTTCAGGGTTCAGGGTGTAGGGTCTTGGGGTTTAGGGTTTGGGGGTTTTAAAGCTTAGGGCTTGCGGAGGTTTTGGGTTTTCGGTCTCGGGCTAAGGTTTAGGGCTTACTGGAGGGTTTCAGGCTTAGGGCTTCTTTGGGGTTCAGCGCTGCCTTGCCAGTTGGGATACGCCTTCGCTAGTTGAGATGCGCCCTCCGCGATGTAACCGCAAGGAATAGAGATGCAGTTTTGTGTCATACCGACTGGCTTACATCATCCGACAAACCCTGACCCCTAAACCCTAAACCCCAAACCCTAACCCCAAACCCTAAACCCTAACTGCCCAAGCTGCGCAGTGAGGTGCTCTAGCATTTTTGGGTTCAGAGTTTCGGGCTACTACAGGACATAGGGTTTAGGGTTTAGGTTTTCAGGGTTCCGGGTTCAGGGTTCAAGGTTCAGGGTTTAGGGTTTAGGGTTTAGGGTTTAGGGTTTAAGGTTCGGGCTTAAGGCTTTCTGTGTTTGGTGTCTAGCATCTATCGAGCTTTAAGGTTTGGGGGTTTGGGGTTTGAGGATTGGTGTTTCTAAGGTTTAGGGCTTGAGGGCTGCTCAAGAGCACACCACCAACACACCCCTAAACACCAAACCCTGAACCCTAAACTCTAAACCCTAAACCCCAAACCCTAAACCCGAAACCCTGAACCCTAAATCCTAACCCTCAAACCTTAACCCCAAACCCAAGCCCTGGCCAACGCTGCGCCTGCTCGACAGCCCTCTCTCCTGGAAAGTCGCTGGGTCATGTGGGGGTTTAGGGTTTAGGGTTTGGGATTCAGGGTTTAGTGTTCAGGGTTCAGGGTTTAGGGGTTGGAGTTCAGGGTTTAAGGTTTAGGGTTCAGGGTTTAGGGTTCAGGGTTTAGGGTTTGGGGTTCAGGGTTTAGGGTTGGGGTTCAGGGTTAAGGGGGTTCAGGGTGTAGGGTTTAGGTTCAGGGTTTAGGGTTTAGGGTTTAGGGTTTAGGGTTCGGGGTTTACGGTTCAGGGTGTAGGGTTCAGGGTTCAGGGTTCAGGGTTTAGGGTTTAGGGTTCAGGGTTTAGGGTTTAGGTTCAGGGTTTAGGGTTTAGGGTTCGGGGTTTAGGGTTCAGGGTTCAGGATTTGAGTTCAGGGTTTAGGTTCAGGGTTCAGGGTTTAGGGTTCAGGGTTTAGGGTTCAGGGTTTAGGGGGTTCAGGGTGTAGGGTTTAGGGTTCAGGGGCTTAGGTTCAGGGTGTAGGGGTTAAGGTTCAGGTTTAGGGTTTATGGTTCAGGGCTCAACGTTTAGGGTTCAAGGTTCAGGGTTTAAAATTTAGGGTTCGGGATCTGGGGTTTAGGGTTTAGGGCCCGAAGGCGCAGCAACAGTCTTTCCCAGATCGAAGGTACCATGATATCATACATATCATACACCCACTACCCGGCGTACCCTGCATCAACCACCCCTAAGTGCAAAACTTACAAGTCTCTAGACCCGAAACCCTAAACTAAGCTCTAAACCCTCCAGCAACGGCCAGGCTATGCATTTGCAGCTCAAACCCCTGTTAGGGTTTAGGGTTTAGGGTTTAGGGTTTAGTGTTTAGTCTTTAGGCTTTAGGGTTTAGGGTTTAGGTTTAGGGTTTAGGGTTTAGATTTAGGGTTTAGGGTTTAGGGTTTAGGGTTTAGGGTTTAGGGTTTAGGGTTTAGGGTTTAGGGTTTAGGGTTTAGGGTTTAGGGCTTAGGCTCGTGAGCTCAGTAAAGAGTAGGCAGCCACATTAAGCGGGGTTGGGGGATACTTGCCTAAAGAGTAATTAGACGAGGCCTAACTCTGTAAGGTCTACAAACCCCATAGACCTAATAGGGCGGGCCCTAAACCCTAAACCCTAAACCCCAAACCCAAACCCTAAACCCGAAACCCTACGGCTTTGGGTCTTGGAGCTAGGGCAGCCACTCCTCCAAACCCTCTTCGGCCAGCCCTCACCCCACTCCTGCGCAGCTTCCAGGGCGGCAAGAGGATCTGCCTCTCAGGTTTGACGGGGTTAGGCTTTTGCGTTTAGGGTTTAGGGTTTAGGGTTTAGGGTTTAGGGTTTAGGGTTTAGGGTTTAGGGTTTAGGGTTTAGGGTTTAGGGTTTAGGGTTTAGGGTTTAGGGTTTAGGGTTTAGGGTTTAGGGTTTAGGGTTTAGGGTTTAGGTTAGGGTTTAGGGTTTAGGGTTTAGGGTTTAGGGTTTAGGGTTTAGGGTTTAGGGTTTAGGGTTTAGGGTTTAGGGTTTAGGGTTTAGGGTCTGGGTCTAGGGCCTAGGGCCTGGGGCTTCTGGTTAACCCCTACTATCCTATCCCCAAACCCGAAACCCCAAACCTAAACCCCAAGCCCTAAACCCTAAACCCAAAACCCGAAACCCCAAACCCCCTAATCGGAAGCCCCTAAAACACTGAAGCCGGGCAACAACCCTAAACCCTAAACCCTAAACCCTAAACCCTAAACCCTAAACCCTAAACCCTAAACCCTAAACCCCCCCCCAGTCTTTCCCACAGCACCTCGATGTCACCGCTGCGCCCCTCGCCGGCAAACTCTCGCGTCTGCCGCCAGGATGGCTCCAGGCTTAGGGAACAACTAGTTGAAGGGTTTCTTAGGGTTGGGTTTTGGGTTTTGGGTTTTGGGTTTTGGGTTTTGGGTTTTGGGTTTTGGGTTTTGGGTTTTGGGTTTTGGGTTTTGGGTTTTGGGTTTAGAGTTTTGGGTTTAGGCTTTAGGCTTTAGGCTTTAGGCTTTAGGCTTTAGGCTTTAGGCTTTTTGCTTTAGGCTGTAGGCTGTAGGCTGTAGGCTGTAGGCTGTAGGCTTTAGGCTTTAGGCTTTAGGCTTTTGGTCTTTGGCTGCCATGCTGCCGGCATACGGAGCCGCCACGCTCCGCGTCAGCTGGTGTACTGAAGACCGTTTCCTCATGGTCGGCTGCATGGAAGGCGACTCGTGCCCACTGTGTGCGTCGGATGCTACTGCGCTGCGCCAGGTGGCGCGCTGACGGGATGACGATGTCGTCTTCCCTAAACCCTAAACCCTAAACCCTATACCCTAACCCCTAAACCCGAAACCCTAAACCCGAAACCCTAAACGATCACCACTGGTTGAGCCATTCATCGAGGAAGCGGGCCCCCGGCGCGAACAGACAGGCTTCGAGGTGTCGGATTTGAGGCTTTCGGTTTCTGGGTGCAGGGTTTGGGCAGTAGGGTGTGGGGAGTTTCGGGAGTTTAGGAAACTTGGGGCGCACCATTTCCCTAAACCCCAAACCCCGCACCCCACAACTCATAAACCCCTAAACCCCCAAACCCCAAGCTCCTAAACCCCTAATCCCCCAAACCCCAACAACCCCTAAACCAACAACCCCCAAACCTCAGCCAGCCTTTGCGAGAGTCGCAAACTCAGGCCTGCCCCTGGCAATCTTTGGATTAGAGCTGGGCTTCTTGAGGGTTTAGGGTTTGGGGACTAGGGTTTGGGGCTTAGGGTGTTGGGGGTTAGGGTTTGGGGTGTAGGGTTTGGGGATTCGGGTTTGGGGTTTTGGGGTTTGGGGGTTAGGGTTTGGGGTTTAGGGAGTTTAGGGGGTTTAGGGGGTTTAGGGAGTTCAGGGAGCTTTGGGGAGTTTATGGAAGTTTAAGGAGTTTAGGGGGTGGGAGTTCAGGGAGTTTAGGGAGTTCGGGGTCTAAAGGCGTGCCAGCCCCAGAGCCCCAAGGCTCCAGGAGACCCTACAAACCCCAAACCCTCAACTCCAAACCCCAAAGGGTCACAAACCCTGAGCCCTGATAGCCCCAAACCCAATCACCCTAAACCCGAATAAGCCCTAAACCCTACCAAAAAAAAGAAACCGCATCAACCCTAAACCCTAAACCTCAAGCCCGAAAGCGGGAAGACGACGGCTTCCAAGCCCTAAACCCCAAACCCCAGACCAGACCGAAATTTGGGGTACCTTATTAAACCCTAAACCCTAAACCCTAAACCCTAATCCCAAAGATACTTATTGCGGTCCTGATTTTCACGTAATCCTGCTCTTTGGGCTAACAAGAGTCCCGTCCCCTATGTTCGTAAAGCCGCGTACACGGGCTTATACTATAGGGGAATCAGGCTAAGGGAGTCCCTTCCTGTGCCTTCCTTCCTATATGGGGCTTTCCGAAGACTAAGGGTGCCCTTCCCCTTTAAGGGGATTCTGTTCTCTGTGGGTAGCACAGCCCTCTTAAGGAAAAACCTATCGATGTAATTATACCTTTTTGGTTGTTTCTTCTTGTTTTGAGCTCTTTTGCTTGTCTTCCTACAGTACAAGGGGTACCCCCTATCTTCGGAAACCCCCATATCTCTCAAGTGTGAGCCCCAGCACCTCGCCCAAGGGATGAGCTCATCCTCGGCCTGGTATCAGGTTTAGGGTTTAGGGCTTAGGGTTTAGGGTTTAGGGTTTAGGGTTTAGGGTTTAGGGTTTAGGGTTTAGGGTTTAGGGTTTAGGGTTTAGGGTTTAGGGTTTAGGGTTTAGGGTTTAGGGCTAGGATGGCCCACAACACCACCCTTTGAAAAACAAAATCCTAAATATGGCCCTCTTAAACCCCATAAAGGAAGATATCGAAAATGCCAAGGGCCCACCGAGTGGGGTTTAGGGTTGGGGCTCAGGGTTTTGAGGGCTTAGGGTTTAGACGATTATGTCGGGTTTAGGGTTTCAGGGTTTTAGGGTTTTAGGGTTTAGGGTTTAGGGTTTCGGGTTTCGGGTTTAGGGTTCAGGGTTTAGGGTTTAGGGTTTAGGGCTTAGGGTTTAGGGTTTAGGGTTTAGGGTTTCGGGTTTCGGGTTTGGAGTTTATGGTTTTGTGTCGGGGGTCTGAGGGTTGAGAGTTTGAGGTTTGCGCTTTGGAATTTTTTGGGGTTAGGGTCACAAAAGCAGGCTCTTCAAACAGCTTAGCTCGGTCGGCGGCTCTTGCGGTTTAGGGTCTCGGGTGTCGGGTTTCGGGTAAGGGTCTTATGTAACTTGGCGGCCTCGCGCAGCACCCGGGGGGAGCGTTGTAGAGCCCTCGACCCCAATTCGAAAACCCCGTAGCCCTCCATCCAAAACCCCTAAAAGCCCCGGAATCAACGCCAAACCCCTGAACCCCTAAACCCTAAAACCCAAAAAGCCTAAACCCCAAAGACCCTAAACCCACAAACCACTTAACCCCAAAATCCTAAACCCGAAGCCCCTCAACCCTAAACCCGATAAACCGTAAACCCATTGTAAACCTTAAACTCATAAATCCCTTACACCCAAAACCCTAAACCCTAAACCCGAAACCGTAAAATTGGGATGTTCCCGCTTATACTAACAGTCCGTCATAGGGATTATCGTACCCCCCATTATCATCCCTAATAAGGATTGCTAGTATAAGGGGGGAACATCCCAACCCTAACCCCTAAACCCTGAACCTCTTTAAGACAACCCCGAAGCCCTTCAAACCCCTCGACCACCGGAATCTGGTTTAGGGTTTAGGGTTTAGGGTTTAGGATTTAGGGTTTAGGGTTTAGGGTTTAGGGTTTAGGGTTTAGGGTTTAGGGTTTAGGGTTTAGGGTTTAGGGTTTAGGGTTTAGGGTTTAGGGTGGCCTTCAGTAACCCCGCGGCCACGGAGGGCTCCAAGGAGCCGCAGTTGCTGCAGACCTTGAGTTTGGGATCTTGGATTTGGGGTTTAGGGTTTGGGGTTTAGGGTTTAGGGTTTAGGGTTTCGGGTTTAGGGTTTAGGGTTTAGGGTTTGGGGTTTGGGGCTTGGGGTTTGGGGTTTAGGGCTTGGGTTCAGGATTTGGGGTTTAGGGTCTAGGGTTGAGGGCTTGGGGCTTACGGTTTGCGGGGCTTACGGTTGGTGGGGTTGGCTTTGGGACAGGACACGCCTAACCGAGGATTTAGGGCTCTGAGCCCTGAACCCAAACACCTAAACCCTTTAGGGTTTATGGTTTAGGGTTTATGGTTTATGGTTTAGGGTTTAGGGTTGAAAAACCCTAAAACCCTAACAGCCACAAAGACAATAGCCCGAGCCCAGCCCAAACCCGAAGACCCGAAACCCTAAACCCTACACCCTAAACTCTAAAAACCCTCGGCCGATTCAGGGTTCGTCCCTAAGGGTTCTGGAGTAAAAGGGTATAGGGTTTAGGGTTTAGGTTTTGGGGGTTTCTTTAGGCGTTTCGGGGTGTGGTTAGGTTTAGGGTTTGGGGGTTCAAGCCCTAAACCCGAAATCCTGAACCTTACATCGGGGTGTACGGCACAGATGGTGTGGGGCAGGGGTGCAGTGACATATTTAGCCCCACTGCAACTGCCCATGCACCCTAAACCCTCCTCCCTAAACGGGCTGTAAGACTCTGGCTCAGGGGGATTAGGGTTTAGGGTTTAGGGTTTAGGGTTTAGGGTTTAGGGTTCAGGGTTTAGGGTTTAGGGTTTAGGGTTTAGGGTTTAGGGTTTAGGGTTTATTCAGGGCTTCGGGCTTAAGGTTCGGCACCCCCCCCCCCCCTCTGCCCCCCAAGCTCCAAGGCCGCGTCGAGCACGTCGCCGCCTCCTTCGGCCTCCGCCTCCTCCCCTGCCAGCACTTGGAGGTTTCGGGTTTAGGGTTTAGGGTTTAGGGTTTAGGGTGTAGGGTGTAGGGTTCAGGGTACTTATAACCCCACTTACAAGCCTACTTATCACCTACTTAGGGGGGGCACTTAAGGGGTTTAGAAGTGCAGTGATAATTGGGGTTCTAAGTGCCCATGAACCTCCAAGCATGGGAGCTTCGGACTTCGGATGTTTTACGGCATGAGGGTTCAGGGTTCAGGGTTTGGGGTTCAGGGTTTGGGGCTTGGGGTTTGGGGTTTTGGGTTTTGGGTTTCGGGTTTAGGGCCTAGGCTCAAGGTTTACTGTAGGGTTTACTTGAAGACTCAGGAGGAGTTAGAAGCGGGGTTTGGCATATACCCTACTAATAACCATTTGTGAACCCTCAACTCTGTAACTTGTGAACCCTCAACTCTGTAACTTCTACCCTACTTAGATCCTCGCTTAGAACCACCCCCTTACACCCTCAATCCCTAAATTGCATTTGGGGAAGGGGGTGATCTAAAGTTTGGTACCTGTCTGGGAGCAGCATGCCTCTTATAGTTGGGAGTAATGACCACATGGGGGTCGCTCTGGGAGAGCTACCAAAAACCCCGGAAACCCTTAAACCCTGTAGCCCAAACAGACCTTAAACCCTAAACCCTAAACCGCCTAAACCTCAACCCTAAACCGCCTCAACCCTAAACCCTAAACCCTAAACCCTAAACCCGAAACCCTAAACCCTAAACCCTAAACCCTAAGCCCTAAACCCTAAGCCCTAAGCCCTAAGCCCTAAGCCCTAAACCAAATCCTACAGCCTAGACAGGCCTGCTGGTGCGCCGTCTTGTGTCGGACGGACGCGTGCCCGCGCCTAGCTCTCTCATTCTTAGGGCTACTAGGGCTAGTACGGTTGAGGGTTAACCCTTAACCCTAAACCCGTAGGGCTTGGGGTTGGGCGGTTGGACTTGGGATTCTCAGGGGTGGTTAATTGTTTTTGTCAGGGTTAGGCTCTTCGCGTGTTCAGGTATTCGGAGGTCCGTCAGCTTCTGGGAGATCGGCTGGGTTTGGGGAGGGTTTAGAGTTTGGGGGGCTTCCCGCGCCAGTGACAAATGGAAATCGAAACCCTGACGCCTATTAACCCTGTAACCCTGACGCCTACACCCTACTACTCACCCCATTAACGCTCTAACCCTGTGAACCCTATTCACCCGATTAACATCATTAACCCTAACTTAGTTGCTGAGTTCACAAGCCCCAAACAAGTGTACACTTTTAGTTCTATAGGGGATTCTAGTATCCCAAAAAAGTGTAAAGTGTGCTCACTCAGCTACTAAGCTAAACCCTTCGAAGGGAGTCGAAGACCTGGCACCCTCCTGCTTTCGGTCCCGTGACGACCACCTATGCTGTCAGAAAGCACTCCTCCCCAACCCCCTGGGGGGACTAGATCCAGCGGCACCGGTTTTCCGAACCCAAGCGAAGGGAACCAGGCGAGCGGCAGTCTGAACATGTAGAAGAAGCATCTCACGTTTTCTGAGGAGATGACTAGCTCCTCCTGGTGCAGCTGCAACGATCCCATTTGGTGCAGTAAGGGCAATGTAGCCACATCACCACTGATCGGCCACTGATGGAGTTCAAGGGAATGAGGTTCATGATCGAGCGATGGACATCACATCCCGACGACTTTTCACCCTCTGCCATCCCGAAGAGTCCATTCATCAGCGGCTCCCCCCCAGGCGAAAGCAAAGCCGATTTAGGGTTTAGGGTTTAGGGTTTAGGGTTTAGGGTTTAGGGTTTAGGGTTTAGGGTTTAGGGTTTGCGCAAAGATTGTAGCCAACTCACCTGGGTCCTCGTCCCCTAGCCTTACGCGAGACGCTCTGACTGGCTCATCATGCAACCCGGGCGTTGAGGGTTGAGGGGTCTAAGTTTAGGGGATCGGATTTCGGTTGCAGGCGTGAAGGCATGAGTCTAAGGGTTCCGGGCTTTAGGGTTTAGGGCTTTGGGGTTTTGGGCTCAGGGTTTAGGGTTCAGGGTTCAGGATTTAGGATTTAGGGTTTAGGGTATTCCAGGGCTTGCGAATATGGGGCTTCAGTCTGTGAGGGCCTCGGGACTTACAAGCATAGCACAGGTAGGGTTTCGGGTTTTGGGGTTTAGGCTTTAGGCTGGGGCATTTGCGGGGTTTAGGGTTTAGGGTTTAGGGTCCAGGGTTCAGGGTTTAGGGTTTAGGGTTTAGGGTTTAGGGTTTAGGGTTTAGGGTTTAGGGTTTAGGGTTTAGGGTTTAATTAGGGTTGAGGGTTTAGGGTTTAGGGTTTAGGGTTTAGGGTTTAGGGTTTAGGGTTTAGGGTTTAGGGTTTAGGGTTTAGGGTTTAGGGTTTAGAAAGCAATTCACGCAACCCCTTTGGCGACGCTTTCTGCCCAGGAGCGTAGCCCCCCCGTAAACCCTAAACCCTAATCCCCTATAAACCCCGAAGCTCTTGCCATTGAGGTTAGGGTTTGACTGGCCTCATGGCTGCAGGAGGGGCAGCGAAATGCCCTGGAGCCGCCGAAATTCTCTCTCTACGGGGCTTTGCGGGGGTGGGGGGTTCAGGGTTTAGGGTTTGGGGTTGAGGTCTGAGGGGTTTGGGTTGATGGTTTTGGGTGGTTGAGGGCTTAGGGCTTAAAACCTCCTAAACCCCTAAACCCTAAAACCCTAAACCTAAACCCTTCAAACCCTAAACCCCTACACCCTAAACCCTAAAACCCTAAAACCCTAAGATCCCAAACCCTAAACCCTGGGCGCCCGACCTAGCCACAAACCCTACAAGCCCTACAAACCCTACAACCCCGACAAACCTACAAATGCTACAAGCCCTACAAGCCCTATAAACCCTACAACCCCTACAAACCTACAAATCCTACAAGCCCTACAAACCATACAAGCCCCATAAACCGTAAAACCCCTACAAGCCCTGTAAACCCTACAACCCCTACAAGCCCTGTAAACCCTACAACCCCTACAAACCCTCCAAACCCACAAACCCTACAAAACTTAGCAAACCCTACAAACCCTACAAACCCTACAAACCCTAAAAAAACCTAACAAACCCTACAAACCCTACAAAAACCTCCCAAAACCCTAAAGCCTAAACCCTGAACCCTAAACCCTAAACACTAAACCCTAAACCCTAAACCCTAAACCCTAAACCCTAAACCCTAAACCCTAAACCCTACCCCCGCCTGGCCGCGTCTAGAGGCGCCAGGCAGCGCTCGCAGGCACAGACGAACCCCTGGCTCCGGTCGGGCTAAACGCTTAGGATTGAGGGGGTAGGGTTTTGGGTAGAGTGCGGTTTTGGGTTTTGGGTTTAGGGTTTAGGGTTTAGAGGGTTTAGGGTTTGGGGCTTACGGTTTAGGGTTTAGCCAATCTCGCAAGACATCCCCCTCCCCAGAAGCCAAGGAACGGGCAACCAAGTGTCTTGAAGGGTTCTAGCGTCTGGAGAGGCCTCATCCAGGGGTTTCCCAACACCCCTCAAAACCCTAAACCCTAAACCCTAAACCCTAAACCCTAAACCCTAAACCCTATAGTTTGGTTTAGGGGTTTGGGGTTTTGGAGGTTTCGGGATGATGGGCTTTGAGAAAGCGCTTGGGATTTGGGACTGCCAGGTGCCTAAGAGTGATGGGTTCAGGGTTTAGGGTTTAGGGTTTAGGGTTTAGGGTTTAGGGTTTAGGGTTTAGGGTTTAGGGTTTAGGGTTTAGGGTTTAGGGTTTAGGGTTTAGGGTTTCAATTGGGATGCTCCCCCTTGTACTAGCAGTCCTTAGTAGGGATTGCAGTACCCCCTACGATAATCCCTGTTGAGGACTATGAACATCCCGAGGTTTCAAGGGGCTTAGAGGGCTTGGGGGTGGGGGTGTTTGCAGCTTGGACGTGAATGATGCAAGGGAAAGCGGGCGGCCTAAGCCCTAAACCCTGAGCCCTCAGACCCAATCATGCCCTGAACACCTGAAACGCCTAAACCCCCTAAAAAACCGTGTTACGCAAGCCTCCTAAACCCCTCACCCCCCCCCCCCCCCCCCCAAACCTAAACCTTAAACCCTAAACCCTAAACCCGAAACCCTAAACCCTAAACCCTAAACCCTAAACTCCTCCCCCCCCCCCGCTCAACAAAAGAACAAAGCACCTTAACTCGCCTTGGTGCTCTCGAGCAGTGCCCGCCGGTCTTCGGTAGGCAGCCCAAGGTCAGAGGGGCTCAGGTAGGAGATGGTCACCTCCTCGCACCAGAGCTCCAAACCTCCTGAAACTAAACCCTAAACCCTGAACCCTAAACTGCCCTAAACCCTAAACCCTAAACCCTAAGACCCTGAACCCTCAACCCTAAGCCTTAAGCCCTAAACCCTAAACCCTAAACCCTAAACCCTAAACCCTAAACCCTAAACCCTAAACCCTAAGGAGGGATAATGAGAACTGGCAAAACTCAGGAGGGCGGTTGAAGGGGTCGCTTAGGGGTTTAGGGTTTACGGGGGTAGGGTTCAGGGTTTAGGGTTTAGGGTTTAGGGTTTTAGGGTTTTAGGGTTTTAGGGTTGCCAACATAGCTGCGGCCTTGAGATGTCAGCTAAAGTCCCTAGCATCCCTAAACCCCAAACCCTACACTATAAACCCTAAAGCCCGAAACCATTGGAAGCCTCCCCTTCGCCAATATCGGTGCGCGCATGGAGGATGAAGCTGTTGGAGTCGTCCAAGTGCCATGCCTTTAGGGTTTAGGGTTTAGGGTTTAGGGCTTAGGGCCTAGGGCTTAGGGTTTAGGGTTTAGGGTTTAGGGTTTAGGGTGTAGGGTGTAGGGTGTAGGGTGTAGGGTGTAAGGTTTAGGGTTTCGGGTTTAGGGTTTAGGGTTTACGGTTTTCGGTTTTGGGTTTAGGGCTAAACCCTAAACCCTATTAGGGTCCAGGGTCTTTTTAAGGTTTAGGGCTTAGGTTCTTGAGTTTGCCGTGACTTTGAGAGCAGGAGGCCTGGGTTCAGGGCTCATGGCCCAGGGCTTTTGGATTTTGAGGCATTTTTTGGGTTTAAGTGATTTAGGGGTTTTAGGGCTCAAGGTTTTAGGTTTAGGCTTTAGGGCTACCAGGCTCGGGGGTTTAGGACTGCCAGGAACGCCTTTCAACCATAGCCAGGGTTCCAGACTAAGACATCATCTGCAACCCAGAGACCTAAACCATGAACATTGAACCCTCTAGGGTTGTGCCCTTGGGTTAGGAGGCCGCTTTGTGAAGATGCCCTGCAGGGACATTGCGGCCCATGTTTGGGGTATGTTAAATGAACCCTAAACCTCTCTTTCTTAATGCACATCAACCTTAATGGCCAAAGTCGTCAGCCAAATTTGCCTCAGTCGTCGGCCAGGGCCAAGGCTCGAGGTGTCAGGGTCGAGTTCGTCAATCAGGGTCGGGTTTTTGGGTTCAAAACCCTCAACCCTCAACCCTAAACCCTAAACCTTAAACCCTAAACCCTAAACCCCTGCCCTGGTAAAACTCTTCCCAGTGCAAACTCCACTTCTGGTCCGCCATCAGCTGGCTTGTAGACCACTTTGGTGGGAACTGTCTGAGTGACAGTAAGGAAGGCGTCAGAGAAGTCGATTGCCAATAGGCATTTGTCAGGGTCCTGACTGCTGATGTACTTGATCATGAGCAGGCGGCTAAGTAGTGCAGAAGACGTTTGGGCGAAGACTTCGCCTCGCTCCGACATCCATGCGAATTCCCGAGCCACGTATCTTGCCCTTCGGACACCTTCGGGCGCCAATCTTTGACCATCCGTGTGGTCAGGCGCGTCACTGCAGAAGGCTCGGAAAGCACCGCAAAATCCAACAAAGACCTCCTCAGGGCTAGGGTTTTAGGGTCCTGGATGTAGGTTCTAGGGTGGGGTTCGTTAAGACGAGAAACCTGATGTTATGGGACTCAAAGGGTGGGTGGGTAGGTTTTCGATACCAGAGCCGCGAGCTTGACTCAGGAACGCTTGGACTTGGAGATGCTGAACCCTAAGCCCCAAACCCCTAAACCCCTAAACCCGATACCCCAAATCCTACACCCTAGACCCTAAACCCCAAACCCTAAACCCTAAAGCCCAAAAGGACACCCTGAGGGGTACGAGCTTTAGGCTTTAGTCCTTTGACATCACTGAAATGTTGAAGCCTCAAGCCCTTACCTTGAACCACCAAGCCTAGACCCTAACCCTACTTCATGGTTGCCCACCCTAAACCCTAAACCCTAAACCCTAAACCCGCAGTAGGATTCCGGCCGCGTTGGGGGCACAGGAGTGGGACATCATCGCTGCAGCGAGGAAAACGACGCCAGCCTGAATGTTGTCCAGACCCTCACCCTAAACAACTACACCCTGAACCCCTAAACCCTAAACCCTAAACCCCTAAACCCCTAAACCCTAAACCCTAAACCCCTAAACCCCTAAACCCTAAACCCTAAACTCTAAATCTTAAACAGCTCAAGAGCGATGCTTTTTCACATCCGGCATTCGGGCTTTTGCTTTCGGTCGGCAACAAAGCCCTAAACCCCAAACCCTAAACCCTAAACCCTAAACCCTAAACCCTAAACCCTAAACCCTAAACCCTAAACCCCCAGCCCTCAACCCGAAAGCCTGAGAGGAGGCCCAGGGAACTCGGGGGCCCTGATGCCAGGGACGCATCCTGGTGAGTTTAGGGTTTAGGGTTTAGGGTTTAGGGTTTAGGGTTTAGGGTTTAGGGTTTAGGGTTTAGGGTTTAGGGTTTAGGGGTTAGGGGTTAGGGTCTAGGGATTAGGGCTTAGGGTTTTCCAGGTCTTATAGGCTCAAATTCCAGGGCTGAAGGGTGAGAAAGGCGGGGGGGTAGGGAACTCATCCCGAAGGCCTTAACACGCCTTCAACCCGAAAGGGCTTAGGGTTTAGGGTTTAGGGTTTAGGGTTTAGGGTTTAGGGTTTAGGGTTTAGGGTTTAGGGTTCAGGGTTCAGGGTTCAGGGTTTAGGGGCCCCAATTCCTAGAGCCTCCTGCGCCCAAAACTTAGGGAACGTTAAATTATTGTGTCAAGGGTTTCGGGCTTAGGGTTTAGGGCTTGGTGTTTGGGGAGCTGGGGTGAGGAGTCAAGCCCCCTGAAACCCGAAACCTGAACCCTGAAACCAGAGACCCCAAGCCCGAAGCCCGTGAACCCTGAACACTCAACTCCCGAAACCCGCAATCCAGAAACCCGGAGCTCCCTAAACCCGAAACCCTAAACCCTAAACCCCTAAACCCTAAAGCCTAAACCCCAAACCACTAATACCCTAAACCCTTAACACCCTGAGGGCTGCCAGGTTTTCAAGCTGGGGGTTGCCCACCTCACGGCCACTGTCCTCGACGTCCAGGTCGAAAGAGTTGTAAATCCAAACCTGAACAGGGTTTAGGGTTTAGGGTTTAGGGTTTGGGGTTAAGGGTTTAGGATTTAGGGTTTAGGGTTTAGGGTTTAGGGTTTAGGGTTTAGGGTTTAGGGTTTAGGGTTTAGGGTTTAGGGTTTAGGGTTTAGGGTTTAGGGTTTAGGGTTTAGGGTTTAGGGTTTAGGGTTTAGGGTTTAGGGTTACGGTTTCGGGTTTTGGGCTTCGAGCATTTAGGGTTTAGGGCTTGGGGGAGGGCTTTGGGCTGAGGGCTTAAGGCTTAAGGCTTGAGGCTTAAGGCTTAAGGCTTACGGCTTAAGGCTTAAGGCTTAATGCTTAAGGCTTAAGGTTTCGCTCAGTCTCTGAGGGTTAGGGTTTACAGCTTGAAGCCCTAAACCCTGCACTTTTTGATTTTGCCTCGACTGACATGGAGGTTGATCAGAATTGCACCCCAACACAGCGAACCTCAATTCCCGAAATCTGAGTTTGGTGTTTAGGGTTTGGGGTTAGGGTTTCGGGTTTCGGGTTTAGGGTTTAGGGTTTAGGGTTTAGGGTTTAGGGTTTAGGGTTCAGGGTTTAGGGTTAAGGTTTAGGGTTTAGGGTTTAGGGTTTAGGGTTTAGGGTTTAGGGTTTAGGGTTTAGGGTTTAGGGTTTAGGGTTTAGGGTTTAGGGTTTAGGGTTTAGGGTTTAGGGTTTAGGGCTGCAAGCATTTTCACCAGCCAGCAACTCGCCTGTGTTATTCGGCCGCCCAACCGCTTCGGAAGCAGGCCACGCCCTCTGGCTGCATCTGTTCCTCCAAGTATGCCCTGGGGTTTAGGGTTTAGGGTTTAGGGTTTAGGGTTTAGGGTTTAGGGTTTGGGGTGTTGAGAGTTAGCCCGCTTTAATTGACGGTGCGACAAGAAACGAACAAGGCGCAGAACCAGCAGCGCGCGTTGGCCCTGTGAAGGCGCTTTCATGGCGTTCCAGTATTGGGAACCCACATTGGTTGCTGCAAACCCTTGTGGTGATCATTGGTTAGCTCAACTTCTTTAAACCCCAAGCCCTAGACCCTAAACCCTAAACCCTAAACCCTAAACGTCCCTTGGGTTTCGTCATGTATGGTGCCAAGTTGGCGGGGGCCCGTTTTTCTTTCAACTTTTCCTTAGAGTTCGAGACAGCCAGCATCCATCAGTGTTGACCCTAAACCCTAACCCCTAAACCCTAAACCCTACACCCTAAGCGCGAAACCCCAAAGCAGCCCCTAAACCCTGGAGGGAGAGGAAGGCCAGTAGCCTAACCGGGAACACCTTCGGCGCTCACTCGGGACATTGCGGTTTAGGGTTTAGGGTTTAGGGCTTAGGGTTTAGGATTTAGGGTTTAGGGTTTAGGGTTTAGGGTTTAGGGTTTAGGGTTTAGGGTTTAGGGTTTAGGGTTTAGGGTTAGGGTGGGGTTTGGCATACTTGGGCCGTCTGGCAAAGGCGTCGCATGAAGGCTTCCTTGCTTGAAGGTTCGCAGGCGCACGTAGAACTCGAAGGAGCATAACTGCAGTTGCAACTTTACAAAATGTACACGTCACACCGACACCCTAAACCCTAAACCCTAAACCCTAAACCCTAAACCCTAAACCCTAAACCCTAAACCCTAAACCCTAAACCCTAAACCCTAAACCCTAACCATTAGCCCGCTTGTTACAGTTCGTCAAGAACCATCAAGCGGATGCGATTACAAGCATGTCAACGCCACACCCTGCAGCTCCTGAAAAGACTGTAAGGCCTCTTTAGGGTTTAGGGGTTAGGGTTTAGGGTTTAGGGTTTAGGGTCTAGGGTTTAGGGTTTAGGGTTTCGGGTTTAGGGTTTAAGGTTTAGGGTTTGCTGTGATAGGGCGTAGATGCTGTGAAGGTTAGGTTTCGGAACAAGCTCGAAAGCTTCGTGAGGTGCGAAGAGCAGCTTTGGCCCGATTGTGGAGGGCCGTCTAGCACTTTTCTCCCACCCCACGCCGTCCAAGGTGGCAAGGCTTCCCAAACCTATTCCTTTTAGGGTTTAGGCCTAACCTCAGACAACAGTCCACTTCATGGGTCCGAGAGTCAAAGGAATTGGGGGGTCGGGAGGCAGTTTCAGGGAGGGTTGCAGGAGGTGCCAGCAAGGTCTCAAAAAACGGGGTGGGGTCGGCACTTGCGGTGAGGGGTCCGGGAGGGACCCCCCCCTCAAAATCAGGGGTTCCAGGGTCATGACCCGAGGGTTTAGGGTACTCACTTTACTATAAGGGACCAGCTGGTCATGAGGAGAACGTGTTCCGGTACCGGGCCCATCGTGGGCGCTACCGACCCCCATGCTGTGGGAGGCGGGCGAGCGACCTGGGTCGGCTTGTGCCCTGAGGGGTTTAGGGTTTAGGGTTTAGGGTTCAGCAGCTCATGTACTAGCTTTCACTAGTCACTAGTCGAGCTTCACCCACCCGCCCAATCCCACATCATTAAAGACAATATAAAAGTATCATGTCCAGCTGCATCTTAAACCCTGCGCCTTGAGCCTCAATTATACCCCTAAACCCGGCCTGAACATTCGAAGCCTGTGCCCCCACGAAGGTTTGTGCCTCTACCCACGATGGTTTGCGCCTATGCCCACGAAGGTTTGTGCCTAAATGGGTTGCCCTGAACCCCCTAGACCATCTAGCCACCTAAACCCCAACCTACGAACCCCACACCCCCAAACCCCGAAACCCAAAACCGTCCTAAAACCTAAACCCCAGACCCTAAACCCTAAACCTAAACCCTGAACCCTCTACCGGGCCTTCACCCGAAACTAAGATGCCTTAAAGCCCCCAAGCCCTGTTTTCGGGAGCTGCCGTGCAATTCCAAGGTTGGCCCCTGGAACCCTAGAGTTTAGGGCTTAGGGTTTAGGGTTTAGGGTTTAGGGTTTAGGGTTTAGGGTTTAGGGGTTTAGGGTTTAGGGTTTAGGGTTAGGGCGACAAACAGTCCCAAGTGAGGCCCTGCTCAAAGGCGTTTGGAATCAGGGTTTGAGGCCCAGGGCCTACATCCCTAAACCCTAAAACCTACAAGCCCTACCAAGAATCACAAAGAAAGGGCACGTCCCAAGGGCCTACTTGGAGGATCAAGAGACTGTGCAAGTAATTGTTTAGGGTTTCGTATAGCAAGTAGGATACTCCCCAATTGAGGTCCATTCCAGGGCACTTCCAGCTAAGTCCCCCCAATCCTCCAAGCACCTAGATTCAGAAAAGTCGGAAAAGTCGAGAATGATTTGCGCCGCCACCGGAGCCGGAAATGGGTGCGTCAGCTACACTTTTTCTTTTGAAGTTTGAGGGTTTCTCCTGGGTTTCCCCTAAACCCTAAACCCTCTATACTGCCCCCCCTAGTTAGGGTTATTGAAGGGGAACCTAGGGGGGGGTAGTTTTGAGGGGGGGGGAAGGAGTAGGGAAACCCAGTGAGCTCTGAGGTTTGGGGGTTTAGGGTTTAGGGTTTAGGGTTTAAATTTTAGGTTTAGGGTTTAGGGTTTAGGGTTTAGGGTTTAGGGTTTAGGGTTTAGGGTTTAGGGTTTAGGGTTTAGGGTTTAGGGTTTAGGGTTTAGGGTTTAGGGTTTAGGGTTTAGGGTTTAGGTTAGGGTTTAGGGTTTAGGGTTTAGGGTTTAGGGTTTAGGGTTTAGGGTTTAGGGTTTAGGGTTTAGGGTTTAGGGCGAAGGGTTTAGGGTTTAGGGTTCAGGGTTCATGGGTTCCCCTACTACCCGAGGTTCCCCCCATATTTAAGGCTATTTAGGGAGAATTAAGCCGAATAAGGCTGTTTAAGGGGGAAACCTAGGGGGGGTAGCAGAAAGGGGGGAAGTAGGGGAACCCATGACTTTAGGGTTTAGGGTTAGGGTTCAAGAGTTCCTGGTCGAGCAGTTTCTCGTTTAGGTTCGTTGTTTAGACCATCGAAAAACACCCACCCACCCACCCGGAGTTCCCATAACATTAAGACATACAAAGTTTCTTCTTGTTTTTAGGATGGCTCAACATCGAAACTAATGGGGTTCGCAAGTGTTTAGGTCTCAAGGGTTTAGGGTATCAAGGGTTTAGGGTTTCAAGTGTTTGGGGACTCAAGGCTGGGTCTCAAGGGTTTAGGGGCTCAAGGGTTTGGGGTCTCAAGGGTTTAGGGTCTCAAGGGTTGAGGGGCTCAAGGCCAGGCCTTGCCCACGAATTTTTGGGCCTTGCCCACGAATATTTGGCCTTGCCCACGAATATTTTGGCCTTGCCCACGAATTTTTGGGCCTTGCCCACGAATATTTGGGCCTTGCCCACGAATTTTTGGGCCTTGCGCGCGAATATTTGGGCCTTGCCCACGAACATTTGGGCCTTGCCCACGAATATTTGGGCCTTGCCCACGAATATTTGGGCCTTGCCCACGAATCTTTGGGCCTTGCCCACGAATATTTGGGCCTTGCCCACGAAAATTTGGGCCTTGCCCACGAATATTTGGGCCTTGCCCACGAATATTTGGGCCTTGCCCACGAATCTTTGGGCCTTGCCCACGAATATTTGGGCCTTGCCCACGAATACCATTAAGGTCTATAATTAGATGGTAGGAGAGGTTTAGGGTTTAGGGTTTAGGGTTTAGGGTTTAGGGTTTAGGGTTTAGGGTTAAGGGTTAAGGGTTTAGGGTTTAGGGTTTAGGGTTTAGGGTTTAGGGTTTAGGGTTTAGGGTTTAGGGTTTCGGTTTTAGGGTTTAATTAGGGTTTAGGGTTTGTTTTAGGGTTCAGCTGACAAAGGAGGCTCGGTGGGTTCGGCCTTCCGCAAGCCCCCAAACCCCAAACCCCGAACCCTAAACCCGAAACCCCTAAACCCTAGGGTCTTAGGGCTTGTAGGGTTTGCTGGGTCTGTAGGGTTTGTAGGGTTTTTAGGGGCTTTAGGGTTTTTCGGGCTTTAGGGTTTTTAGGGTTTTTTAGGGTTCAGGGTTTAGGATTTAGGGTTTAGGGTTGAGGGTTGAGGGTTAGGGTTTAGGCTGCAGGGCTCGGGGCTTAGGGCACTACCCATCGGGTGGATTGAGGACAGGGGTTTAGGGTTTAGGGTTTAGGGGTTGAGGGCTTAAGGTTTGGGAGTTCAATCTGCCGTTTCGTGTCTGGCACCCAGGGAAAATCCAGCACGTCCGCGGTGGCGCCTAGAAGTCAGGCGTCTCTGAGGAATCATTTGAGGGGCCCCTGTCTCTCCGCACGGAAAATCGCGACACTTCGAGTCATGGTCCTGCCAGTCTGAGCAAATACAACCCTAAGCCCTAAGAGCCCAAAGGCAACAACCTGGGCCGAACAGCACTGGATCCATAGAGTTCAGGGTTTATGGTTTCGCCTGAACCCTAAACCCTAAACCCTCAACCCTAAACCCAAACCCCAAACCCCACACCTAAACCCTGAACTGAGAAAAGGCCCTCCAACATCGGAGAGCGCAGGGTGCAGACAGGCATGCCGCCTACGCAATGGACGCTGGGCTCCGTCACCCATGGGTCGGCAGGATATATACATAGAGACATTTACGGTGGGATTTAGGGTTTAGGGTTTAGGGTTTAGGGTTTAGGGTTTAGGGTTTAGGGCTTAGGGTGTAGGATTTAGGGTTATTGTTTAAGGGCATATATGAATATATACACACACATACATATATATATATATATATACTTCTATAGATATAGATTATAGACTATAGAACCCCCCGCACCCCAGCACCTACATGTATCTGTATCTGTATATGCATATGTATGTGAAGATATAGATATGCACATTCATACATACAAGAAACCCCCTAGACCCGTAAGCCCTAACGGCTTACAGCACGGCTGCCCTGAACACAAAGACCCCAAACCCTAAACCCTAAACGCTAAGCCCTAAACCCTAAACCCTAACCCCTGCGGGGTGCACTGTTTACAACTCAGGGTTTGGAGCTCGGGCTTCACCTTTAAGATGCTCCCCAACGACATCAGATAGAATTGTCTTCAGGCCCACGTATCCTAGAATCAGGGTCCTTAGAGCCTTAGGGTTTATGGCTTAGGGTTTAGGGTTGAGGGTTTAGGGTTAGGGTTTAGGGATTCTCATACTACCCCTGCCCTATCTGCCCTAGCTGGTGCAGAACCACCATCAACCCCAAACCCTAAACCTTAAACCCGAAACCCTAACCCTAAATCCTAAACCCCAAACCCTAAACCCTAAACCCTATTATTGCGCGGGTTGGGGTCTGGTGGCTGGTCTTGTGGGCTGCAAGCTCCTATGGGTTTAGGGTTTAGGGTTTAGGGTTCAGGGTTCAGGGTTCAGGGTTTCGGGTACTCTATAATCCCTTTTAAGGACTGCTAGTATGAGGGTGAACATCCCAAGATGTGAGTTCCATATTCGCGTGTCGACACTGGATGAGCATGACCCTGAACCCCAAGCGATAAATGGGGGCTTACGAAAAAAAGAACAGGACCCCAAATATAGTCCCCAAAATAGTAGGATTCCCTTATAATAAAGGCCCCCTGTAAGATCCTGCTCCCATAAAGAAAGCGCTTTTTGTGGAAGACCTGAATATGATTCACAGACCGGTTGAGGGTTTAGGGTTTAGCGGGGGGGGGGGGGGGGGGGGGTTGGGGTTTGAGGTTTGAGGTTTGAGGTTTGAGGTTTTGGGTTTAGGGTTTCGGGTTTAGGGTTTAGGGTTTGGGGTTTGGGGTTTAGGGTTTAGGGTTTAGGGTTTAGGGTTTAGGAGCCTCATAACAATGTCTAGAGTCTATGGTTCGGAATCTGCGCAAGACAGGGTCGCGGTTGCTGGTGATGGGGGCCCACCAGGAGAAAAGAGGGGTTTGCGCACCCCCTAAACCCTAAACCCTAAACCCTAAACCCTAAACCCTAAACCCTAAACCCTAAACCCTAAACCCTAAACCCTAAACCCTAAGCCTATAAACCCTAAACCCTAAACCCTAAACCCTAATCCCCAAAACCCTAAACCCTAAACCCTAAACCCGAACCCTAAACCCTAAACCCTAAACCTTTCGGGTTTTGGTCTTCCGAAAACCTCGACCCCGGCCGCGCGCCTCACAGCGGCAGCACCCTCCAGGTGGGCGCTCGTGCTTAAAAAGACAGGTTCCCCCTCTGGGCGCGACCCTCTAGGGTTTAGGGTTTAGGGTTTAGGATTTAGGGTTTAGGGTTTAGGGTTTAGGGTTTAAGGTTTAGGGTTTAGGGTTTAGGGTTTAGGGTTTAGGGTTTAGGGTTTAGGGTTTAGGGTTCAAGGTTCAGGGTTTAGGTTAGGGGTTGGGGCTTAGGGTATGGCTTAGGGCCGTGTGTAGGGTTGGGCTTATGGTTGAGTGCACCCAAGAGAAAGGGACCCGTGTGAAAAGGAAAGCTGGCCCCATGCAACTCAATTCATGAGGCTTGTGGGGCCAAAGGCTAAACCCTAAACCCTAAACCCTAAACCCTAAACCCTAAACCCTAAACCCTAAACCCCATCTCAACCCGGAGAGCCCCCAGGGGTATGGAGCTCTCCGGGAGTCGGGAGTACTCACGTGCTTAAAGGGGGAGCTGCTACCGAGTCGTCAGCCGCCCCCCAGAACTGATCCACCCTTCCGACGATTGCTGGCACAGCTTGGTGCCAAGGGTTTAGGGTTTAGGGTTTAGGGTTTTGGGTTTAGGGTTTAGGGTTAGGGGGGGGTAGGTACCTAGGGAACCTTACGGGAGCTTGGGGAGCCTTCGGGAGTAGTGGGGAGTACCAGAAAAACTTGCGTGCTACATACCCCCGTTGAACCACCCCCCTTTTCCCTTAAGAACCCTAAACCCTAAACCTTAAACCCTAAACCCTAAACCCTGCAACAGAGAAGGCTTGGGGCTTTCGGGGTGTTTCAAGACTGTTTGGTGGGTGTGGTCCGCGCGCGTTCACGATGTCCAAGGCTAAAAAACAAAGGCCACCCCTGCACCTTGGGAGTCTCAAAGGCGCAGGTGAGATAATTGTGGCTGGTTACTTGAGCCTTTTGCCGAAGGACCCTTCATCCCACCCCCACGCCCCCTGCTGCGGTGTTGAGGGTTTAGGGCTCTCAGGTTGGAATGTGGGGTGTGGGGTGTGGGGTGTGGGGTGTGGGGTGTGGGGTGTGGGGTGTGGGGTGTGGGGTGTGGGGTGTGGGGTGTGGGGTGTGGGGTGTGGGGTGTGGGGTGTGGGGTGTGGGGTGTGGGGTGTGGGGTGTGGGGTGTGGGGTGTGGGTTTGGGGTTGACGCGGACTTGGAGATTGGGTTTGGGCTTTGGGGCGTGTTGTAAGTTTGTGGTGGGGCGAAAGGAAGCATGACCTTGCTTCATCCACTCTAAACCCTAAACCCTGAGGTCCCCAGCCAAAGCCATGGTATGCGCTACTTGAAGGATCACGGCTAGTGCCTTCTAGAATTCTAGTCTGTAAACCACACCCTCAGCTCTGAGCCTTTATACCCCTGAACCCGAAACCCCTGAACCTTTAAACCCTTGAACCCCTGAACCCCCAAACCACTCAACCGTAGACCCCCACATGCACCAGCATTCGCGCACCTCCCCTCCCTCCCCCCATCCCCCCATGGTATCACCCCCGGTGGTTCATGGCGGGTTTACGGTTTAAGTTTTGGGTTTGAGGTTCCCCCCTCAACTCCTGTGGTTTATGGTCTGTGGTTCATGGTTTAGGGTTTGGCTTTTGGGGTTAGGCTGCAGGGTTTAGCGTGCAACCCAGCCCCCCCGCGTGCTTGATGGTGGGTTTAGTCCCCTCTCCCCCCTTTAGCTCGTGGCATGTTGAGGGTTCACGGATTAGGGTTTAGGTGTCGGCCTCTCCTCCATTGTGGCACGTGGCGGGTTTGGGTTTTAGGGTTTACGGGTTTTCGAGAAGTCCTCAGCCTTGTTCGCTCCTGGGAAGTCCCCCCCCTTCCCAGCCCTCAACCGTAAACACCCAAAAACCACCAATTTCATGTCTTTAAGCTTTGACGCGCTTTGTTTGGAAGATTCATGGTAGTTGCTTACGATATTTTCCCTGGTTGCTTCGTCTACTTTCGCATTGTATTTGTGGTGTTTCGGGTCTGGTTGTCGGACTGTCGTTTCCTTGAGGGGGGGTGCGGGGTGAAAACGTCCCTCCAAAATGCACTGTCCTTGCACCCGCAATTCACCCAAAGCCTCGAGCACCTGTATCCCAAAACACGTCACTTTACCCTCACTTCGCACCCAATGCCCCAAGCACCCTCATCCAAAAACACTTCTTTGCAGAATCCGTTCGCACCCACCGCCCAAAGCACCGTCACCCAAAATCCTTCCTCTTCCTCAAAAAATATTTCTAACGTTTCGAAGGTATCGAATGCTTTGACAAGCAGCCTTCGAAACATTCGAACACTAAACTGTCGCGAGTCTTTGAGTCCCCTTAAGCAAAGTAGTTTTGTGCTGACTTAGAGACCTGCATTTGACCCTAAACTTGGGGGTGGGCTCTACCATCATTTACTATGGGATTTGCGCTACCCACCGTGGGCCCTCCGTTACAGCTCCGTTACAGCAACTGCTACAGTTCCGTTACAGCTCCGTTGCACCTCCGTTACAGCTTCCACTAGAGCTCCGTTACAACTCTGTTGCACCTCTGTTACAGCTTCCGTTACAGTTCCGTTACAGCTTCCGTTACAGTTCCGTTGCAGCTCCGTTACAGCTCCGTTACAGCTCCCTTGCACCTCCGTTACAGCTCCGTTACAGCTTCCGTTACAGCTCCGTTACAGCTCCGTTGCACCTCCGTTACAGCTCCGTTACAGCTTCCGTTACAGTTTCCGTGACAGCTCCGTTACAGCTCCATTGCAGCTCCGATGCACCTCCGCTGCAGCTCCGTTACAGCTTCCGTTACAGCTCAGTTATACAGCTCCGTTACAGCTCCGTTACATCTCCGTTACAGCTCCGCCACAGCTCCCGTTACAGCTCAGTTGTACAGCTCCGTTACAGTTCCGTTATCAAGTTGCTGCTTCAGCTACGGCTCCGTTACAGCTTCCGTTACAGCATCGCTGCAGCCGGTAGCGCTCCGTTGCAGCCTTCCGATACGACTCCGTTACAGCTCCGCGACAAGTCCGTTACAGCTCCGCTCCTTTCCGTTACAGTTTCCGTTACAAGCCCCGTTACAAGCCCCGTTACCGGCGAGCATTTCTGTCATAGTAGAGGCCTGCAAATGATGGTAGAGCCCCGCCCCAACCCTAAACCCTAAACCCTAAACCCTAAATAAACCCTAAACCCTAAACCCTAAACCCTAAACCCGAAACCCTAAACCCTAAACCCTAAACCCTAAACCGCGCACTTACTTTGCCGAAACAACTTGGGAAAATGAGGCGGGGCGTCATACGGAAGCATGCATCTTTGTGGAGTTTTAGGAACAACTTCCAGGTGCGCTTACCCTACATCTGGCTTTTGGCTTAAGGTTTGGGACTTTGGGTTTAGGGTTTAGGGTTTAGGGTTTAGGGTTCCGGGTTTGGGGTAGAATGCCTTGCTTGATACCTGAACCCTGAAACTTTTCGCAAGGTCCTCATAATGGCAAAGGCTCAAATTGCCCTGGCATCATAACTCCAATCGCTTCCCTAAGGCTCATGACAGGGGCTTCCAACTGATCGATGACCAGCCGATGCGAACCGTGCCTTGGTGCGGGTTAGGGTTTAGGGTTCAGGGTTTAGGGTTCAGGGTTCAGGGTTTAGGGTTTGGGGTTTAGGGCTTAGGGTTTAGGGTTCAGGGTTTAAGGTTTAGGGTTTAGGGTTTAGAGTTTAGGGTTCAGGGTTTAGGGTTTAGGGTTTGGGGTTTAGGGGGGTTAATAGGGTTTCGGGTTTAGGGTTTACCCTTTAGTTCAGGACTTTCTCAACACGCAGTCGGGATCCGTAAGCCCCAACTCTAAAGCCTAAACCTAAGCGAAGGGGGGGTGACTGGGTTTGAGGGACTCTCTAAGCACTTCAAAAGAAGAACGGCCGAAGCCGTAAACCCCTAACCCTAAACCTTAAGCTCCTAGCTGGGAACTCCACCCCTTCCCTGAAGGGCAAGTTCCTAGAAGCACTCTGAACTCCTCTCGCTTATCGGGTTCTTAAGGGAGCTTATCGGGTTCTTAAGGGAGGGGGGTTCAAGGGGGATACAGTATGTAACCCCAGGTTCCCTAATACTCCCTAAGCTTCCCTAAGGTTCCCTATGTACCTACCCCCCCATGAACCCCCAACCCTAAACCCTAAACCCCAAACCCTAAACCCCCCCATGAACCTCCTAAGAACCCTATAACTCTGGAATGGAATGGAATGGAACAGAATGGAATGGTGTCTGTATGTATGTAGGTATGTATGTATGTGTGTATGTATGTATGTATGTATGTATGTATGTATGTATGTATGTATGTATGTATGTATGTATGTATGTATGTATGTATGTATGTATGTATGTATGTATGTATGTAGTATGGATGCATGCATGTATGTATGTGTGTATGGGTTTTGGTTATGGCAAGTCTGGGACTTGGGGTTTAGGGCTTATATAGGGGCTCGGGTTTAGGATATAGACTACCCCTCCGCTCCCTCATTCCCTGCGAAACCCTGAACCCGAAACCCTAAACCCCCCCCCCTCCTTAACTCAACTTACGAACCTTACTTACTAAGTCAAAGCCCTTCCAAGTACGAAGTATAGGGTTTGTGCAAGCAGGGATGAGGCCGGCTTTGGATTTAGGGTTCAGGGTGTCAGGTTTGCGGGCTTAGGGTTTAGGGTCTAGGGTTTAGGGTTTAGGGTTTAGGGTTTGGGGTTTAGGGGGTTTAGGGTTTAGGGTTTAGGGCTACTTAGGGCTTGCTCAGAAATGGTTTAGGGTTGAGGGTTGACTGGTTCAGGGTTGAGGATTGACTGGCTTAGGGTTTAGTGAGTGGTTTAGGATTCAGGGTCTACGGAGGGATGGAGCATTTGGCTTTACAGGGAAACCTGCTCCGACCCAATCCCCATTCTCTGAAACCCTAGACCCCAAGCCCTAAACCCTAAACCGTAAACCCCGGTGGGATATGGGACATCCGGACACCCCAAACCCGAAGCCCTTTCCCCTGCACCAAGACAACAAGGCAACCCCTCAACTCAGAAAACCCTGAACCCTAAACCCGAAACCCTAGACCCTAAAACCTAAACTGAAAGCCCCAAACCTGAACCCTGAACCCTGAACCCTGAACCCTAAACCCTAAACCCTAAACCCCCCCCCCCACCTGTCTGACTTGAGAGCCACATCCAACGCGGTCTTCCCTGCCGAATCGGTGGCCTGCGCGGGGTTGAGGCCAAGAGTCCCTCACAGTTTCGGGTTTAGGGGTTTAGGGGTTTAGGGTTTAGGGTTTAGGGTTTAGGGTTTAGGGTTTAGGGTTTAGTGTTTGGGGTTTGGGGTTTGGGGTTTGGGGTTTAGGCTCTAGAATTTTGGGGTTTCGGGTTTACATGTTGGGGTTTAGGGTTTGGGGTTGAGGGCCTAGGGTTTTTACGGCTTACGGCCTGGGATTCTTGGGATGTTCCCCCTTATACTAGCAGTCCTTAATAAGGATAATAGTACCCCCTCTTATAATCCCTATCAAGGACTGTTGGTATATGGGAGAACATCCCAACCGAACCCTAAACCCGAAACCCTAAAGCCTAAACCCAGCGGCCTCCAGGGTTTAGGATTTACGGCTTTCTTGAGGTTGTGGGGTTTAGGGTTTAGGGTTCAGGGTTTAGGGTGTAGGGTTTAGGGTCTAGGGTCTAGGGTGTAGGGTTTAGGGTCTAGGGTTTAGGGTTTAGGGTTTAGGGTTTAGGGTTTAGGGTTGAGGGTTGAGGGTTTAGGGTTTAGGGTTTAGGGTTTAGGGTTTAGGGTTTAGGGTTAGGCTGGGTTTCCGTGATTTCCCTGAGCCTGAAGCCATCAATCTCGAAAGCCGGCAAACCCTTCACTTACGCCCTAGCATGGCCAAAACCCCTAAACCCAAAGCCCTGAACCCTAAACCCTAAACCATGAACCCTAAACCCTGAACCCTGAAGCCTAAACCCTGAACCCTAAACCCTAGACCCTAAACCCTAAACCCTAGACCCTAAACCCTAAACCCTAAACCCCAAACCCTAAACCCTAAACCCAAACCCTAAACCCTAAACCCATGCCCTGGCGCCCAACAAGCACACACAACACGCAAGCCCCAAACCCGCAAGCCCCGAGACTCTAGCCCTCATACCCTCCCAACCACTAAACCCCTAGGGTTTAGGGTTTAGGATTTGGGGTTTAGCGTTTAGGGTTTAGGGTTTAGGGGTTCAGGGTTTAGGGCTTCGCGTTTAGGGCTTAGGGTTCAGGATTTAGGGCTTAGGGTTTCAGGATTTAGGGTTTGGGGATTGGGGTTTAGGGTTCAGGGTTTAGGGGCTTACTGGGGGGTTTAGAGCTTCTTCTTCTTCTTCTTTTTATTCTTCTTCTTCTTCTTCTTCTTCTTCTTCTTCTTCTTCTTCTTCTTCTTCTTCTTCTTCTTCTTCTTCTTCTTCTTCTTCTTCTTCTTCTTCTTCTTCTTCTTCTTCTTCAGGAGCGGCCCAGCCCTGTGGGCATACCCCGGAATTCACGAAGCCCTAAACCTTAACACCCTAAAACCCGACAACCGCTGAACCCTAAACCCTGAGCCCAAAACCCCTGAACCCCAAAACCGTAAACCCGATAACCCCAAACCCTAGGCCGCAGCGCCAGGCCCTAAAACCTCAACCCCTAACCCTAAACCCTAAACCCCCAAACCCTGAACCCTAAACCGGAAATCCTGAACTCCTGAAGCCCCTCGCGCTCAAAGTTCTCAGGTCCCTTATTATTTGTGGGCCTGTACTTGGGGAACCCTGCTATACCCCTTCTATACCCCGAAAACCCATGGCCCAAACCCTAAACCCTATAAACCTTGAAAGCTTAGTTGCTGAGTTCTTAAGCCCCCCAAAAAGTGTACTCTTTCAGTTCTAGAGGGGGTTATAGTATCCCAAAAAGTGTAAAGTGCACTCACTCAGCTACTAAGAAAGAAAGCAACAAGCGACCAATGTAACTTCCTTGAGAAAGTTCAAAGCACCTGCGGGTTCGCGCGGTTCTTCAACAGAACCTGGACAAGCCTTGAGACAATGTTAGGGTTTAGGGTGTAGCGTTTAGGGTTTCGGGTTTAGGGTTTAGGGTTTAGGGTTTGGGGTTTAGGGTTTAGGGTTTAGGGTTTAGGGTTTAGGGTTTAGGGTTTAGGGTTTAGGGCTTCGGAATTAGGGTTTGGGGGACTTGCTGGCTCTTAGGGTAGGAGGGAGAGCAGCTGAGGGCGTTCTAGGGTCGGAGATGGAAAGACATCTTGCACCATGCGAGGAACCCTAAACCCCTTAAAGGGGGGGTTTAGGGTGCAGGGTTTAGGGTTAGGGGCTAGGGGTTAGGGCTTTAGGGCTTAGGGCCCAGGTTACATCTGAGAACCCCTTATATACCCTATACAAATTAAGGGTACATACATCAAAACCCTACAAAGGAGGTTGCGGACCATATTTAAGGGCCCATGAAACTACCCTCAGAGAAACCCGAAACCCGAACCCAAAACCCCTGCTCCTAAACCCACTTAAGACTGGCTGGTCATGGGCGGAGGAAGATGATAATCCAAGACCAAATCCTTCATATTCCCCTAAACCCTAAACCCTAAACCCTAAACTTCTCAAGACAAGTTGCAGAAGGGGGCACGGGGGGTGAGGCAACTTATGTGTGCTTCAAGTGGCGCAAGGCTTACAGGGGACTTCGCCCCGTATTTCTTTTTCTACTGTTTTTTAGGGTTTCGGGTTTAGGCTTTAGGCTTTAGGGTTTAGGATTCAAGCCGAAACCCTGAACCCCGCGACCATATGAAACACAGCATTCTTGAGCCCAATCCCCTAAACCCCTAAACCCTAGATCCGAAACCCTAAACCCTACACCCTAAACCCTAAACCCTAAACCCGAACCTTTGGGCGAGCAGAGGGGCTGCGGATCGCCCAGACCAGCAGCCACGTGAAGGGGGAAGGTCCGCTCTGGCCTAGGCATAGACAGGGTTCAGGGTTCAGGGTTCAGGGTTCAGGGTTTAGGGTTTAGGGTTTAGGGTTTAGGGTTTAGGGTTTAGGGTTTAGGGTTTAGGGTTTAGGGTTTAGGGTTTAGGGTTTAGGGTTTAGGGTTTAAGGTCTAGGGTTGTTCAGGGTTTAGGGTGTGGGGTTTTGGGGTTGGGGTTTTTCAGGGTTTATGCTTTTTAGGGTCTTTTCGGGTTCGAGTATAGGGTTTAGGGTTTTCAGGGTTTCCAGGGTTTAGGGGGTAGGCTAGGGCTGAGGGTTTAGGATTTCGAGTTCAAGGTTTTGGGGGTTTAGGGTTCAGAGTTCGAGGGTGAGGGTTCAGGGGTTCGGGGTTCAGCGTTGGGGGTGAGGTTTAGTCCTGAATAGGCCCTGAAACTGCCCTAAACCTCAACCCTCAAACGTAAGCCCCAAGCCCTAAACCCTACACCAAACCCTGAGCCTGAGAACTTAGGGTTTAGAGTTTAGGGTTTAGGGTTTAGGGTTTAGGGTTTAGGGTTTAGGGTTTAGGGGTTCTAACCCCAAACCATGTACCCTCAAGCCCCGGACCCCCAGGAAACTGCACTTCTAAGCCGGCCTCGAAGTCTGGTACAGAGGACCCTGAGTAGAGCCCACATAGCACCCCAAACCCTAAACCCTAAACCCTAAACCCTAAACCCTAAACCCTTAAACCCTAAACCCTAAACCCCGAACCCTTGGCCTGAAGAAGCTCCAGCAGGAAGAGCGTATCCTGGGTTCCGTGACATCCTCTGAGAACTGGTGGGCCTTCGGCTTCGGCTTTTGGGGTTTGGGGTTTAGGGTTTGGGGTTTAGGGTTTAGGGTTTAGGGTTTAGGGTTTAGGGTTTAGGGTTTAGGGTTTAGGGTTTAGGGTTTAGGGTTAGGTTTAGGGTTTAGGGTTTAGGGTTTAGGGTTTAGGGTTTAGGGTTTAGGGTTTAGGGTTTAGGGTTTAGGGTTTAGGGTTTAGGGTTTAGGGTTTAGGGCTGTAGGGATCTAGGCTTTTGGGCTTTGGACATGTACTCTGCAAAAGGATTGCTAAGCCAAGCACATTGCCTCGTAGTCTGCTCCGGCAAGGTCGATCATTCTAAAAGGCTTGGTTGCGGCCGGGCGGCGGGTCAAACTGTAAACACAGAAACCCCCGAACAACCCTGAAACCCCAAACTCCCTAAACCCCGGCGCCCCCAAAACATCTTCAGGAAGATCCCTTAAGCAGACGAACGTTGCCAATCCTCATTTCTTGGGATGGTCCGTATTCATCCTTAATCCCTAAACCCTGAACCCTGAACCCTAAACCCTGAACCCGAAGCCCTAAACCCTAAACCCTAAACCCTAAACCCTAAAACCCTGAACCCCATCTCCCATGGCCTGGAGGAACTCGCGCAGGTCCCGCGCGCACTTTTCGGACTCCAGGTGCCTCCGCTTTCGCTGCGGATCCTTGTCTGTCTCTTCGTCTCGCAGCTCCTCGCCGCTCCGGGGCTTGCGGGGAAAGAGGGGCTTGCAAGGCATTTAATGCCCTAAACCCTAAACCCCAAACCCTAAACCCTACACCCTAAACCCAAACCCTAAACCCTAAACCCGTAAACCCCTAACCCCTAAACCCCCTAAACCCCTAAACCCTATACGGATTTGAACGGAGGTTTAGGGTTCGGGTACTCGGGTTTAGCTGCTACTCTGAAAGCCGTTTCGAAACCTCATCTACCGGCGTGCTGCACGATGCCATCCGGTGAATGTTCATCTCCCAACATCTCCTAACAGTCGATATACGATTCCAACGACAAACATAATAAGCAATGACAACAATGATCACAAGGGTAATGAGAATAGCAAGGGTCATGGTAGAAAACAACAAGCAAAGTAGCTAACAAATAGCAACAATCATGATCATCATGGGCTTAGGGTTTAGGGTTTAGGGTTTAGGGTTCAGGGTTCAGGGTTCAGGGTTTAGGGTTCAGGGTTCAGGGTTTAGGGTTTAGGGTTTAGGGTTTAGGGTTTAGGGTTTAGGGTTTAGGGTTTAGGGTTTAGGGTTTAGGGTGACTCCTGTAAGATCTCCAGGTCGAGGAAGTGGGGAAGCTGGGTCGGAGCAGGGGCTGCGTTCGCCATGGCAAGGCAAGCGGCAAGGACGAACTGCTTGAGCCTTACGAAGGGACCAACAGTGCTGGGTGTAGAGACTTAGGGGATTAGGGTTTAGGGTTTAGGGGTTAGGGTTTAGGGTTTAGGATTTTAGGGTTTGAGGCGAAACCCTGAGCCTTAAACACGTACGGTTTTGGTAGCAAGTGCCAAGCCGGATGCGGGCGGGCAGAGCCCATCCACTCATGATGACTGGGCAGAATATGGTGGAATACTCCTACCCCCCCCCCCCAAAAAAAAAAAAAAAATCCTAAACGCCCTAAACCCTAAACCCTAAACCAAAAACCCTAAGCCATCTCGAATTCCCAAGCCGCTACTGCGACCGCGAAAAAAAAAACACAGTGCCCTAAACCCTAAACCCTAAACCCGGAACCCTAAACCCTCAAACCAGTCCACCTCTCTCCTCTCTTGGCTTTGGGGAACCCGAAACCCGAAATCCTCAGCCCTAAACCCTAAACCCTAAACCCTAAACCCTAAACCCTAAACCCTAAACCCACCACGTCCGAACCCCCCGAACCCAAAGCCTGCAGGAGCTGCTCCAGACGGTCAGGGCTGGGACCTTAGGGTTTAGGGTATAGGGTTTAGGGTATAGGGTATAGGGTATAGGGTTTAGGGTTTAGGGTTTAGGGTTTAGGGTTTAGGGTTTAGGGTTTAGGGTTTAGGGTTTAGGGCCTAGGAGATTGCATGCCGCTTAAGGCTTAGGGCTTAGGGCTTAGGGCTTAGGGCTGAGGATTTAGGGTTTGGGGTTTAGGGTTTAGGGTTTAGGGCTTAGGGTTTAGGATTTAGGGTGTAGGGTTTAGGGCCCAGCGGCAGTGTTCGCTTCCATCTTCCATGGCCCTCAAGCACGCTAAAGGTACGGGGTCTTAGTAGGGAATGGGGGGATGAGGCAGAACCCTAAACCCTAAACCCTAAACCCTAAACCCTAAACCCTAAACCCTATATTATATGTTCTCGTTTAAGGGGTCCTCTAGGGTAGCTACTTGATTCAGTCCCTACTAAGAATCATCATTCCCTAGTAAGAACCAGTCGAAAAGCCTTGAGAATCGCCAGACTGAGTAAGTAGTGAATCGGCAGTGCCTTTCAAGAAGATCGCCCCAACTAAGGTGCCTTTTTAGGTTTAGGGCTTAGGGCCGGGCATTGAAAAGTCTAGTTACTTCGTACTAAGCCACTCGAATCCTCTAAGCAATTAAGCCCCAAACCCCAAACCCCAAACCCCAAACCCCAAACCCTAAACCCTAACCCCAAACCCCCAAACCCCAAACACTTAAGCCAACACTCTAAACACCAAACCCTAAAACTTCAACATCCCACAAGGAGCCTCCGCCATCGGGCCACAAAGCGGCGATCAAGTGATGAATGCCTTTGCGACGTTTGGGGTGTGATGTTTAAGGCTTCAGGGTTCGAAGGTTAGGGATTAGTTGAGGATTTGGAGGTAGGTAGGTAGGTAGGTAGGTAGGCAGGTAGGCAGGTAGGGTTTAGAGTGTAGGGTTTAGGATTTAGGATTTAGGCTGTAGGGTTTAGGATTTAGGGTTTGGGGTTTAGGGTTTAGGGTTTAAGGTTTTTAGGGTTTAGGTAGATTGGTCAGAACCGCTTTTGATGAAGCTCGGTGCAACCGGTTGGTGCTTCATGCGGCTTTTCCCGTTCACAAAACCAAGGCCAGTGACTGTGACAGTGCTGTTGAGCAGCGGGCCCACATCCTCAGCAGTCCCGACGGTCACTGACTGCATTAGCAGCCTGTCGTTTCACAGTATTTCTGATCTGGTCCACGGCAACCGGTGGGATGTTCCACGTGCTATGAACGTACGCCGCCATTGTGCTCAATGATGTCAGCACCAGTACATTCAGTCAAAGACACCTGACTGACACACCTTATCTACCCTGTCCCCGTTGACCTAGTTGGTCTTTAGCTGCCGTTTCTAAGCCTTCTTTAACCCTAAACCCTGTACCCTCTAAACCCCAACCTAAAGCCTGCCGGACAAAAGAACTCTGCAAAAGAAACTGAGCCCTCAACATGCAGAACCCCAAAACCCTAAGCCCGAGACCTTAATATCCCAACCCTAAGGCCTGAAACCCTAAAACCGGAATCTGCAAACCTGATTATAAGGTTCTTGCGGGAGGGGGTTCATGGGGGAAGGAGCCTAGGGAACCTTAGGGAAGCTTAGGGAGCCTTTGGCAAGAGTGATAAGTGTCAGCGAACCTTGGGTTACATACCCTCCTGAGCCCCCCTCCCTGAAGAACCCGTGAACCTGAACCATGAACCCAGAACATGTTTAAACCGTCTGTAGAACCGAAAGCCCTGAACCCCCCCCCCTCCCTCAAAAAAAACAACTACACTCCCGAAACCCTTTAAACCCTCAACCCCAAAGTCCTAAAGTCTGAGACCCTAAACTCTATAACCCCCAAATCCTAGCCCTAAACCCTAAACCCTAAACCCTAGCCCTAAACCCTAAACCCTCAAACCCTTTGAACCCTGAGCAACCCAACTCTCTGAGGCCGGCAATGAATCAAGAGGTCGGTGGAGGCACAGGGCCTGCGCCTGGCGCGGGGAGCGGTTTTGGGGTTGTTATGTTTAGGGTTTAGGGTTTAGGGTTTGGGGTTTGGGGTTTAGGGTTTAGGGTTTAGGGTTTAGGGTTTAGGGTTTAGGGTTTAGGGTTTAGGGTTTAGGGTTTAGGGTTTAGGGTTTAGGGTTTAGGGTTTAGGTTTGGAGGTTTGAGGTTGATGGACCCCGCTGTCACCTGCGTCTCCTCAGGCACTGGCGGCCAGGTGAATCGCGCCTCACGGACCTGCGCTTGAGGTGCTGCATTTGGACGTTCATGGGCACTGATAACCCCAATTATAACTGTACTTATAAACGCCCTGAGCCCCCTAAGTAGGTTATAAGTAGACTTATAAGTAGGGTGATAAGTATCCACGAACCTCCAGGTAGAAACGCTCAGGGTTCAGGTTCTGCATGCCACCTTACGAACCCTAATTACCAAGTCAAAAAGGCTCAGAATTCAGGGTTTCAGGCTTGGACAGCGCAGGGGCTAAGTGGTGGCGGGGAAGGGGCTGGGAGGGGGGGAGAGGGATTCGTGAGCGGGGAGGTTTGCGGTTCGGGGTGAGTTGCAGATGGGTGCAAACGACACAAAGGTGTAACCCTAAAACCCCGCAAAACCCCCAAACCCTCAACTCGTTGTCATTATTCTCATTAGAGTTCTAGCTGCATACGTACTGCAATGCAATGCAATGCAACGCAAATCAAAGCAATGCAATGCAATGCAAATCAAAGCCATGCAATGCAATGCAATGCAATGCAGTGCAGTGCAATGCAATGCAATTCAAATCTAATCTAATCTAACCGTAATGCAATGTATACATATCATCACCATCATTGTCAATAGATTCAATGCTGTATTTCCTATGAATACTGTTCTACCATTGTCATTAGTTTTGGCACTAGTTCAATCATGATTTCTGCGATTCAATGAATTAAAAAATATTCTTTGTTGCAAATGCAACCTATCATCTTCCTTTCTACACCCAGGAAGTTGAGGCATACGCGCGTGCCTTTCAGGGCTTCGGGTTTAGGGTTTAGGGTTTCGGGTTTCGGGTTTCCAAACCCTAGACCCGAAACCCTAAACCCTGAACTCGACACCCCTAAAGCCCCGCCCCGAAGCAATCCCGAAATCTTAAACCCCCCCCCCGCCCGCCTAAACCCTAAACCCTAATCCCTTTCACACCCTTTAAACCCTAAAACCCCGAACCCTAAACCTGCACGCGACTCTCCCCATGCTCCCCTCTAAACTCTAAACCCTAAACCCCCAACCCTAAACCCTAAAACCCTCAACCCTAAACCCTAAACCCCTAAACCCTAAACCCTAAACCCTAAACCCCAAACCCTAAACTCCCCAGGTTCCACCTCGGCCGCTGTCAATGAGCAGAGTGCCGCCCAGTAGAAAATCGCGGGGAACTCGAGCTGGCCCTCCTGTAACAGGGTTCTTAAACGAGGGGGGGGGTTTGGGGTTTAGGGTTTCGGGTTTAAGGTTTAGGGTTTAGGGTCTAGGGTTTAGGGTTTAGGGTTTTGGGTTTAGGGTTTACGGTTTAGGGTTTTGGGTTTCGGGTTTAGGGTTTAGGGTTTAGGGTTTAGGGTTTAGGGTTTAGGGTTTAGGGTTCCAACAGGGCCGGTCGATTTGGAAGGGCCAAGGCCAAGGCCAAGGCCGCGCGGGCGTGGGCCAGGACACGGCATTGGCCCCAAAGCCTGACCAACAGGGCCGGTCGATTTGCTGCCATTAAAGTTAAAACAAGACCAAGCAGAGACCCTTGAGTGCCCAACAGGGCCGGTCGATTTGCCGTGGCCAAGGCCAAGGCCAAGGCCGCGCGCGCGCGCGCGCGCGCGGGCCAGGACAAGGCCAGACGCTTGAGCGCTCAACAGGGCCGGTCGATTTGGAAGGGCCAAGGCCAAGGCCAAGGCCGCGCGCGCGCGGGCCAGGACAAGGCCAGACCCGCTGGTCGATTTGGAAGGGCCAAGAGTGCCCAACAGGGCCGGTCGCTTTGGAAGGGCCAAGGCCAAGGCCAAGTGCCCAACAGGGCCGGTCGATTTGGAAGGGCCAAGGCCAAAGCCAAGGCCGCGCGCGCGCGGGCCAGGACAAAACCAGACTCAACAGGTCGATCTGGAAGGGCCGAGGCCAAGGCCAAGGCCGCGCGCGCGCGCGGGCCAGGACAAGGCCAGACCCTTGAGTGCCCAACAGGGCCGGTCGATTTGGAAGGGTCAAGGCCAAGGTCAAGGCCGTGTGCGCGCGGGCCAGGACAAAACCAGACCCGCGAGTGCCCAACAGGCCCCGCGCGCGCGTGTGCGGGCCAGGACAAGGCCAGACCCTTTGAGTGCCCAACAGGGCCGGTCGATTTGGAAGGGCCAAGGCCAAGGCCGCGCGCGCGTGGGCCAGGACAAGGCCAGACCCTTGAGTGCCCAACAGGGTTTAGGGTTTGGGGTTTGGGGTCCCTTATCAGAACCCTACCACCTCTATAGCCTGGAAAACAAGATCGTAGGGATCTCAACACTCACAGACCTGAATCCAAAAGCCCATGAAAACCCGAGCTTGGGATGTTTCCCCCTTATACTAACGGCCCTTCATAGGGATGATTGTAGGGTTTACCATAATCCCTATCCCAGACCACAAACCACTTAGGGTTATCCCCCAGAATTGGGGCTTGGTCCCTAAACCCTAAACCCTAGACCCTGAAGCCGAGGATCCTCTATAAATGATGGGTGGAACCTAAACCCTGACCGCTAGACAAGGTCATATCCCTAAACCCTAAACCCTAAACCCTAAACATATAAAGAGCGGGCAAGGTCATATGAAAAGCGAGCAATGTCGTATGAAGAGCGGGCAGGGTTTAGGGTTTAGGGTTTTGGGTGTGGGGTTTAGGGTTTTAGGGTTTTAGGGTTTAGGGTTTAGGGGTTTAGGGTTTAGGGGTTTAGGGTTTAGGGTTTAGGGTTTAGGGTCTAGGGTTTAGGGTTTAGGGTTTAGGGTTTAGGGTTCAGGGTTTGATTCATTTTTAACATACAGCAGGCAGGGTCATACCAGGACGTGTTCATCGACTTCTCAGAGCTAATCGGCCTCTCAGTGCTAACCGGCCTCTCAGTGGCTGTTCCCCAAACTACATGTACGTACTGCGTGCAAATTAAACATCAATTTCTGAGTTTGAAAGGATAATACATGGACAAACTTTGCTGGGCGGTCTGGACGACGTGCTATACGGATTGGTTGCTTCGCTCCTTCCGAGACTAAGCTGTGCTGTGTTTATTGACTGACAAAAATGCTCAAAAGTCTTCCTTGTTGGCCAAAATATATAACTGCTCTGTGCTACATGCTCTATGAGGGTTTGGGTCGGCGTTAGTGATTTGTTTGTCGGTTATGTGCTGTTTCTTTGCCGCAGTGTATCGCCCCACAAAAGCCGTTCGCTCTGGGCGCCGCGGCATGACGAAACAAAATGAAAACTGAAATAGCATTTAGGGTGACAGTTTCAGCGCGTCTACGAAGAGATGGACAAGAACAACCACGAATCACCCAGCTATGTACCGGAGCAATCTGACACACCAACCGGCAGTTTACGTAGACACAAACAATTTTTACACCGAATGACATAACATTCCTTCAACAAAACAAACCATTCTGCAAAGCAAGCTGTCCCTGGCGCGCACAGGCAGATGGTCACGACGCGAGATGTGTCAGTTGGTTCCAGCACATGCATTAACATGCGCACGCATGACGCTGCCAGCTTCTGAGAGTCTTCAGTCCGTTCGGGTGTTGTTTTGGTTTGCCCTGGATCTTCTTGGATCTTCTTGGTTTCGAGCTTTTCGCCCCTTAGGTAAGGGCTTGTGATTGGACATCTATCCGATACGATCACTTCCAGTTCGGGTTGTCGGGGCTCTGTCTCGTCGTTTTTCCGGATATCAACACACATTCTCCTTGCACATTCAGTGTTGGAGCTTTGTCTGTAGTCCATGCTGCTTTTTTGTATCCCCCGGTGTCCGGGGTCCGTGTATACTTCGGCCAAAAATTTACCTTTTTTTCGGTCTTGCAGATGTTCCCTCTAAGTCTTTTCAAGTTTGGAACTCCCTTGTTTATGCTGTGACTTCGGATCTTTGCAGCTTTGGTCGTTTTCCTTTGTGAAAGCCCATCGGCAACATAAACGTTAACAGAAGCAAAAACATGCCGAGAGTCAGAGAAGCGTTAAACCGTCGCGAGAATGGTTTACAGCAGGAGATGTGAGGAGGGCAGTATGTGAACGCAAACGCGGCCAGGGGATGAACGCGGACAGCACATCCACAGCACGGGGTACATGGGGTACACGGGGTGCACGGGCCGGGTGCACGGGGTGCACGGGGTGCACGGGGTACACGGGGTACACGGGGTGCACGGGGTACACGGGGTACACGGAGTACACGGGGTGCACGGGGTGCACGGGGTATACACGGGGTACACGGGGTACACGGGGTACACGGGGTACACGAGGTACACGGGGTACACGGGATAGGTCCACGGGGTGCACGGGGTGCACGGGGTGCACGGGGTACACTGGGTACACGGGTGCACGGGGTACACGGGGTACACCGAGTACACGGGGTGCACGGGGAACACGGGGTACACGGGGTACACAGGGTACATGGGGTACACGGGGTAATGGGGTGCACGGGGTGCACGGGGTGCACTGGGTACACGGGGTACACGGGGTGCACGGGGTACACGGGGTACACGGGGTACACGGGGTACACGGGGTGCACGGGGTGCACGGGGTGCACTGGGTCCACGGGGTACACGGGGTGCACGGGGTACACGGGGTACACGGGGTACACGGGGTACACGGGGTACACGGGGTACACGGGGTACACGGGGTACACGGGGTACACGGAGTACACGGGGTACACGGGGTGCATGGGGTACACGGAGTACACGGGGTGCACGGGGTGCACAGGGTGCACGGGTAGACGGGGTACACAGGTTCACGGGGTACACTGGGTTGACTGTGTATACAAGCGGGTACACAGAAAAAGTCCGGGGCGGGGGGGGGGGGGGGGTGAAAAAAAAAAAACAGGCCCCCAGTCTCCGCCAATCGACCGTGTACTACCGTGTATCTGCGTGTATTCGGCTTCTCAGAGAAGGTTTTTGCGTGTATCAGCGTGTAGTTTGAGAATCCCAGCCGTATCAAAAAAAACGCGACGTGCTCGTCCACGCCTGTTCAGCGGCGCCTGCGTGTATCAGCGTGTCGTTGAAATGGAGCAGCCTTTAAAGATTTCGCGAAGTGTTTCCCGCTTCTTTTTTGCAGCAGCACCTTTTCCCATTGCATGCATGCAGCCGGTTTACTCCGCGTGTCCCGTGTACTCGACACTCGGTGAGCGTACTTTACCCGTGTGCTCCCACGCGCGCGGCTCACAGAATCAAACAATCCCGTACGACCCTACCGAAGCCCATGGAAGCAAATCAACATCCTCAAATCAGGGGCTCCGCAGTATGCACCTTGGACAGACAAGCCTAAACGCTGAGATTTTCATCTATTTCTATTCTGTCGTCCTTGGCTTGGGACATGTGTACACGGTCCCCCACCCCACTCCTTCCCGCCGCCCTGTTCCTTTGCCGCTTCTGCCAAGATGTTGCGTGAAGTCCCTGACCTGGTCCAAATCTATTGAAATTTGTGCCAAAACCCTTCGCAAGCCACCGGAGCATACCTTAAAGCAAACATGGATTGGGGGGGTTTAGGATTTATGGGTTTAGGGCTTAGGCGGTAGGGGCAAGCTTAAAAAACCAGGTTAGGGCTTAAAATATCAGGGTTTAAAGCTTAAGGGTTGAAGTTTTGACTTGAAAGCTATAAGGTTTAGGTTTAGGTTTAGGCTCAAGTCTTTGAGATCAGCCCCCAAACCTCCCTTAAAGGCCCTAAGCCCCATAAGTCTGCTGAGCCAACTAATCTTCCCCAGGCACCCTAAGGGCCCCAAGCCCTTAAGTTCTCTAAGCCCCTTGCCCCTTGAGCCACTTAAGCTCCCTTGCGCCCCCTTTGAGCTCCCTTAAGCCCCTTTAAGCCCCATCAGGCCCCCAGCCCTCCAAAAGCAAGCAGTTACGCAACCCAGATCTCTGAACCCTTAAATTTCAACCCCCAAGCCCCCCAAGTTAAGTAACCCAGGCCTCGGAACCTTAAAAACTTCAACCAGCCAACGTGGGGAGATGCGAAAAAAGTTGTGCCTTACCAGTATGCTTGCTCGAAGCCCCGGAAGCCAATCCAAATGTTGTCAGCTGGCAAGGAACTTCTACTTGTGTGTGTTTTGCCAACATGTTGGGAAAGTCGTGTAGCTGATGCATTTCCGTTCACGGGTTCTTTGTTTTGGGTATGTGGCTGCGCCACTGTTCTCGCCAATCGGTTTTTTTGAGGCCCCAAAATCAACCCCCAAAGCGATTTTGTAGCAGAATTGTCAAACCTATGATTTTTAGCGAACCCCCCCATGGTTTAGGTTGAACCCTAAGTAGGGGGTTCCCCCCCCCCGGCTCCAGATGAATACTCCATAGTCCAGACTATTTCGTTAAGAAGGTGGGCAGCTCCAGTCGCACTATAGAATGCATGACTTGATACTAGTATGGCACACTTTCTTGCTCTCGCATTCTTCCTCTCTCTCTCTCTCTCTTCTTTTTTCCTCTCTCTTTCTCTCTACATATTTTTATATGCATATGAATATCTATATCTATATCTGCATATACATATATATGTACGTTTCTGTGTGGCAAACCGAAATTTTAAAGTGGACCCCGCTCAGGATTCGATCGCAGAACATCCGGGGGGTCGCTAGAAGCACATCGCAAGCTACGCCTTTCCTGACATGGCACTCTTTGTTGCTGTCGTGTCGCCTCGATCGGCCCAGTGGAATCAGTGATTTTTTCCTGCCGTTTCTGTCAATCTCCTTTTACAGAGCAATGTTTCTGACATCGACAAGCGGCTCTCGTACATGTTTACTGTGTGATGCTCAAGATTTTGGCATGTACTGTGCGACATGGGAATAAAGTGGCGCGGGCAACGCCATGTCACATATATACCCTACTTGTTCGTTTTCAGCTGAGTGAATTGTTGCTGACCACTGAGGAGTCGATTAGCTCTCCGGCTTCTCAGTGGCTAAAGCGCATAAACGGCTTCTCAGAGAGGTCTGACAACACGTCCTGGTATGGACCGCTCTTGATACGACCTTGCCCGCTCTTGATGTGTCCTTGCGCGCTCTTTGTATGACTCCGGACCCCCTCCTGCCCCCCTCCGCCCCCCCCCCCCCCCCCCCCCCCCCCCCCCCCCCCCCCCCCCCCCCCCCCCCCGCCAACCCCGCCCCCTCCCGCCCTCCCCCCACCCCCAAACCCCGAGCTTTGTCAACAGGGGTGCGGGGAACCCGAGACACCCGTTCCAGGAGGGGGCCGGGCATAGCCCATATTGAGAAACTCCCCATGGAATTGGCACCGCGAAAGAACTAAGAACTTGAAGTGGGTGCCTTAAGGCCTAAGGAGCCTGAGGTTTTACGGATTGAATGAACTGCATAGTTTCTTGATGTTATGGGCGGGTGAGATTGTCCCATCACTTGAAAGGTTGCAAGCTAGAACATGAGATGCTGACCTCCAAACCCTAAAACCCTAAACCCTAAACCCTGAACCCTAAACCCTAAACCCTAGACCCTAAACCCTAAACCCTAAACCCTAAACCCTAAACCCTAAACCCTAAATAAACCCTAAACCCTAAACCCTAAACACCCCCCGCTCCACCCCCCGCCTCGTGGAGACCCCGCAGGGCCCGCACAGCCGGAAGCTCCGAGCCGGCGACGGCCTTTGGGGCTTTAGGGGGGCTTTAGGGTGTGTAGGGGGTTTAGGGTTTGGGGTTTAGGGTTTTAGGGTTTAGGGTTTTAGGGTTTTAGGGCTTTAGGGTTTTAGGGTTTTAGGGTTTTAGGGTTTTCGGGTTTAGGGTTTAGGGTTTAGGGTTTAGGGTTTAGGGTTTAGGGTTTAGGGTTTAGGGTTTAGGGTTTAGGGTTTAGGGTTTAGGGTTTAGGGTTTAGGGTTTAGGGTTTAGGGCTTCAGGGTTCGGGGTTTAGGGCGTTTAGGGCTTATAGGGCTTCAGGGTTTGGGGCTTGAAGGCTTCAGGGGTCAAGGTTTAGGGCTTCTAGGGGCCCCCAGCGGCTTGGGGATTCAGGGTAGGGTTGAGGGTTTAGGGTTTAGGGTTTAGGGTTTAGGGTTTAGGGTTTAGGGTTGAGGGTTGAGGGTTTAGGGTTTAGGGTTTAAGGTTTAGGGTTGAGGGTTGAGGGTTGAGGGTTTAGGGTTTAGGGTTTAGGGTTTAGGGTTTAGGGTTTAGGGTTTAGGGTTTAGGGTTTCGGGTTTAGGGTTTAGGGTTTAGGGTTTAGGGTTTAGGGTTTAGGGTTTAGGGGGACACTTTGGCAAGCACGCCGGCCTCAATGAGGGGATACTCCAGGAGGATTCTCTCCTCGGCTGGACTCTTCTGTAAGCCTCCCTCACCAGCCTGATTATTCAAGCAACATTCTGGCACGGTTCGTCCCAGTCCCTAAACCGTAAACCCCAAACCCTAAACCCCAATCCCTACTCCCCAAACCCTAAAACTAGCAGGCCAGAACTCTATCCCAAAGCATCTACTTGAACGTTAAAAATAGGGTCATTCATGCGAAATTTACTCTACCCTTAAACCCCTTGCTGCTTGTTACTCCCCACAAGACCTTCAAAGACACCCTAAACCACCTCCAAGAAGCATGCGACGTACCTTCAAGTACACCTCAGCCCTCAACCCCACACCCTTCCACCCTTCCACCCTTCCACCCTTCCACCCTCAACCCTAAACCCTAAATCCTAAACCCTAAACCCTAAACCCTAAACCCTAAACCCTAAACCCTAAACCCTAAATCCTAAACCCCAAAACCCCTAAGCCCCGAAGCTCTAAACCCTACAGAGCTGGGCCGGGACGCACCTGCTTCGAAGTCGCGCTCGGCCAGGAGAACTCGGCCTTTGCCCTGCGAGACTTACCACAGGGTTTAGGGTTTAGGGTTTAGGGTTTAGGGTTTAGGGTTTAGGGTTTAGGGTTTAGGGTTTAGGGTTTAGGGTTTAGGGTTTAGGGTTTAGGGTTTAGGATATCGGTACGTCCCCAAAACAACACCCCATGCATGCACCCAGCACACCAAAAACAATCCGCCTACCCCAACAGACCAGGGAGAGGGTTTGGGCGGGTTTTAGGGCTGTAGGGCTTTTAGGGCTTCAGGATTTTGGGGTTTAGGGTTTTCGGGCTTCAGGGCTTAGGGGCTTTGGGTTTAGGGCTTTCGGGCTTTTTTGAAGACTGTAGAGCTTCAGGGTCAAATTCGGTATCCTGCTCCTGAGGGGGCATCAAAAAAACTAAACGCTAACCCTAAACCCTAAACTCTTCTTGCAAGCTCTTGTGACTTAGTTACGTTTAGGGTTCAGGGTTTAGGTTTTAGGGAGAGTAAATCTACTTAGAAACTTAGTATCTCCTCTTTTTATCCTCATAACCCACCTTACTAACCCTTCTTGGTAAGTCAAAAGGGCTTCCAAGTTGGCACGCCCTGACTCTTTGTCCAGCCTCGACAATGGCAACCGAAACGCTGCCGCCATGGTAGGTGCACACCTAAGATTGAGGTTTAGGGTTTAGGATGGTTTAGGACGAGAACAAGTTGTCCGGCATCTTCCAACTGACGGTCTGGGGCTTAACCCAAACCCTACCGCAAACCCCGAAACCCTACACCCTAGAGCCCTACCCTAAACCCTAAACCCTAAACCCGAAACCCTATTCCAAGATTTCAGGCTTCTGGGTTGCAACATCATCTCTGACGTGGAGATGAAGGTTAAGATGGTGAGCCTACTAGATCACGAACGGTGCAAGCTCCTTGCAACCTTGCGTGCCAGGCCCCTCTTAACGAGCTTTGTGTTTAGGGGTTCAGGGTTGGCTTGTGGCGTTTAGGGTTTTAGGGGTTTATGAGTGAGTGAGTGAGTGAGTGAGTGAGTGAGTGAGGAGTGACTGCCAATTGGGTGGGTAGTTGGCAGCCGTGCCTAAGGCGCTATCCCTCCTGCTTTCTCAGGGGGCTCCGATACGTCATTGCCCCCGATTGGAATTCAGGCTGGCTGCGCCCCCCGGGTTCCGAAACGTCATCACCCGAGGTAATCCTAAACCCTAAACCCTAACCCTGAACCCTAAACCCTAAACCCTAAACCCCAAACCCAAGCTTGACGGTTTAGGTGCCAAGGCTTCACTACGGCTTCGAGCTCAAGGTTATCCTGTGAGGCTTCTCCTTTACCACGCCTGTATGGGGAAACCTACACGCCTGGGCCCGGAACAGGTGCTTCTTCTCGAGCTTCGGGCCTTAAACCCTAAGCCCTAAACCCTAAACTCCAGACCCTAAACCCTAAACAACCCGACACAGACGAACCTGCAAGCATGAAACCGCAAAAAAAGGAGCCTAAGCCCAAAACATCCGAAGCACAAAACCAAAAGCATAACGTGAGCTCCGGGTTTCGGATTGAGGGTTCAGGGTTTACGGTTTAGGGGTTTATGGTTTCATCCGGGTTCAGGGTTGAACCCTAAACCCTAAATACCAGCCCTAAACCCCAAACCCTAAACCCTAAACCCGACACTGGCGTTCTGTGAGCTGAAAGCCGGACGTGGCTGGAAAGCGTGTCAAAGGCATCGTCTCCTGTCGGGGCGACGATCTGTGGGCAGAGACGGGTTTAGGGTTTAGGGTTTAGGGTTTAGGGTTTAGGGATTAGGGTTTAGGGTTTAGGGTTTAGGGTTTAGGTTTAGGGTTCAGGGTTCAGGGTTCTGGGTTTAGGGCTTAGAGCAACTGAGGGTTCAGGGTTGAGGGCTGATTAGGGCTGAGGGTAAGGGCTTTATGGGTTTTATGAGGTTTTTAGGGTTTTTCAGGGCTTTCAGCAACTGAGGTCGCGAATTCGAACTTGCGTAGGCTCTGCTTGAAGCTCAGCTAGGGTTTAGGGTTGAGGGTTTATGGTTTAGGGGTTTAGGGTGGTCCTTTAATATGGCCCCTTACCTTCTTTCAAGTGTGAAGTATGGGCCCCTAGGGTATATATGGGGTATATGTGGGGTATATATGGGGTATATATGAGGTATATAAGGTGTATATAAGGGGGTATATGTGGGGTATATATGGGGGTATATAAGGTGTATATAAGGTGTATATAAGGGGGTATATAAGGGGTTGGGCAGCTAGGGCTTTTGGGGTTTGGGGTTTAGGGTTTAGGGTTTAGGGTTTCGGGTTTAGGGTTTAGGGTTTAAGGTTTGGGGTTTAGGGTTTTTGGGTTTAGGGTTTAGGGTTTAGGGTTTAGGGCATATGGGGTAAATATGGGTCCCATGTACGGGCCCATCTGAAGGGACCATGGAACTCCGCCCTTGGAATGCAGCCTTTGGGCTAGGACTCGGACTCCCCACGCCCGCTCCCTCAACCCTAAACCCTAAACCCTAAACCCTAAACCCTGAACCCTAAACCCTCGCCTCCCCTCCCCCCCCCCTCCCGAGGATTTTAGGCTTTCTTACTAGGGTTTGGGAAAGCTCCACAACCCCAAGTAAGAATAGACACCGCACCTAGGTTCGACTCAACCCTAAACCCTAAACCCTAAACCCTAAACCCTAAACAGCTCCTTTGCGAGGTGTCTGTGAGGCGGGGCATTGAAAACTACCCCACCCGGCCGGAATAACCTCCATGAACGTTTTTGGGGGGTAAGTAAGGGTTTAGGGCTTAGGGTTTGCCATCGCCCATGACACGTCAACGAACATTCCCTAAAACCCTTCCGTCCCTAAGCCCTCAACGCATGCTGCCTCCGTGGCAACTCATCGCAAAGCAATGCCATGTGCCAGCAGCGTCGGTGTAAACTCAAATGTCTGGAGCTGTGCATGTGATGGTAAAGCGTTGAGTAGGGTTCAGGGTTTGCATGTGAGGCAAAAGACATGAATCGGGCTTCGAGCTCTCTCCGCACTGTGTTCCCACAGTTGCTTTCGATGAGGCTGTAACCATCGGACGCATGAGCCAGTTCGGGTTTAGGGTTTAGGGTTTAGGGTCTAGGGTTTGGGGTTTAGAGTCTAGGGTTTAGGGTTTAGGGTTTAGGGTGTAGGGTTTAGGGTTTAGGGTTTAGGGAGTAAGTTAGGGTGAGCAAGCTGACATTGGGAATTGACCAAGCTAGGTTGAATGCGGTGGAAAACACGGTGTGGAACTGTGGAACTGGCCTATCCAGTTGCTGTGCTTGCTCTGGACTTAGCTAGTACATACTTGTCTTCCAAGTGCACAATGTCAGCTTCAGATAAGCCTCCATATGGGGGTTTACGAAAATAGAGGACCCCTAACACAGACCCCCACATTTTAGCATTCCCTCAGAATAAGGACCCCAATAAGGTACCCCAAAAACTACGTTGCCTATGTGGGTACTGCAACCACTTCGCCGACTTCAGCGTGGACTTGAACCATGGTCAAGAAAGACATGTTTTATACATGGGGGTTTCCGAAAATCGGGGGTGCCTTATTGGGGTCCTGACTAGAAGGGATCCTACCATTTGGGGGTCTATATGAGGGGCCCCTTATGTTCGCAGAACTCCCATATCGGGAAAGGGACATGCCTCCTCCTGAAATGAAGGCAGAGATTCCTTGATTGTTCTCATTTCGGGTGCGGGGGTGAGACAGTCTTTTCTTCCCCAAGGCTGCGAGGCCACGGGACGGTGTGGGACAGGGGGACAACCCTAAACCCTAAACCCTAAACCCTAAACCCTAACTATGCAGGGCGCGAGATCACGGGACGGTATGAAAGGGGACTATACTGGGTGCGACCTTCGACGGTGGGCTGTCGTGGTACGGGTTTAGGGTTTAGGGTTTAGGGTTTGGGGTTTAGGGTTTAGGGTTTAGGGTTTAGGGTTTAGGGTTTAGGGTTTAGGGTTTAGGGTTTAGGGTTTAGGGTTTAGGGTTTAGGGTTTAGGGGAGATGGGAACCATACGGGACCATGCATGGCGCCAGCTTCGGCAGTGCGATGTCACGGGACGGCACGGGACGTGGTGACCAAGCCGGGAGCGAGCTTCTAAGTTGGCGAAAACCCTAAGCCCGAAACCCTAAACCCTAAACCCTAAACCCTAAAATCCACAAAACCTTTTTCCGAAGCCCCAAGGCAGACCAGGGAGGATGCGAGCATCGGCGGCGGGATGTGACGGGACGGTACGTTCAGAGCACGAGCGGCATGTCACGGAACGGCTCTCTCCAAGAACCCTTCTAGGGTCTAAGGTCATATAAACCCTAAACCCGAAACCCTAAACCCTAAACCCTATATAAGGTTTTCCGCATGGCGCGCCGGCTCGGCTGAAGCTAAAGTGCTCCTGGCCGGAGCTTCCGGAGGTTCCCGGACTTCGGCCACTAGGCGAGATCCTGGACAGACATCAATGCAGGCCCGAGCAGATTCAGTGGATCCCACTTTCTCTTTGTCTGCAAGAGCTCGCGAGCGTCGGGATAGTAGCGCTTGGCACTGGCATTCCAGTGGGGTGTGTTGCGGTACTTCACCGAACTGGGGCACATGCCCTCAAAACTGGTTTCCACGTCGCGCAGGTGCTGGAGGTAAGCTGGGCGGCTGGGGCAGTTGTACTCGTAGTAAATCTGATCGCCAGGGAGCCTGGGGAACGTAAAAATTCTGAAAAACCCTGAAAACCTTAAAACCCTAACAACCCTAAAATCCCTAAAAACCCCCTAAACACCCTAAAAACCCTAGAAACCCTAAAACCCCACAAACCCCAAAAACCCCCAAAAGCCCCAAAAAACACTAAAAACCCTTAAAACCCCAAAAACCCTAAAAACCCTAAAAACCCTAAAAACCCTAAAAACCCTAAAAAACCCTCAAAACCCTAAACCCCAGAGCCTCGAGAACGTCAGCCAGCACCCTGGCTTCCGAAAGGAGTGAAAATGAGCTCGTCGAACAATCGCCGACTGCTGGTCCAGAAGCCTAAGGCGGACCCCTGTGAAACCCTCGAAAAAAATGTCTGTAAACGAGGCGCGCCCAGAAGAGCCCTACCTAAACTCTAGTTTAGGGTCTTAGGGTTTAGGGTTTAGGGCTTAGGGTTTGGGGATTGGGGTTTCGGGTTTAGGGCTTAGGATTTAAACCCGAAATCTTTGACGTGCCGGTGGGGAGCAGGTGCAGGGCATTGTCTGTGCACGAGGAGCCAGTAGGCCAAATCGCTTGCGAGGATACCCAGGCGGCCGGATAGCCCAAGTGTGTAAGATCATCGGGCTTCCTTCGCTGGTTTTGAGGCTGAGGATTGAGGGTTGAGGATTTAGGGTTTAGGGTTGAAATATAAAAAGAAAGACAAATGATACACCATTAGAATGAAGATAACGTAAACACCATCCATAATATATTTCTCTAACTAAAAAGAAAAGAGAAAAATATGCTGAATTAATATCTGATGTATAATGTAAACCTAAGAAGATTCCTGTAATAATTTGTAATAAAATAGTAATTCCTAATAAAAAAAACCAATATTCCAAAAATAATTTATGATCAAAGGACAAGGATATGATTGTAAATGAGATTTCATTAGTAATACAAAATATGCTGCATTCACTTTGTTCCCGTACTTCGTTCATGCCTTGTTCATTATATTCATGCCTCGCGGGCAGGGTTTGGGGTTCAGGGTTTAGGGTTTAGGGTTTAGGGTTTAGGGTTTAGGGTTTAGGGTTTAGGGTTTAGGGTTTTGGGAGATTGCTCTTTCCCAGGAATGCAAGAGCCAGACCTTACATACTCAAAAACACTCCCAGCTTCGGAACGACGGCGTTGAAAGCAACCGTCCACCAGGAAAGAGGCACGCCATGTGAGCCGAGCCAGTTTAAGCCTTTTTAGGTTTAGGGTTTAGGGTTTAGGGTTTAGGGTTTAGGGTTTAGGGTTTAGGGTTTAGGGTTTAGGGTTTAGGGTTTAGGGTTTAGGGTTTAGGGTTTAGGGTTTAGGGTTAGGGTTTAGGGTTTAGGGTTTAGGGTTTAGGGTTTAGGGTTTAGGGTTAGGGTTCAGGGTTCAGGGTTCAGGGTTCGGTTCAGGTTCAGGGTTCAGGGTTCAGGGTTCAGGGTTTAGGGTTTAGGGTTTAGGGTTTAGGGTTTAGGGTTTAGGGTTTAGGGTTTAGGGTTTAGGGTTTAGGGTTTAGGGTTTAGGGTTTAGGGTTTAGGGTTTAGGGTTTAGGGACCCGGGAGTAACCTAGGAATGAAAAGGCTGCCCTTTCTGGTTTAAGGGGATTATAAGGGGGAACCCCAACCCTGAAAAGAAGGAAACAAGGGCCTACTCCCGGTCCTCGGAAGGAACTTAAACTCGGTTCCCGTACCATCTGTACTATATGTGTTTGTTCGGCAGAGTTGAAGAATTAGGGGTCTAGTTTTGGGATGTTCCCCCCTTATACTAACAGTCCTTAATGGGGGGCTATAATGGGGGTACTACAATCCCTGTTAAGGACTGTTAGCATAAGGGGAACATCCCAAGTCTAGTTTGTAACTTCTTTTGAGTCCCCCAAAACCCTGCACCTGAAACCCTAAACCCTAAACCCTAAACCTTAACAAGAGACCAGAAGCTGGCCCGCAAGTTCTGCCAGTAGTCACGAGGTCCCCGGAGCAGGGTGAACTGCAGTGTGAAGATGTCGGGCCTGCTGAGGCTCACCTCAGACAAAAAGGAGGTTTAGGGTTTAGGGCTTAGGATTTAGGGTTTTAGGATTTAGGGTTTAGGGTTAGGATTTGGGGTTTAGGGTTAGGGTTTCGGGTTTTAGGGTTTTTGGGTTTAGGATTTGGGGTTCAGGGTTTAGGGTTCCAGGCCAGTGAAGGCATCCAAAAGAAAGACTCCACCCACCTGCATTAAAGATCAAAGACTTCGGCTCCTTCGAAACAAGGTTTAGGGTTTAGGGTTTAGGGTTTAGGGTTTAGGGTTTAGGGTTTAGGGTTTAGGGTTTAGGGTTTAGGGTTTAGGGTTTAGGGTTTAGGGTTTAGGGTTTAGGGTTTAGGGTTTAGGGTTTAGGGTTTAGGGTTTGGGGTGAAACCACAAACCCCTGCCTGGAAAGGGCAGGGTTTACGTAACAGAACTGGAAGCCTTACACCGCAATCTCTCACCTAAAACCCCACACCCTCAACCCCAAACCCCAAACCCTTGACCACTTTATCCCTAAACCCTAAACCCTAGACCCGCCTGGAAAAAGGGAGGGTTCACGTAATAGAGGTTGAGCTGAACCTCCAGATCCGACATGGACCTGAGGAAGAGGTTGACAACCTCATCGTGGGACATCTTCACCTTACCGAAGCATCGGGTTGGGGGCTTGGGATTTAGGGTTTAGGGTTTCGGGTTTAGGGTTCAGGGTTTCCAAAAGCCCCTCTTCGACTGTCAGAAAGGGTTTAGGGTCCAGGTTTAGGGTTTACAGTTTATCAATAAAATGGTATGGGGGTGGGGGGTGTTCTACTTTGCTTTGGCTGCATGGTCGCTCAAGAACCCACCGAAGAGAAATCGCAAGGACGCGGAGGGTCCATGGCTTCGGGTGTGACCCATATCTCCATATATATATATATATACAAATATACATACATATATATATATACTACCCCCCCCCATATGCCCACACTTTTTCCTGTCTCAGGTGCCATGGTAGGGTTTAGAGGTTTAGGATTTCGAAGCACGAAAGCGCTCTACTGCACCAATGTTTTAGGCACACAAGAGCAAAAACGCTGTACCTTCCCAAAAAAGCCACTCTTTTTTAAGCCAAAACAAGCAAACATGCTGTTGGCCAGTTTCGAATGCCTCATTATGGGGCTGGTTTCGACAAGTGCAATGCACCCGCTAGGGAGGGGGCCTTTGTGGTAATGGGACTCCGATGAAAAAAATGAGATTCCTTTAACAAGAATTAATAGGAATCCTACTAAATGAATATGAGCCTGAACCATGCCACCCACGCCGCCCATTGGGCCGCCCATGCCATCCATGCCCATTGGGCCTATGCTGCCCATGCCATACAGGCCGCCCAGGCCATCCATGCCACCCATTGGGCTTACGCTGCCCATGCCACACAGGCCGGTCAGGCCATGGTGGGGGCTGCAGCTGGCCTGGATGAGTCACAAAAACTAGAAAGAGCACTGGGAAGAAGCCCACAGAAGCACCAACTAAATTTATTTGGGCTCCTGGCACAGGGGTCGCTGCGGGAGTGTTGGCGGACAATACTTCCAAAGCTTGCCAGGGTTTGGGTGACTTCGGGTTTAAGCTCGGGCTTTGGGCTTTGGGCTTTGGGCTTGGAACAGTGCAGACTTGCGGCAGGCCGGGTGGATAACGCAGTTGCCTGTCGCGTGTGAAGCGGGGAGGTCGCCCTGCCATTCACTAAGGGAGCCTATTTCTTCTCGATTTTTTGGGGGTTCGGGGGGGGGAAAGGAAAAACCTACATTTTTCTTTTTTAGGAGCAAAACTCTATGTTCTCTGTGTTCTTGCTTGGAAAGCCTCTGCTTTCTCGAAGAGAGAGGGGCCTGGGGCTCGGAAGGATCGAGGAAGGTGAGGACGAAAAGCAAAGACAAAAAAAAAGAATTAAAGGACCGAGACAGAGAAAGGAAGAATGGAAAGAAACTAAGGAAAAACGAGAGGAAGTGAGGACAAGAAAGAAAGAAGGACAGAACACTGTATGCTCAGGAAAGAGCTTGCCTTAACAGCATCGGAATAGAAGATGCGACCACTTTGGGAAACATTGGGGTGAACAAGCTCCAGCCTCATTAACCTGTCCCAAAACCGCATGGTCCTAAGCTAGAGTACAAGGCCGAGCCGAAAAGCAAACAGGAGCTGCGCAAAGGCAACAGCCGGGTGCACGGACGAAGCTGCGGCAGCTTGACTGGCCCAAGCGGAGGCCGACAAGAGAAGGGGCAGCTGTGGCGCGAACATTGTGTTTGCAACTGGCGGAGAGGACTTGCGTAAGAAGCATAGGAGTCTTTTCCAAACGCGTCCTGCGAGCATTGTGTTTGCAGCTGGGCTTTATTTTGAGTCCTGCCCAGAAGAGAACTTGCATTCACATCACAGGATTCCTGTCCAACCCGTTGCGCGAGCATTGCATTCGCAACTGATCCCGCCCCCCATCATTGCGCTAGTAGAAGTAGAACCAAAAAAAGGATCCTGTGAAATTCAAAGGAAAATCCGATTAGAACAAAAGCCAAGGAAAGAAACACTGTAAGCTTTGTGTTAAAAGTGAATAAGAATCCCATGAAGATCAAGACGAACGCGATTAAAATACAGAGAGCAAAGAGGTTTCCTAGTGCAAACCAAAGACATTGATTGAGGAGAAAAGAACACTCGAAACGCAAGAAAGATTCGCAAAACAAAAACTCCACCCAGTCACTAAAGCTGCCTCACCGATTCCCCTCTGTGAAGCGAGAGAAGCTCATATGTCGAGAGGAAGCCTTTCAGATGAATGAGATCCCTATTAAAATTAACACGAACCCCATTAACATGAATAAGAACCCTAAAAGTGATAGGAATCTTATGACATTAGTAGGAGCCTGTTAGAAAAATTAGGAACCCATGAAACTTTATTGGAATCCTATGAAAATAAATAGGAATCCTCTATTGAATCATTTTAATAGGAACCCTTAACAAATTGAAAAGAACCGGTTATAATTCATAGGAATCCTGTTAAGATTAAAAGGAATTTTACGAAAATGACTAGGAACCAATAGGACTCCTGTATAAAATCATGTGAATCGGCTTAAAAGATTCGTTTCTTTGGGACAGTACAGCGTTTTTGCAGCCCCAGGCCTCCACAGCGCTGTACTGTCCCAAAAAAACCAATGTTGTTAAAGCAAACAATGCAAAATTGCTGTACTGTCCCAAAAAACCAAAAAAGCCAAAGCTTGTAGACCTCCAGGCCATTTGGGGTCCAAGGTCTCTAAACTTTGTTTTTTTTGGTTTTCTGGGACTGTACAGCCCAAGCAACCCAAGTGTCCTGCCCACACCAAGTAGCTGCAGCCTCTTCAGCTGCCCACGCGCGCATCTGCGTGTTCCTGGCCTCTACATGGTCTTACAGTGGCCTTACAGAGAAGACCCGCGAAAAAATGTTCAGGTAGCAAGCCTCCAGCTGCCCCTGGCTTAGATGTCGAAATCAATTACACACCCGCCACGGCCAGCCCATACACTGTGTGAGCCTTGCTCTCCACCCCGGCGGCCCTGCACCTGCAACCAAGTCTCCATCTAACATCTGAACACCGCTCCACTGGAACCGATTGCACATAACCTCGCATCCGAAGCAAGAGCTGTAGGTCGTCGTTGCTGAAGTTCTTGGTCGCCTGGTTTGGGCAGATCTGGAGTCTGTTTAAAGTTTACACGCTCAGCAAAACAATTCTCCGACTTCCTGCCTGTATCAGGCGTTTCCGCCGGGCCCGTAAGTTACGCTGCTGCTGCGTGGACTCACGCACCGCCTGTTTCAGAGCCTTCCTTGCTTCTTTCAAGCGCTGGAGTTCCTCGTGCAAAACCTCGACACGACAGCTACCCACACATAAAAACAACAACAAAAGCACCACACCCGGCAGACCTGGTCGTTCCTTTTCGGGGCCATGGCAAACACGGCAGCGCTACACGTGTGTGACTACAGCTGTTGAGACCGGCAACACTCGTGTATGCTTGTTGCGGTCAGCAGTTTTGGGATGCTGCAACACTCCCTCACAAGACTTTTCTTGACACGAACTTGTGCACACAGAAACAAGCGCACGCACACTGGCAACACTGGAGTGAAGCTGAGTGATGAGTGAAGCAGTTACGACGCTGCATCCGTTTCTGTCCAGACGCTGCAGTCAGTCAAACAATCCTGGGCTGTCGAAAAACCCTTGAAACAAACCGCCCCGCTGTCAGCTTCGCACAGCATCACCTTTCAAGCGCACGCTCTGGCAGGCCCAAGCAAAAACGCACGATGACTCAAGATGCAACGCCACAGCGTTGGAAAGCTTGGAAAAACAAGCCACACGCAGCTGGCCACAGCACCTGACAAGACTGCAATCAGCCCAAAGCCCCAAACGCGCACTTGTGGCAATCTGGACATCTACTGAGTGCTTCTGGGCAGATGCACCGATGCACCGGCTTCCACGAACACCCAATTCCAAGAACACCCAAATGCCTTCTAACCACAAGACCGTGCGTCTGCAACTCTGGAGTGCTGGGCGCGGCAAACTTGGAGGTTCATGGTACTTATTAACCAACTATAACTGTACTCACAACCCACTGATAAGCCCCGTAAGTGCCCTAAGATGGTTAAAAGTACAGGTATAGGTACAGTTGTGATTGGTTAATAAGTGCCATGAACCTCCAATAAGACCGCTAGTCTGAAACATGCCACCCTCGCGCCTGTTCTGTGACAAGCACACGCACATGACTACTGAAAGTGGAGTTGGCGAGGACGCGGCCAAATTAGGACACCCAAAGATCGGGACAAAATCAGCAAGGTTTTTTACCCTCGTGCCTGTTCTGTGACAAGCACACGCACATGACTACTGGAAGTGGAGTTGGCGAGGACGCGGCCAAATTAGGACACCCAAAGATCGGGACAAAAATGAGCCAAGTTGTTTATGAAAACTGAAGGACCCACGATCCCGAACGCTTGCTGACGCAGTATGGCCTCTCCACCCGTTGATGTTCATCAACGTGTCTTTTTGTGTGGGGTTTTGCATCATTTTGCGAGCGCATCCTTGATTTTTATCAATGTTGTGGCCGGCACTAATCGTTCTATCTTCTCTTAACGACCCTTTCTCACATCTGTATTTTACAATTGGATGTTTTGTTTTTGGCTTGCTTGCTTTTTGTGTGGGATTTTCCAACATTTTGCGAGCGCCTCGTTGATTTTCATCAATGTGGCCCGTTTTAAGCCGTTCTATCTTCTCTTAACAACCCTTGCTCACATCTGTATTTTACAATTGGATATCAGATAAAAATTGGATGGCCAATCTTGGCTGTAGGTTGTGCATCGTACTTGCTGTAACAGCGACTTTGCGAGGCCATGGCTCAAAAGGCTTTCTAAACCGAAAACAAAAAGGGCAAGGCCACGCCACGCCGAATTGACAGCGCAAAACGTTGTCGGCACGCCGCGCCCCGAGATGACGCAGACGTGGCATCCAACGGCTTCGTTCCTGCCGGACATGCGCTCGGAAGCCTCACTCTTAGAACACCTGTCCTGCAAGACGCGGACTTCGGGGCACGAGAAGCAGCGATTCTTTTGCGATCACGCTTTTGCGCAGCAGCGGCGAAAGCTGACTTCATGGTGGCAAACGCAACGGTGGCAAACGCAACGGTGGCACTGATGACATGGGGTTTAAGGCACGTTCACCTCCGATGTAGCACGTTTGGCCATGGCCCTAGCTGTCAAGGTAAATATTGGCTCGCAACCACTCAGACTGCCGGAACGCCGAAGCGCTGTCCACATCGAGATCCTGCGCGAAAATGAATGCACACATGGAGGAATTGAATTTGAGGACTGGCTAAAAAGCCAAACACATGCTTGGCCAAACCTGGGAACCAAGGTCAGTAGAACCGGTGTAGCCCACAAGTAGACGCTGTAGGCATACATTCCCGTTGCACTGTCGCCCAGCCGGTGGGTGTAGGTGTTCGCCTGCAGGATCGCCCGGTAATCCAGTATAAATATAAACTGAAAATCGTTGAGATTGCCCAGAACCCTTGTTCGAACGCGTGTCGGCGACAACCGCAACAACGATGACGAGGACGACAACAACAGCAACAACTGCGACTTTTAGCTCTGAGGCACACTGCATCGTGGTGACCGTAAGTGAAATCATGCAGGTTCAAGGTGCTGGCACTCTGCACCGTTACCACGAAAGGCTGCTTGAACAGGCTCTTGACAAACGAGGTCTTGGCGGCTTGACTCGGACCTTGTAGAGCGTATAACTTGTAGCGAAGTCGAACTGCTCGAGGAAAGGCGCCAGGCTTGGAAACAGTGTCACCCAATTCGGATTGACATCGTAGTCTAGAAAAGGCCACCAGTCTGTGTAGTTCCAGAGACTACCGATCTTCTTGCAGCACACATAAAAGTGGGCTCGCGCACGTGACACCTGCACGTCCTTTCCCCTGGCACGATTGCGCACCACATGAGGTCGCAGTCTGCCAAATTGAAAGCAGTCCAAGTTCCTTACACCGCAAGATCTCAACTCGGACTTGACATGACTGAGCAGGAAAAAGACACCGCGAATGGACAGCAAAGCGGCGCGACAAGTTGCGAAAATCTGCGACGCCACTTCTGGCAGCGATTTCCCTAGTGAAGACGGCACCGAGCACATGTGGCCTCCTCAGTAGTTCCTCTTAATCTTAGTAAGAACCCTTCTTATTTTAGTAAGATTCCTATGAATTACCACCGCGTTCTTTTTGATTTGTTAAGGGTTCCTACTAATTTTAATAGGCTTCCTATTAGCTTTTATCCGGCGCCGATAAATTTTGATAGGATTGCTATGAATTCAAACAAAGAATCCTACTTATTTTCATAGGATTCCAATAAAGTTTCATAGGGTGCCAAATTATTTTAATAAGGCTCCTACTAATGCAATAAGATTCCTATCAATTTCGAGGTTCTTACTCATGTCGCAGTCGGCCGGTGGGCCGGGCGGCGACGCGACGAAGCGAAGTCCTGCGGCCAGCCACTGAAAAGAGTTCAAAGGAACATGGCGGTATGATCGTTCGAAGGCACTGTGGGTGCAATTAGCCCTATAGGCCCTACGGTCACTGGAAGCACTTGTCGATGCTTGCAAGCACAACTCACATCTGAACCCTGCTGGGCTTGGGAAGACGGAGCTGCGGAGCTCACAGCAAAACACCAAAACTGGAAGACTCCCGAAAGACAACGTTGAGCGGCAAGTCATGACGTCTGCCGCAGCTGCCCCTTTTGGAGTTGCGCTGGCCTGGATCAGGATTCCGATTATTTAAGGGTTCACATCCTTTTTTATAGGAGTCCCATTGGTTCCTATAAATGTGAAATAGGGGTCCTCTTCAGTTTATTAGGATTCGTATCAATTCTAGTATGGTTCTCATTCACTTTAAAAGGGTTCCTATTCATGACACTTGGCTTCCTATTAACTGTTTATACAGTTCCGATTAATTTTAATAAGGTTCCTATGGATTTCAAAAGAAGATTCCTATTTCTGTTTATAAGATTCCAATAATTTTTCATAGCCTCTGTATTTTTATAAGCCTTAGATTTGATAGGAACGCTATTCACATGGCTATTCACATGCATAGGATTTCTATGTAAATTCATTGCATGCAGTCCACAATCTCAAGCAAATTGTTCAGGTCACTTCTGCTGGAGTTCTTATGGGAGTTCCTCCCCCCATTAAGAACGACCGCGCATGGCGGAACGTAGTATTTGCATCTGTAAACCATGCTGAAGTGTGGGCGCATGGGGGGGGAGCATGCATATATATATATATACACATATACACATATGTCTACACATATACAATATGTGTATATATATTTATTTATTTATATTTATATTTATATTTGTTTTTTTTATTTATTTATTTATAAATAGTTGAACCACAGTGGCATTTTCGATACAAAATATATATATATATATATATACAAATATATATTTATATTTATTTATTTATTTATATTTATATTTATCTATTTTTATTTATTTATTTATCTTTATTTATTTATATGTATATTTATATGTATATTTATATGTATATTTATATGTATATTTATATGTATATTTATATGTATATTCATTTTTCTATTCATTGATGATTTATGTGTTTTTTATTCATTTCTATGTGAGAATAATTTGGGTGTAGAGTTTAGATCCTTAACTTCTGAATTGCTACGTTTCGGGATGCCTGTAGTTGATGGCCATACACATCTTGCGAATCCCAAACCCTGAAGCCCCAAACCCTGAACCCTGAACCCTGAACCCTAAACCCTAAACCCTAAACCCTAAACCCCGTAGCGTACCGCAAAATGGGGGCTACGCGGAGCCCGGTAAAGGGGATTTAGGGTGACACCGCGTCTTGTTCCAGACATGCCCAACACCCTGCCGGCGTGTGCTTTGCAGAGAAGCCAAAAAAAAAGCGCTGCAACAACCAGTGTTTCATACCCCTCGTTTAGGGTTTAGGGTTTAGAGTTTAGAGTTTAGGGTTTAGGGTACTACCCCTAGGTTCCCCCCATAATAAAGGCAAATTTAAGGGCTAGGGGGGGCGGTATAGACGGGGTAGTACGGGAACCCATGAGTGTTTTAGGGCGTTTTCACAAAAGACATGAGCGATTTTGACAGCGCGCCTTGTTCCAGGCGCATCAAGCATCTATTGCACTATGTTGTGCAAAGAGGCAACAAACTCTGTCAATACCGGTGTTTTGGAGCATTGTCATAATCCCCCACCCCACCCAACCCAGCCCCATCCCGCCCCACCCCCACCCACCCCCACCCCACCCCCACCCCACCCCCACCACACCCGCCCCCGAACCCCCACCCCCACCCCAGCGCGCCACCCCCACAGAACATGCCCGATGACCAGCGGCCGTCTACGCGCAGTGTACCAACTCCTAGCCTGCCGTTGCCCTAAGCCCCTGAAACCCCTCAAGCCCCCAAATCCCCAAAACCCAAACAAAACCCAAAACCCCTAACCCCCTAAAACCCCTAAAGCCCCTAAAACCCCTCAAGCCCCTACAGCCCCGACAACCCCAGCCCTAAACCCTAAACCCCAAACCCTAAACCCTAAACCCCAAACCCTAAACCCTAAACCCTAAACCCCAAACCCTAAACCCTAAACCCTAAACCCCAAACCCTACAGGACCAAAGGCCAAGAAGCCCAAAAGAGCCACGTCTGCGGCTCAGGGGCCTCGAACACCTCGGCTTCGAAAAAAAGCTTGGGGTTTGGGGTTTAGGGTTTGGGGTTTAGGGTTTGGGGTTTAAGGTTTGGGGTTTAGGGTTTAGGGTTTAAGGTTTAGGGCTTAGGGTTTAGGGTTTAGAGTTTAGGGTTTAGGGTTTGAAGGTTTAGGGTTTAAGGCTTGGGGCTTAGGATTTGGGGGTTTGGTGGGCTTAGGGTCTTTTGCGCCCTGGACAAAGCAGCCATCAAGCCCAAGAACAGAAGAAATGTGGAATATGCCAAGGGGTCTGCCTAGTTTAGAGCTCAGGGCTTCCGAAACATAAGCAAGCGAGTGGTTCCTGAGTCTCGAAGCCTGACGGAGGAAGGTTCAGGGTTTAGAGTTTAGGGTTCAGGGTTTAGAGTTTAGGGTTTAGGGCTTAGGATGCATAGAAATTTTACAGGCTTTGGGCCCCAAGTATGTTTTGACTGAGTTTGAAAGAAAGTCCTAAACCTTGAGCGGGATGAGGTCGGGGGGTGTTACTCCTTCAACAAAGGGCTGAGCTTTGTGCTTTGTAACGTACGCCGACTCAAGAAACAAGTTGAACACCTCAGTGCTTTTGGGCTGGAAAGGCATTTGTCAGCTCATCGAAACTGCAATTTCTAAGCGAACCATATACAACTTTTGGATGTTGTTTTTTTGAGGGGGGTCGATTGCGTAGCCTCTCTGCAATGAGACTCTGAAATATGTAGAAGACGTGATATTATGATAAGGATATCCTTGTTGGTGTAGGCTACTTTTTAAGGGAACCTAGAACCAAGAAAGGCGGGCAACCCTAAACCCTGAACCCTGAACCCTAAAGCCTGAACCCTAAACGCGAAACCCTAAACCCTAAACCCTAAACTTTGTACAAATCCAGAAGAGAAGCCCTGACCGTCAAAGATGTCGCAATGCCAAAGTTGGACCCAGCACGACGCATTGCCCACCATAGATCCTTTAGGTGAGCAAGGTTTAGGGTTTAGGGTGTTGGTTTAGGGTTTAGGGTTTAGGGTTCAGGGTCCAGGGCTCAGGGTTCAGGGTTTAGGGTTCAGGGTTCAGGGTTCAGGGTTTAGGGTTCAGGGTTTAGGGTTTAGGGTTTAGGGTTCAGGGTTTAGGGTTTAGGGCTTCATGAACTTTGCGGCTTCTCGAACTCGCGCAGCTTGCTCTGCCCGGAGTCGGGACGATCAGCGTTGAAAAGCTATCACCACGACAACCCTTTAGGGTTTAGGGTTTAGGGTTTAGGGTTTAGGGTTTAGGGTTTAGGGTTTAGGGTTTAGGGTTTAGGGTTTAGGGGGTTTAGGGTTTAGGGTTTAGGGTTTAGGGTTTAGGGTTTAGGGTTTAGGGTTTAGGGTTTAGGGTTTAGGGTTTAGGGTTTAGGGTTTAGGGTTTAGGGTTTAGGGTTTAGGGTTTAGGGCCCTTCCTCTCAAATGAACCCCCGCCGGTGTTGAGACTGATGGCAAGGGCAGCTGCGTAGGTCCCCGGCCTTTTATCCACTGTCAGAAAGGGCTCCGATTCGAAACCCTGATCCCGAAGCCCTAAACCCAAATTAGACTTGATTCGAGTTGAGGGTTTGGGGGTGGGCTTAAAGCTGCCAACATGAGACAGCCTGCGACCCCAAAAAACCCATGGGTTGTTCAAATTTAGGGATGGGTTTAGGGCTTAGGGTGTGCGATTTATCAAAGAATCCTTCTATTCATGGCCCAACCCGTATTAGAACACCCCCCCGTCGAGTTGGGAGCCATGAAAGAACCCAAAACGCGCAAAAACCCTACGCTCAAAAAAACTCCAAACCCAAAACCCTGAACGAACAACCGCCCAAAGCCCTAGACCCCAAACCCCCCAAAGACCTAAACCACACCCAAAGCCCTAAACCCTAAACCCCAAACCCCAAACCCTAAACCACCCAAAGCCCTAAGCCCTAAACCCCAAACGCTAAACCCAAAAAAAACACCCAAAAGCCCTAAACCCTAAACCCGAAAACCCCGAACCTTAATCCGCCCAAAGCCCTAAACCCTAAACCCTAAACCCTAAACCCTAAACCCCAAACCCTAAACCCTAAACCCCCCAAAGCCAGCTCCTGGTCGCCTGACGAAGCGTTGAGAGCCCGGATGCGCCCATCAGCGGTCACCTTCGAAGCAGGGTTTAGGGTTTAGGGTTTAGGGTTTAGGGTTTAGGGTTTAGGGTTTAGGGTTTAGGGTTTAGGGTTTAGGGTTTAGGGTTTAGGGTTTAGGGTTTAGGGTTTAGGGGCTAGAAAACCTGAGCTCAGAGCTTTAACCATCGATTCCGCCATCCAGGCGGGAGGAGTTCGCCGAAGACCATGAACAACAACAGCACAACTTCTGCTTAGGGTTTAGGGTTTAGGGTTGAGCATCTTATTGTCATGATTGATGCCCTTGCTGCCTGACATCTACAGGCGCCACATAAACACAAGGATCCCACTCTTGGGGTGTAGGGGCCCCTAGAAGGGGGATTCCGAAACAACCTGTTTGTAGGATCCTTATGCTTATGTGGGTTTTTGGGGGCCCTGATCTGCCGTCTCGTTTTCTGGCGGCGGTCTAGGGATGATTTGCGGCTGCGCACTTCCTTACTTAGCCTTATTGGGGGAAAGCGGGGCCCGGAAAGATTGGCAAAAAGACGTCCTTTCTGCTGTGACATCGGGTTCAGGCTTCGAGGTTGTGGGTTTAGTGTTGCGGGTTTAGGGTGTGCAGCTATGATAAGTTCTCCCTCCCCGTGCTGAGTATCATGATGACCACCATGCTTTATCTTGGACCGTCTTCGCTTTGCAGGAAAGTCACAACCGTCATGCTTTCAACCGACTCGTTGCCCCAGCCATAGAGAGCCTTCGGGCTTCAAGGGTTTAGGGTTTAGGGTTTAGGGTTTAGGGTTTAGGGTTTCGGGTTTAGGGTTTACGGTTTCGTCTTTAGGGCTTAGGGCTTAGGGAAAAGCCTGCCTGCGGGGTGCCCAAGAAAGCATGGTAGGGACAGGCTAAGCCTTAGCCCCCCGATAAAAAGCATACTGTGTTCTCCAGGAAACTCCTACTGCACGCGCCTTCATGCATAGATGAAACTCAATATGTGAGGTTCAAGACATGGAACCCTGATGTACTACAGTTCACGTTCGCTGATGGCTACAAGAGGAAGGTTTCGTGCTTGGAAGTCCAGACAGCTGAAATTCTACGTAGCACTTGTTGGTAGAAACCTACTTACCCAGCTTACTCATTGGGGTCCTCATTCGAAAAGCATGTTCATCACTTGCCGCACTTCCTAAGCAACAACAAAAGCGAGGGCTACGATTCTACAATGGTAACAACAGCGACAACAATGAGAAATAATCACAACAACGAGCTCTCACCACCATCAGACGACAGAGAGAAGCTCATAACAATGAGGATGAGAACAAAAGTGGGCATGATCCTGCGTGATCACATGGGAGTTTCCAAACTCCGGAGAGTACCCATTTTGGGGTCCTTACAAAGCGGTTTTTGCTGTATTGGGGGTATATCAGGCTGCCCCAATTTAGGGAAACCTGCACATCCTCAACTCAAGGCAAGAAAACAGGAACCTTTTCTGCTTCTTGGCAAAACATCCACACGGGAACCCTCCCACTCTACCCCACTTAGATCAATACTTAACCCTAAACCCGAAAACCTTAAACCCTGAACCCTATTTCCTGAGCCAGAACGTTTCATCGAAGCTGAGCAGCGGTCAGCGAGTTCAAATGCAGCCCTCCGTGCAGATAGAAGCCTCCAACACCCACCGCATGGCAGGCGCCATGCACAATCCTCGTTTCAGTTCACCCTAAACCCTAAACCCTAAACCCTAAACCCTGAACCCTAAACTGAAGCTAGAGTAGCAGTCAGCATGACTGACGTCGATGAACGCAACAATGCGTTGCAGTAGGAAGCCTACGTAGGAACTCCCATTCCCCAACCTGGGGTTTAGGGTTTACGGTTTAAGGTTTAGGGTTTTAGGGTTTAAGGTTTAGGGTCATCTACATCGCTAGATATAAATTACCTTGCTAGGGAGGGCTCATGGTTTTGGGTTTGGCGCGTGGCGGGTCAAAACAAACAAACCCACCACCCTACAATAAACCCCAAAGGCAAGGGACGTCCACCTTGCATTTTTTTCTTAGTATGTGTTTTTTTCTTGAGACCCTGATCTTACACTCCAAACCTAGCCCCAAACCCCAAACCCTAAACCCGTACCAAAGAAAAAATGACCAAAAAGACAAACGCCCCAAGAGTCGAGAAGCGGCGGCGGTCGATGATCCGGAAGAGGTCTCGGAATGTATTCCCTGTTTCAAACTCAGCATACCAAACACCATCTTTGTTGTAGAAACGCTTCTGCTTCCTTAGCGAGTCTGCGACAGCTTCTGAACCGAGCACGAAGGTCAAAAACAGAAACAGAGCAAAAGATCAACCCTAAACCCTAAACCTTAAACCTAAACCCTAAACAACCCCAAACCCTCCCTAAACCCTAAAACCTCCCAGGAAGTTCGCCCAGCGACCTGAGCCTCAAGTCCAGATGGACAGATCCCGGCTTAATCCCGTCGCAAGTGTAGCTGTGCCCGCCACTCCGCACGCTCAACGGCAGACCGAGCTTTGCAGTCCTGCGGTTTCAGGCTTAAGGTTTCATCTTAGGGTGCTTACATGGTCCCTTAAACCATCAGATGTCTTGCAACTGGTCATAGCTGCATGTACTGGGTTCGCGGCGCCTTTGAGATATGATTATAGGATACTAATTCCCTCATTCCCTACCAAGAACCAGCCAGTTATTGTTTCAATCTTTTTTAGGGAGGTGATCAAAATCATGATCCCTTTTGGGTACCCTAACAATTAGGTGCCCTATTGTCATGGGGATCCAAAAAGAGACCACACAACCATTCAAGTAGCTCAAGACTAGGATGGACCTCCGGACAGTACGGGCGACGTCTGCATCCGTCTTGGGCTGAACGATCACCTCACGACCCACGGAAAACACCGGAAGCTTTGGAGAGATCTCAACTTAGTTGTCCAGTAACCTGAGAGAATTAAAGGTTGACCTTTCGGATGATAAGGGGATTATACTACGCCAAGAAGGTTAAAGGTTACCTGCTCTACCACTAGGTCAAAGTCAGTGGTATATCTTATTGGTGCAACTATAGCAGTACGGCTACCATATTTGCATCGTAGTAGGCGATAATGCGTGATAGTACTGCATTGCCAACTCAAACCGAGAGCATGAATTCTTTAGGTTGGAGAGGCAAGCGACCAGCGGCAGGATGCCATTGCAATCTGAGTTTGCCCATTTGAAGGGATAACTCTCGATGCCTTCGCAAATGGCCTTCCCTTCCAGGTCTTTCCGGAAAATCGGGCACACGGCCACGTCTCCATTCCTTGGTATTCTTCCAAGCCTCGCACTTGCCCAAGATTTATTCATTTCCCTCGCAAAACGATTGAGAAGGCTACGCCAAGACTCTGGCAAAGCCAACTTCTTCACTGTGGAAACATCGGGGTATGTCTTGAAACTATGGGTCCCTGTTATGGGTGCGAAAGCGAATACAAAATCTGGAAGATTTAAAGGCACAACAGGGGGACGCCTCTCAATTGAGGCAGACCCATCTCCAAACCCTAAACCCTAAACCCTCAACCCTAAACCATAAACCCTAAACCCTAAACCCTAAACCCTAAACCCCTGACCTGTGCTCACAGCTTCGGGCGGCTGCCACCAGCTGCCCCAGACAGGGCCCAGGCGCAGGCTGCGAAGCTGCCACAAAGCGCGGCAGCGCTAGCGAGGCGGCAGATCCTGGAAGGTGGACGACGGCTTCTTCTGTCCTGACACCAGGGTTTAGGGTTTAGGGTTTAGGGTTTAGGGTTTAGGGTTTAGGGTTTAGGGTTTAGGGTTGAGGGTTTAGGGTGTAGGGTGTAGGGTTTAGGGTTTAGGGTTTAGGGTTTAGGGTTCAGGGTTTAGGGTTTAGGGTTTACAGATTCGGGTTTAGGGTTTAGGGTTTAGGGTTTAGGGTTTAGGGTTTAGGGTTTAGGGTTTAGGGTTTAGGGTTTAGGGTTTAGGGTTTAGGGCGTAGGGCTTAGGGCTGAGGGTTCAGGGTTTCGGGTTGTAGGGTGGTTTGGGGTTTGGGGTTTAGGGGTCCTGACAACTGAAGACACATGAAAGGAAGGGGATCCCACAACACGAAGCCATGAATTGAGCGCAACCTTACACATCCATCATTCTGAGTGCTGCCGTGATTATTACGACTGGTATGACCATCATGTTTTGGCAAAATTGCGTTTTACGAACATATCAGTAAAGAACTGTGTGCTCCTTGTGTGTGGAATGTGGCATGGCCACCATCAGCATTCCAAAGGCTGATCAACACGTGACGTAATTATGTAGCATGGCAGTCCTATTGAGTCAATGTGGGTGGCGAAGTGTGTGCGCAGGAAACGGACATGCAAATATGTGTATTCAGGATGCCCGCAACGCTTCAAACCTGCGACCCCGTCTCTTGAGGACGTGACACCCTGCTGGCAGAACTTTTAACTCTAAACCCTAAAACCCTAAAACCCTAAAACCCTAAAACCCTAAAACCCTAAAAGCCTAAAACCCTAAGACCCTAAAACCCTAAAACCCTAAAACCCTAAGACCCTAAACCCTAAACCCTCGAACCCTCATCCCTAAACCCTATGCTGGTCGGTGCCGACATGAGAGGGCAAAGGGGCTGAGTCGATTTGCCACTTCGGAAACTTCGAGCCGTAGGGTTTAGGGTTTAGGGTTTAGGGTTTACGGTTTAGGGTTTAGGGTTTAGGGTTTAGGGTTTAGGGTTTAGGGTCAGGGTTGCTTGCAAGCCATATTTTTCTTGGGTGTATGAAGGACTTCTTCGAATGTCTTCGGGGTTTATTAAGGGGTTTTATCGGGGCTTTATTCGGGGTTTATGAGAAAACATATGGGGTCATTCGAGGCTTATTGGGATTGCTTATGGGCTTATTAGGATTGATTATTGGTTTATTCGGAGTTTATTCGGGTTTATGAAGGCACATTACGGTTTGGTGGGGCTTTTGGAACTTGCAACGCTTTCCGGAAGTGAAAAGCCATGTGTCAACATTGCACAAGTGCGTTTGACCGCCAACAACGATTTATGAGCTAGGATGCGGAAGCCCATGCCGAAGCAATGTTGAGGACACACGAGCAATGCTACAAGCATACCCAGGATCTTTCGTAATGTCGAAATAAAACCTTGCATTTGGTTATGGGTTCCTTAACGAGGACTAAACTATTTAAACTCCAAACACTATTCCAAAACCTTCCTCGTCAAAGGTTTAGGGCCAAACCCTATCCGGTTAAGACCTAGTGAATACAAATACAAGGCTTAGGGGAAAACAATGAGTGAACAATTTCGCCTGAAGCTTATTCGTTTAATACTCAATCCAAACCTAATTTCTAAACCGCATTTGCCTAAGACTTAGGCCAAACCTTATTCGTTTAAGATGTAGTGAATATAATTCAGGTTTAGCGGAAAAGATGAGTGAGCCTCTTTTCCCTCAGCAATGCCTACAAAGTGCAGGGCTTGTGGAAATGCCAAGAACATGTAGAATGACCGTATGTGTATGGGGTGTATGTGTTGTATGAAAAGGTAGTAGAACTTGCCCACATCATGTGGATATATAGTGTTTGTATTGTATACCAAGAAGAGAAAATGGACCGGAAAGGGCGGCAATCCTCAAACTAGAAAACTAGGAAGTGCTTGAGGGATGATAGGGGTCTTCTAAGTCTTGCTTATTCTGGGGTGATACTATATATTTCGGGGGCGTGTGAGTCTTGCTTATTGGGGGATGTTCTATGTAGGGGTCTGTTAAGTTAAGTCTTGGTTGTCGGGGGACAGTCCAATTCTTTAAAAAAAGACATCGCATTTTTCTAAGCGGAAATATTGCAGGTCACTCCTCCCAAACCATGGTCTGTCATGGGGGGGCAGATATTTCTACCTGTCTCTCTATCTATCTCTCTATCTGCCCGAGAAATCAAAGGAATGGGGTTGTGGTTCAGAGTTGACGCGTGGCCGAAACCCGAAACCCTGAGTGTATGTTTGCGTTTCAGACTCTAACCTTAATCCTAGGGCCTAGGAAGCTCAGGATGGATCATTGTCGAGGCAGATTACGGGCACCCGCGCATCAATCACTTCTTGCATCTGCTTAAGGCCACTTGCCACCGCCATAAAAGAATTCGACAAAAAGAACGGATAAAAGGCACCAATATCCAATTTAAAAATATTGTAAAAGATGCACAAAGAATTCTTCTTCAGTTAAGCACGATACCCCCACATTTGCATTTACAGTTTTTATTATAACTGTCAACAGAGATGCACGTCCGTTCCCGTTTTGCAGAAGACTGGCAAGACGCAGAACAGAACTAAGCAGAGTCTTATTTGTTTTGCTCACAACAACCGGCTGTATCAAGCAGATCTGGCCTCTGCCCGCGGAGAAAGCGGGCCCAGAAACACTAAATGGGTCCCAATTTTGGGGCTCCAAACTGGGTGACCTTGTGCTTTTAAAGGCCCATTTTCAGTGTCCGGAATACAGCTGCTCTTTGGGAACCTGTTTAAGTTCGAGTGTCTTGGATTTGCTAAGAGATTCTCCGAAATTTCTGCAGATTTTTTTTGAGTTTGCCAGAAAGTTGCAACAGTTGGTCTGAAAAAAGGAACCTTTATCAAAAAGTAAGTTGAAAAAAAAAAACAGTACAAGCAAAAACCGAACATCAACAAAAGTGAGAACAATTAAAATGTGAAACCATAAAAAAAAAACAAGCTCTAACAACAAAACATTTGCAGTACAGTTGAACTTGTCTTGTCCTGCAGTTGATTTCTGTCCAAACGGACGCTGTCAGAGGCTTTCAAAAACGCTTGTTTTTAAGCAACTTCAAATCAGGTTAAGAGAAGCTTTTTGCGGAGAAGACGCGCTTTCTGATTCAAAGCACTTCTAAACCATGGAGCGCGGAAGATTTGGCAGATTTCTTAGCCATTGTTTCAACCCACAGTGCGAGAAAGATCGCATGCAGACAATGCAAGACTTTGTCTTGAATGCTAGCCAAAGAGGTACAGTTGCAGTTCTGCCTCACTGCAGCATTGCAAAGACGAGCGTGCAGCTGATTCGGACAAGCCCCCGCACGCTCAGGGCGACGCTGCCCAAAGTTACTAGAAAAAGAGCAGGCGCGATCGGGTTGCTTGCGCCCACAGGCTCAAATTCAAGGGCCAAAAAAAAGGGCCGTCTCGCGGCCCCAAAAATGGGGCCGCGAAATGGACCCAGCTCCCGCAGTACAATTTGGAACTAGATTGGGGGGGGTGAAACTGCGACCCCAAAATTGGGGCCGTTTGGCGGCCCCAGTTTTGGGGCCGCGAATTCTTCTATTTTTGGCGCTTTCCAGACTGCTACACTCAGGCGACTCTGGCCCACAGACAAGCACTCAACGTGGAAAGAGCAATTACTGAGAACCACGACCTCCGCAGGCAGCTTTCTTGTGGAAGTGATCAACATGAGAGAAACTTGCACAGTTGCAGTTCTGCCTCACTGCAGCATTGCAAAGACGAGCGTGCAGCTGATTCGGACAAGCCCCCGCACGCTCAGGGCGACGCTGCCCAAAGTTACTAGAAAAAGAGCAGGCGCGATCGGGTTGCTTGCGCCCACAGGCTCAAATTCAAGGGCCAAAAAAAAGGGCCGTCTCGCGGCCCCAAAAATGGGGCCGCGAAATGGACCCAGCTCCCGCAGTACAATTTGGAACTAGATTGGGGGGGGTGAAACTGCGACCCCAAAATTGGGGCCGTTTGGCGGCCCCAGTTTTGAGAATTCTATTTTTGGCGCTTTCCAGACTGCTACACTCAGGCGACTCTGGCCCACAGACAAGCACTCAACGTGGAAAGAGCAATTACTGAGAACCACGACCTCCGCAGGCAGCTTTCTTGTGGAAGTGATCAACATGAGAGAAACTTGCACAGGGGAGGCCCACACACCCGAAGCCAGAATTGCCTAGATTTTCCGACCCCAGATTTGGAGGTCACAGAATCACAGCTGCAAGCCTCACGCGCACACGGCCTTCTGCTTCTACTATCTGATACACTTCCAGCTAATAGTCACGTGCTCTTCCCGCAACTCTACCCCTGCCCACTTACGCGGCGTCGCTAATCAAGATTAGAGGGGCACCTACTACTGTAGCTCTGGCGGAGTCGGCGTGACAAGCCTCGGCGGAGTCGGCGGAGTCCTCGCAAATTGCAATTTACCAATAAGAGTGCCGTGGAGTCCTAGGTTTCCCGGAATAACAAAACAATGTTTTTTAATTCGGGAACACAACGACTCCGCCGTTCGCGGGCAGCTCGCCTTGGTCCGTTTTGCTAAGACTCTACGGGGGTGGAGGGCCTCCACCACGCAGCAGGAAAGTGACCTTCGCTATGTTCTCAAGCAGGTTAAGCCGAGGCAGGAACTCGGTCTCCTAGCACTTGCTGTGGAAATCAAGCCCCCTTCCCAGCCTCTTCAAAACACAGTCAGCCCCCCCTCACCCCAACCCTTTCAAAAGAGGTCACACCCAACCCAGCCCCTTCATAGCATGGTCAAACCCGCCCAAGCCCACCCCAAGCCCACCCGAAAGCTACCCTCAGCGCCTTCAAAACATGGTCAAACCCATCCCAGCCCCGTCAAAGCATGGTCAAAACCACCCCAAAGCCATCCCACCTTCAAAACACGGTCAAACCCACCCCACCCACCCGCACCCCTTCTAAACAAACCCACCCCGAGTCCCAAAACACGGTCAAACGCACCCCAGTCCATTCAAAGCATGGTCAAACCCAGCCAAACCCACCCCAAACCCACGCTGAACCCACCCCAAACCCACCCGCTATTCTCAGTCCCTTCAAAACACGGTCAAACCCACTCCAAACCCACGCGCACAACCCTGTCGCTGGGGACGTCGCCCGTCCCCAAAATCTTCTTCTTCATTGGGCGCATGGTAACTTAAAACGGGCCTGCAACACGCTTAAATATCTTTGCTGTTCAAAGCCCAAGCCTGCCAAAAAAACTTTCATTCTGCAATGTCTAGCAAACGACTCTGCGCAACCGCAGAAAACGTTGACGCCACGTTGGTCAACTCCAGAGCTTGAAGCGTGACTCCTATCCACAGAAAACACCAACAAAGACCTGCAGCTCAACTGGCGGGCCAGCAGCATTGCCAGGACGAAGCCCAAGTTATGGGGAAGTCGGGCGGCCCAGCTTTCAGGGCCGCAAAACACAAGCAATTCTGGCTTCGCCAGGACGGGCCTCCACAGTTGCAGTTCTGCCTCACTGCAGCATTGCAAAGACGAGCGTGCAGCTGATTCGGACAAGCCCCCGCACGCTCAGGGCGACGCTGCCCAAAGTTACTAGAAAAAGAGCAGGCGCGATCGGGTTGCTTGCGCCCACAGGCTCAAATTCAAGGGCCAAAAAAATGGGCCGTCTCGCGGCCCCAAAAATGGGGCCGCGAAATGGACCCAGCTCCCGCAGTACAATTTGGAACTAGATTGGGGGGGTGAAACTGCGACCCCAAAATTGGGGCCGTTTGGCGGCCCCAGTTTTGGGGCCGCGAATTCTTCTATTTTTGGCGCTTTCCAGACTGCTACACTCAGGCGACTCTGGCCCACAGACAAGCACTCAACGTGGAAAGAGCAATTACTGAGAACCACGACCTCCGCAGGCAGCTTTCTTGTGGAAGTGATCAACATGAGAGAAACTTGCACAGGGGAGGCCCACACACCCGAAGCCAGAATTGCCTAGATTTTCCGACCCCAGATTTGGAGGTCACAGAATCACAGCTGCAAGCCTCACGCGCACACGGCCTTCTGCTTCTACTATCTGATACACTTCCAGCTAATAGTCACGTGCTCTTCCCGCAACTCTACCCCTGCCCACTTACGCGGCGTCGCTAATCAAGATTAGAGGGGCACCTACTTCTGTAGCTCTGGCGGAGTCGGCGTGACAAGCCTCGGCGGAGTCGGCGGAGTCCTCGCAAATTGCAATTTACCAATAGAGTGCCGTGGAGTCCTAGGCTTCCCGGAATAACAAAACAATGTTTTTTAATTCGGGAACACAACGACTCCGCCGTTCGCGGGCAGCTCGCCTTGGTCCGTTTTGCTAAGACTCTACGGGGGTGGAGGGCCTCCACCACGCAGCAGGAAAGTGACCTTCGCTATGTTCTCAAGCAGGTTAAGCCGAGGCAGGAACTCGGTCTCCTAGCACTTGCTGTGGAAATCAAGCCCCCTTCCCAGCCTCTTCAAAACACAGTCAGCCCCCCCTCACCCCAACCCTTTCAAAAGAGGTCACACCCAACCCAGCCCCTTCATAGCATGGTCAAACCCGCCCAAGCCCACCCCAAGCCCACCCGAAAGCTACCCTCAGCGCCTTCAAAACATGGTCAAACCCATCCCAGCCCCGTCAAAGCATGGTCAAAACCACCCCAAAGCCATCCCACCTTCAAAACACGGTCAAACCCACCCCACCCACCCGCACCCCTTCTAAACAGGTCCAACCCACCCCGAGTCCATTCAAAACACGGTCAAACGCACCCCAGTCCATTCAAAGCATGGTCAAACCCAGCCAAACCCACCCCAAACCCACGCTGAACCCACCCCAAACCCACCCGCTATTCTCAGTCCCTTCAAAACACGGTCAAACCCACTCCAAACCCACGCGCACAACCCTGTCGCTGGGGACGTCGCCCGTCCCCAAAATCTTCTTCTTCATTGGGCGCATGGCAACTTAAAATCCGGGCCTGCAACACGCTTAAATATCTTTGCTGTTCAAAGCCCAAGCCTGCCAAAAAAACTTTCATTCTGCAATGTCTAGCAAACGACTCTGCACAACCGCAGAAAACGTTGAGGCCACGTTGGTCAACTCCCCAGAGCTTGAAGCGTGACTCCTATCCACAGAAAACACCAACAAAGACCTGCAGCTCAACTGGCGGGCCAGCAGCATTGCCAGGACGAAGCCCAAGTTATGGGGAAGTCGGGCGGCCCCGCTTTCAGGGCCGCAAAACACAAGCAATTCTGGCTTCGCCAGGACGGGCCTCCACAGTTGCAGTTCTGCCTCACTGCAGCATTACAAAGACGAGCGTGCAGCTGCTTCGGACAAGCCCCCGCACGCTCAGCGCGACGCTGCCCAAAGTTACTAGAAAAAGGGCAGGCGCGATCGGGTTGCTTGCGCCCACAGGCTCAAATTCAAGGGCCAAAAAAATGGGCCGTCTCGCGGCCCCAAAAATGGGGCCGCGAAATGGACCCAGCTCCCGCAGTACAATTTGGAACTAGATTGGGGGGGGTGAAACTGCGACCCCAAAATTGGGGCCGTTTGGCGGCCCCAGTTTTGGGGCCGCGAATTCTTCTATTTTTGGCGCTTTCCAGACTGCTACACTCAGGCGACTCTGGCCCACAGACAAGCACTCAACGTGGAAAGAGCAATTACTGAGAACCACGACCTCCGCAGGCAGCTTTCTTGTGGAAGTGATCAACATGAGAGAAACTTGCACAGGGGAGGCCCACACACCCGAAGCCAGAATTGCCTAGATTTTCCGACCCCAGATTTGGAGGTCACAGAATCACAGCTGCAAGCCTCACGCGCACACGGCCTTCTGCTTCTACTATCTGATACACTTCCAGCTAATAGTCACGTGCTCTTCCCGCAACTCTACCCCTGCCCACTTACGCGGCGTCGCTAATCAAGATTAGAGGGGCACCTACTTCTGTAGCTCTGGCGGAGTCGGCGTGACAAGCCTCGGCGGAGTCGGCGGAGTCCTCGCAAATTGCAATTTACCAATAGAGTGCCGTGGAGTCCTAGGCTTCCCGGAATAACAAAACAATGTTTTTTAATTCGGGAACACAACGACTCCGCCGTTCGCGGGCAGCTCGCCTTGGTCCGTTTTGCTAAGACTCTACGGGGGTGGAGGGCCTCCACCACGCAGCAGGAAAGTGACCTTCGCTATGTTCTCAAGCAGGTTAAGCCGAGGCAGGAACTCGGTCTCCTAGCACTTGCTGTGGAAATCAAGCCCCCTTCCCAGCCTCTTCAAAACACAGTCAGCCCCCCCTCACCCCAACCCTTTCAAAAGAGGTCACACCCAACCCAGCCCCTTCATAGCATGGTCAAACCCGCCCAAGCCCACCCCAAGCCCACCCGAAAGCTACCCTCAGCGCCTTCAAAACATGGTCAAACCCATCCCAGCCCCGTCAAAGCATGGTCAAAACCACCCCAAAGCCATCCCACCTTCAAAACACGGTCAAACCCACCCCACCCACCCGCACCCCTTCTAAACAGGTCCAACCCACCCGAGTCCATTCAAAACACGGTCAAACGCACCCCAGTCCATTCAAAGCATGGTCAAACCCAGCCAAACCCACCCCAAACCCACGCTGAACCCACCCCAAACCCACCCGCTATTCTCAGTCCCTTCAAAACACGGTCAAACCCACTCCAAACCCACGCGCACAACCCTGTCGCTGGGGACGTCGCCCGTCCCCAAAATCTTCTTCTTCATTGGGCGCATGGTAACTTAAAACGGGCCTGCAACACGCTTAAATATCTTTGCTGTTCAAAGCCCAAGCCTGCCAAAAAAACTTTCATTCTGCAATGTCTAGCAAACGACTCTGCGCAACCGCAGAAAACGTTGACGCCACGTTGGTCAACTCCAGAGCTTGAAGCGTGACTCCTATCCACAGAAAACACCAACAAAGACCTGCAGCTCAACTGGCGGGCCAGCAGCATTGCCAGGACGAAGCCCAAGTTATGGGGAAGTCGGGCGGCCCAGCTTTCAGGGCCGCAAAACACAAGCAATTCTGGCTTCGCCAGGACGGGCCTCCACAGTTGCAGTTCTGCCTCACTGCAGCATTGCAAAGACGAGCGTGCAGCTGATTCGGACAAGCCCCCGCACGCTCAGGGCGACGCTGCCCAAAGTTACTAGAAAAAGAGCAGGCGCGATCGGGTTGCTTGCGCCCACAGGCTCAAATTCAAGGGCCAAAAAAAAGGGCCGTCTCGCGGCCCCAAAAATGGGGCCGCGAAATGGACCCAGCTCCCGCAGTACAATTTGGAACTAGATTGGGGGGGGTGAAACTGCGACCCCAAAATTGGGGCCGTTTGGCGGCCCCAGTTTTGGGGCCGCGAATTCTTCTATTTTTGGCGCTTTCCAGACTGCTACACTCAGGCGACTCTGGCCCACAGACAAGCACTCAACGTGGAAAGAGCAATTACTGAGAACCACGACCTCCGCAGGCAGCTTTCTTGTGGAAGTGATCAACATGAGAGAAACTTGCACAGGGGAGGCCCACACACCCGAAGCCAGAATTGCCTAGATTTTCCGACCCCAGATTTGGAGGTCACAGAATCACAGCTGCAAGCCTCACGCGCACACGGCCTTCTGCTTCTACTATCTGATACACTTCCAGCTAATAGTCACGTGCTCTTCCCGCAACTCTACCCCTGCCCACTTACGCGGCGTCGCTAATCAAGATTAGAGGGGCACCTACTACTGTAGCTCTGGCGGAGTCGGCGTGACAAGCCTCGGCGGAGTCGGCGGAGTCCTCGCAAATTGCAATTTACCAAAAGAGTGCCGTGGAGTCCTAGGTTTCCCGGAATAACAAAACAATGTTTTTTAATGCGGGAACACAACGACTCCGCCGTTCGCGGGCAGCTCGCCTTGGTCCGTTTTGCTAAGACTCTACGGGGGTGGAGGGCCTCCACCACGCAGCAGGAAAGTGACCTTCGCTATGTTCTCAAGCAGGTTAAGCCGAGGCAGGAACTCGGTCTCCTAGCACTTGCTGTGGAAATCAAGCCCCCTTCCCAGCCTCTTCAAAACACAGTCAGCCCCCCCTCACCCCAACCCTTTCAAAGAGGTCACACCCAACCCAGCCCCTTCATAGCATGGTCAAACCCGCCCAAGCCCACCCCAAGCCCACCCGAAAGCTACCCTCAGCGCCTTCAAAACATGGTCAAACCCATCCCAGCCCCGTCAAAGCATGGTCAAAACCACCCCAAAGCCATCCCACCTTCAAAACACGGTCAAACCCACCCCACCCACCCGCACCCCTTCTAAACAGGTCCAACCCACCCGAGTCCATTCAAAACACGGTCAAACGCACCCCAGTCCATTCAAAGCATGGTCAAACCCAGCCAAACCCACCCCAAACCCACGCTGAACCCACCCCAAACCCACCCGCTATTCTCAGTCCCTTCAAAACACGGTCAAACCCACTCCAAACCCACGCGCACAACCCTGTCGCTGGGGACGTCGCCCGTCCCCAAAATCTTCTTCTTCATTGGGCGCATGGTAACTTAAAACGGGCCTGCAACACGCTTAAATATCTTTGCTGTTCAAAGCCCAAGCCTGCCAAAAAAACTTTCATTCTGCAATGTCTAGCAAACGACTCTGCGCAGCCGCAGAAAACGTTGACGCCACGTTGGTCAACTCCAGAGCTTGAAGCGTGACTCCTATCCACAGAAAACACCAACAAAGACCTGCAGCTCAACTGGCGGGCCAGCAGCATTGCCAGGACGAAGCCCAAGTTATGGGGAAGTCGGGCGGCCCAGCTTTCAGGGCCGCAAAACACAAGCAATTCTGGCTTCGCCAGGACGGGCCTCCACAGTTGCAGTTCTGCCTCACTGCAGCATTGCAAAGACGAGCGTGCAGCTGATTCGGACAAGCCCCCGCACGCTCAGGGCGACGCTGCCCAAAGTTACTAGAAAAAGAGCAGGCGCGATCGGGTTGCTTGCGCCCACAGGCTCAAATTCAAGGGCCAAAAATGGGGCCGCGAAATGGACCCAGCTCCCGCAGTACAATTTGGAACTAGATTGGGGGGGGTGAAACTGCGACCCCAAAATTGGGGCCGTTTGGCGGCCCCAGTTTTGGGGCCGCGAATTCTTCTATTTTTGGCGCTTTCCAGACTGCTACACTCAGGCGACTCTGGCCCACAGACAAGCACTCAACGTGGAAAGAGCAATTACTGAGAACCACGACCTCCGCAGGCAGCTTTCTTGTGGAAGTGATCAACATGAGAGAAACTTGCACAGGGGAGGCCCACACACCCGAAGCCAGAATTGCCTAGATTTTCCGACCCCAGATTTGGAGGTCACAGAATCACAGCTGCAAGCCTCACGCGCACACGGCCTTCTGCTTCTACTATCTGATACACTTCCAGCTAATAGTCACGTGCTCTTCCCGCAACTCTACCCCTGCCCACTAACGCGGCGTCGCTAATCAAGATTAGAGGGGCACCTACTACTGTAGCTCTGGCGGAGTCGGCGTGACAAGCCTCGGCGGAGTCGGCGGAGTCCTCGCAAATTGCAATTTACTAAAAGAGTGCCGTGGAGTCCTAGGTTTCCCAGAATAACAAAACAATGTTTTTTAATGCGGAAACACAACGACTCCGCCTTTCGCGGGCAACTCGCCTTGGTCCGTTTTGCTAAGACTCTACGGGGGTGGAGGGCCTCCACCACGCAGCAGGAAAGTGACCTTCGCTGTGTTCTCAAGCAGGTTAAGCCGAGGCAGGAACTCGGTCTCCTAGCACTTGCTGTGGAAATCAAGCCCCCTCCCAGCCTCTTCAAAACAGTTCAGCCCCCCCTCACCCCAACCCTTTCAAAGAGGTCACACCCAACCCATGGTCAAACCCGCCCAAGCCCACCCGAAAGCCACCCTCAGCGCCTTCAAAAACATGGTCAAACCCATCCCAGCCCCGTCAAAGCATGGTCAAAACCACTCCAAAGCAATCCCACCTTCAAAACACGGTCAAATCCACCCCACCCACCCGCACCCCTTCTAAACAGGTCCAACACGGTCAAACGCACCCCAGTCCATTCAAAGCATGGTCAAACCCAGCCAAACCCGCCCCAAACCCACGCTGAACCCACCCCAAACCCTTTGCCCGTGTGAACAGAATTGTTCTTTGCTTTCAATGTTTTCTCTGTTTTTTGTCGAGATGATCTCTTGGTTAAGTTGCAAGCCTTTGGAAACAGAGGGTTTCAAGAAACCGTCCTGAACAAAAAAAACACAAACAGATCATTTAGCAAGTGTTTTGGGTGAGCATAAGTTTCGGCTGTTTTTTTCTAAGTGTGTAGAAGTGTTGTAAATGTGTGTGTGAAGCATTTGTGGTTGCAAAGTGGGTTGGAGTGTGCAGAAAAAAGTGTCAGTGTGTGGGCAAAGGGTGGTAAGGCATGGAGTCTTAGAAGCACACCAAATAAAAAAACAGTGACCTTGCAGTGGTGTCTGTGTGTGTTTACCTCGTTTTTTTCCATTGTGAATGGGTGTGGTGTTGTGGTTTCGGCGTTTTGGCAGAGTCGTGTGTGTCATGGAGTGGTGTGTGTCATTATGTGGGTGCAAAGTGGCTTCAGTGGGTGGTATGCATTTGCGTGCATGTTGGCTGGGTTCTGCTGGTTGTTCAAGTGTGGAAGTGTGCGGGTGGTAAAAGGTGTGTGGATTTAAAGACACAAAAAGAGGGCAAGAAATGGGTTTTTTCACATTTTTGGAAACTTTAGAAATTTTGAAAATTCGTTGAATGGTGCTGAATCCAGGGAAGAATTGCAACACGCAACCAAAACAAAAGATAAATAAGGGCACCCAGCCTGAAAGAAAAGCAAATTTCTTCTACTCAATCTTCTGTCAAAATTTCAGTGTGCCTTAATCTGTTTGGCCATTTTTGGGAAAAGCAAAGACAAGAGGACGCAGTTGATTTGTCAAAAAAAGGTCGAATGGAATGGAAATCTGGGCAACTCTCACAAGTCGTTCTGGCCATAATAAGAGGTCAGTGTGATTTGTTTTTTTTTTTTTTTTCAACGTTAGCAGGAACTGCAAAACATGGTTTTTCTTTTTGAACTTTGGAGAAATCGATAAAAACACTGGAAAAAAGCCAGAGTCGTGAAACTTACAATTTTTCTTCAGATTTAGCAGTAGATTCAGACACAGCAACACTTTTTGTTTTTTTTCTTCAGTTTAAATTGCCTTTGCCCGTGTGAACAGAATTGTTCTTTTGCTTTTGTTCAATGTTTTCTCTGTTTTTTGTCGGGATGATTTCTTGGTTAAGTTGCAAGCCTTTTCCAAGCTGCAGTTTCTACCGATGTTGAGTCCGCACCCTTCTTTTCTCCTCTTCTGCCTTCAGGCCTTGCACCAAAACCTGGAGAATCTGAAACCCAAGATGAGGGGCAGCAAAATTGATCGAAAAGGTAGGGAAGCTCCAGTGACCTTCACAGTTAGAGAAAGTTCCGGTTCCAAACAAGTTCACACTTTGCCGCCTTGCTGCCTGCTGTTCTCATTTTGGGGAAAGACTGACACAAGACTTAGACTGGAACCGACTGAGAGGCTTATTTGTTTTACTCGCCAGATCTGGCTTCCCGTGTGTGAAAAAAACCCGCAACTGGGCCCAACAATGGCTTCCAAACTTGGGTTCAGGCTCCAACCTGGGTGGCCTTGTATGTTCTCACAGGAAATCCAAAATCTAGGACCCGTTTTCGGTGCCCAGAATCAAGCTGCTTTTGGAACCCATTTGGGGTCAATAATAATTTAAATCAACTCACAGACAAACAAGATTTTTTCTATTTGATACTGTTTGCAACTCAAGAAAACAAAAAACGTCATCGATACGCGTGTTCTTGGCTTGCTAAACTTGTCTTTAGCTGGCATTCAAGACAAGCAGTCTTGCATTGTTCGCGTGCGATCTTTCTCGCACTGTGGAGGTCACTTCGGCTTCTCTACCTTTTGGAGTTGATTTGGAAACAGAGGGTTTCAAGAAACCGTCCTGAACAAAAAAGAACACAAACAGATCATTTAGCAAGTGTTTGGGTGAGCATAAGTTTCGGCTGTTTTTTCTAAGTGTGCAGAAGTGTTGTGAATGTGTGTGTGTAAGCATTTGTGGTTGCAAAGTGGGTTGGAGTGTGCAGAAAAAAGTGTCAGTGTGTGGGCAAAGGGTGGTGAGGCATGGAGTCTTAGAAGTACACCAAATAAAAAAACAGTGACCTTGCAGTGGTGTCTGTGTGTGTTTACCTCGTTTTTTTCCATTGTGAATGGGTGTGGTGTTGTGGTTTCGGCGTTTTGGCAGAGTCGTGTGTGTCATGGAGTGGTGTGTGTCATTATGTGGGTGCAAAGTGGCTTCAGTGGGTGGTATGCATTTGCGTGTATGTTGGCTGGGTTCTGCTGGTTGTTCAAGTGTGGAAGTGTGCGGGTGGTAAAAGGTGTGTGGATTTGAAGACACAAAAAGAGGGCAAGAAATCAACTCCAAAAGGTAGGGAAGCCGAAGTGACCTCCACAGTACTGCGTCAGCAGCTCAACCAATCCACCACAAGCAACGCAGCGCAAAACCGCGGGCAGCGCCCCCCTCGAGGCTTTCAGATGCCAAGACAGCGGTGCTCTGACTCAGCACTTTTGCCATCCACATGGAACCAGAATATTTCATCCTCGTGTAAGTGGCTTGACATCAGGGGTGATGCATTGTCAAGGCTTGTAGAGGAACCCTGTGCAAAAAATGGCCACCCGTTGACCCCAATTTAAGTTGCACAACACCGTGGAACCTCTTACAAGGCAATCAGCTGCTTGAATTTTGGACACCTTTCCCTGCGTATCTGCAAATTAAAAACCTACAATCCCAATATGCCCGGTCGCGATAGCACCTAAGCTCCAAGATCTTTCTTCGCATCGTGATGTTCCAGCGAATCTCAGCAGTTTGTTTCAGGCACATCTCTAGCTGGCAAGCTTGCGAGGCCTTGGCGAGGCCTCCCGAGCCTTTCTGTTTCGACTTGCGAACAACCACGAAATCCCAAAACACTTCTAGTTTTCTCATACCATTGAAGGAGTCTCCGCAGACCTCAGGGCAGGCGGACCCTGCCCTCACATGCAGAATTTTAATTACTTCCACTACTACTGCCACTACTACTATTACTACTACTACTACTACTACTACTACTACTACTACTATTACTACTACTACTACTACTACTACTACTACTACTACTACTACTACTACTACTACTACTACTACTACTACTACTATTACCACTACTATTATTATTACTACTACTACTATTATTACTACAACTATTACAACTACAACAACAACAACAACAACGACAACTACTACTACTACTACTACTACTACTACTACTACTACTACTACTACTACTATTACTACTATTACTACTACTACTACTGCTACTACTACTACTACTGCTACTACTGCTTACTTCTACTACTTACTACTACTACAACTACGACTATTATTACTTCTACTTCTACTTCTACTTTTACTTCTACTTCTATTTCTACTTTTATTTCTACTTTTATTTCTACTTTTATTTCTACTTTTATTTCTACTTTTATTTCTACTTCTACTTCTACTTCTACTTCACAACTGCGACTTCTACGACTGTTACAATTACGATTTCTACTGCAACCGATTGCTTCTATTTTCGACCGACCACCTGCCACTGCTGCGATTGATGCAAAATTCTTGGCCATGGTGCGCAGGCCGGGACGGATCTTTGCTTCAAACATTTTTGAATTTAAAAAAAATTGGCATCGACTTTCTTTTGCAAGTCGGCAACGCATGACAAACTTGAAAGCAGACTTGGACGTCGTAGTTGTCGTCGTCGTCGTAGTAGTAGTAGTAGTAGCAGCAGTAGTAGTAGTAGTAGGAGTAGTGGTAGTGGTAGTGGTAGTGGTAGTGGTAGTGCGGTTTGCCCACCAGCATAGGGTTTAGGGTTTAGGGTTTAGGGTTTAGGGTTACGGGTTTAGGGTTAGGGCTTTAGGGTTAGGGTTTAGGGTTTAGGGGTTAGGGTTTAGGGTTTAGGGGTTAGGGGTTAGGGGTTAGGGTTTTTAGGGTTTAGGTTTAGGGGTTAGGGTTTAGGGTTTAGGGTTTAGGGCTTAGGGTTCAGGGTTTAGGGTTTGGGGTTTGGGGTTTGGGGTTTGGGGTTGAGGGTTTAGGGCCACAAACTTCGCGCCTGCGCACCTCCAGACAAAGAGCGCGGGCAACCCGCCCCCTTCCAAAATTCCAACCCAGCGACAACCGCAGAGGGTGGTCGTTTATGAACAAAAGAAGGAAAAAGAAAACAGAAAAAGAAAGCAATGTTTGTGAACGTCCCAACTCCGGAAACAATGCGCCTGCACATGTTTTGTGTGCCTCCAGAAAAAGGGCGCGGGCAAACGGCAGCTTTGCACGTAGTAGTAGTTCTCGTCGTCGTTGTAGTAGTCGCAGTCGTAGTTGTACTCGTAATCGTAGTCGTAATCGTAGTCGTAGTTGTAGACAGAAACTGCAAGACACAGAAATCACCGCCAAAGAAAATCAAGACAATTAATCTTGACAACCACAAAAATCAAATGCACTGGTTCGTCAAACTTTGCGACATTTTTCTTGCAGTTCGCTTGAAAAAGAAGCGAAACAAGACCTTGTTTGATGAGCACAACGAACCTTCCGAAAAAAAAACGAATACTATTTTTTTGCAAATACATTGACCGTGTTGATCTCATCAAATCTTGCTGCAAATTGTTACTTTCCGAGCCCCCCTGAAAAAGAGATTTTTCATTTTCTCTGTTTGGAAGGCATTGGCAGCGAAACGAGCTGAAAACAAAATGAGCCTTACTAACTTTTTGCAAGACAAACACAAACATACCGAACCCCACTGACACAACGCAACCCAAGAATACAAATCAAAAACCATGCCCTGTAGCACTGTGCAGTGCAGTACAGTATGGCAAAGAAAGTACAGCCCAATCTAGCATAAGACAGAGAATCGAGTCGCTTGGGAATTTTCTGGTGGAGTCGTTGCATGCGCTTTGCTGTGCCCGCATACCTTTAGGGTTTTTAGGGTGTTTTGAGGAGTCAGCAGGGTTTTCGACGATTTATAACCTTTTGCACATAACCCTACGAGAAGCCTGCAGACGGAGTCAGCGAAGGGTTTGCGTGTCGATGTGAACGATCCGTTTCATGAGTGTCGATGTGATTGGACGGCGCAAGAGACGATTTGCGCTCTTCATGTGTTTTTCGCTTTTCGGTCAGCTCCGGATGAATTGGAGCGAACCCGAACAAGTTGTGTTTGACTTCTCTGGTTGCCGTTTCGCCGTTTTAAGCACAACCAAAGCCGTTCCCTAAACTCTTTCATGTGGCGTCCGCTCTTGGCCTAAGCTTCGTGCCACCAGGGAGCCCGGTGTTTTTTTTCATTTGGGAGTTGCGAGAGTACCAAGCTAAAGTTCTAGGTCGCCAACAAGGATCGTATACTGGGACTGCCCAAAGAGCCCCATTCCTTTTTCAGGAGCATGCCTTCAGTCATATTAACATGGTCCTTAGGTATTTGTAAAGCTACAACCATATCAACGGCCCTTCCATATTTTTTACTGTACATATTCCTGAAGCTTATTTGTTTAAGGTCTATTCCTTAAAGAGGGCGTATTGGGGCCTCCTGGGTGCGTGTAAGACGTTGAGGGCTCAGCGGCTGCCTCCCAGCCTCATGGCGCGCACGAAGTCAGAGGCGCTGAAGGCCCGGCCGCGCCTTTTTTTTGGCAAAACGCACACATTCTCAAAGGGTTTAGGGTTTAGGGTTTCAGGTTTAGGGTTCAGGGTTTAGGGTTAGGGTTTCGGGTGTAGTGTTTAGGGTTTAGGGTTTAGGGTTTAGAGTTCAGGGTTTAGGGTTCAGGGTTTAGGGTTTAGGGTTTAGGGTTTAGGGTTTAGGGTTTAGGGTTTAGGGTTTAGGGTTTAGGGTTTAGGGTTTAGGGTTTAGGGTTTAGGGTTTAGGGTTTAGGGTTTAGGGTTTAGGGTTTAGGGATTGGCTGCAGGTTCTTGAGAGGGGTGCTCTAGAGGGTCCAGCTAGGGTAGAACATTGATGTGGCTCAGGGAGGGTTTTATGATTCGCATTTTTTTGTGGGGGTTCGCTGACAAACCCAAAGCCTAAAGCCTAAAGCCCCACAAGCTCACAACATCTCGGGACCCTGCCCGAGGCCTCGCAAGCTGCTGGAAAGACCAAGGCTGGTTCAAAGTTGGCTGCGGTTGCAGTTTAGGGCCAGTTTTTTGGGTTTGGAGGTGGGGCTTAGGGTGTAGGCAAGCTCATACGCACCGTATTGGTTGTGGCATGACCGAAAACCGTAAACTGCCGTAAACCTTACCCCCCCGGCCCGAAACCCCGAAAAATTCTCCCCAAACCCTAAACCCTAAATCCTAAACCCCTCCCAAGGTCCTCCAACACGCTTCGTTGTTTGTAACAGAAGCCGTGAACTCTACGGGTCCGAAAAAATGCCATCTGCTCTCCAGTCATGGCTGCCCTGACCCCAGACCTCCTAGGGTTTAGGGTTTAGGGTTTCGGGTTAGGGTTTAGGGCTTAAATAAACGCGTACGAGCCCGAAGCCCTGAACCGTCTGAAGCCCTGTAACCCTGAGCCCTGAATCTTAACCCTGCAGCACAAACAAGAGGCTGCTGCTGCGCAGGATGGGTTTTGGGTTTCGGGTTTCGGTTTTCGGTTTTCGGGTTTTCGGGTTTCGGGTTTCGGGTTCAGGGCTTAAGGTTTGAAGGTTCATGGGTGGATTTCAGCGCAGTTTTCGTTCGGGATGCGTGAAGGTTCATGGGCATTGTAGGTAGGTGGCTTTTGTCAGGCTGTCAGCAAGATGGGTGAGGAGACTTTAGAACCCTAAACCCTGAACCCTGAACCCTAAACCCTGAACCCCAAACCTTAAACCCTAAACCCTAAACCCTAAACCCAAAACCCTAAACCCTAAACCCTAAACTGGTTCATGAGCATGTAAGGCTTCGGGGCCCAGGCTGCATGTGAGGGTGTCGGTTTTGAGCTTGAGGATTAAGGGTTGGAGGGTGCCCATGCCCCGTGTACTCGTACAGTTTAGGGGATTCTAGTATCCCTAAACCCTAAACCCTAAACCCTAAACCCTAAACCCTAAACCCTAAACCCTAAACCCTAAACCCTAGACCCTAGACCCTAGACCCTAAACCCTAAGCCCTCGTGCCAAGTCTCGGGTCTTTCGTTCCTTTCGCAGGGCCACGCGGTCAAACACGCACTCCACGTCTTTGACCAAGTTTGAGTGTTGCATGACCCTAAACCCTAAACCCTAAACCCTAAACCCTAAACCCTAAACCCTAAACCCTAAACCCTAAACCCTAAACCCTAAACCCTAAACCCTAAACCCCTAAACCCCTAAGCCCTAAAACCCTAAACCCTAAACCCCTAAACCCTAAGCTCTAAACCCCTAAACCCTTAAAGCCCTAAACCCCTAAACCCCTAAACCCTAGACCCCTAAACCCTAAACCCTAAACCCTAAACCCTTAAGCCGGAAGCTGCACCACAGAAGAAGTCCAGCAAGAACAAAGCGAAGGCCGCGGTCTCCGGGCCGGGGGGGTCTTTGGGCTTTTAAGGGGTCAGGTTTAGGGTTTAGGGTTTAGGGTTTAGGGTTTAGGGTTTAGGGTTTAGGGTTTAGGGTTTAGGGTTTAGGAAGTTTCGGGTTTAGGGGTTTGCTTTTACGGGCTTTAGTGCTTGGGGTTTAAGGTTCTTCGGATCTTGGGGCGCTCGAAGGTTTGGAAGTCCTCAACCCTGCAGCTTAAACAAAGTTCCTCAGCCCTAAACCCCCGAAACCCCAGACCCCTAAACCCAAAAACCCAAAACCCAAAACCCAAAACCCAAAACCCTAAACCCTAAACCCTAAACCCTAAACCCCAAAACAAATCCCGCGGCCCGTTGCCTTGGGCGCCCTCAAAACCCTACCCCCCGAAGCCCTGACCCCCGTAAACCCCGACCTCTAAACCCGTGGTTCTGCTCAAAGCTGGGGGCCTTCATGGGCCTAAACGATATGTGGAAGTTGATGGGTTGCGAGAAGTAGGGTCTGTGGGTTAGAAGTAGGGTTGAAGGTTTAGGGTATGTACCTTCATTGAGGATGAATTAGAGAACCCCGCTCCCCCCTCTGTAAACGGCTCTAGTAAACCCTAACCCCTGAACCCTAAACCCTATTAATATTGCTACTGGGTCATTAAGGAAATGTTCAGGGGATTTGCTTCTTGGATGAGTGTTCCACATTCCAGGCTCAGGGTTCACGGGTTTTGTTGGGTGATGGATTTACGTGAGCAGGGTTTCAGGATTTTTTTGGGGAATTGAGGGTTTAGGGTTTAGGGTTTAGGGGTGCCGGGCTTCGGATTTGGGTTTAGGGCTTCGGGCATAAGATTTGGGGCTTTAAGTTTAGGGTTTAGGGTGTAGGGTTCTAGGGTTCTAGGGTTTAGGGTTTTGAGAGATCTAGGGCGCAGTGTGAAGGGTGTAGGAATCAAGGGTGCTGGAGTTGACAAGTTGGCTTTCAGCGTTCTTGGTGCACTTAAGGGACTGCTACACTAAACCCGAGCCCCGAACCTCCCAAGCCCTCCCAAGAAGCTTTGAAATCCCCTAAGCCCGAAACCCCTTCAGGCCTACAGACCCCTCTTAAAAAAAGCCTCCTAAGCCCTGTACCACATGGAGTTTAGGGTTGAGGGTTTAGGGTTTAGGGTTCGCAAAACCCTAGACCCCCTCCCTCAAAACCCTAAACCCTAAACCCTAAACCCTAAACCCTAAACCCTAAACCCTAAACCCCAAACCCTAAACCCTAAACCTTTTATCCCCAAACCCTAAACCCTAAACCCCTAAACCTTAATCCCTAAACCTTAATCCCTAAACCCTAAACCCTAAACCCTAAACCTCTGAACGCCGAAAAGGCCCAACAGCCCCTACGCCAAAGCCAGGCCGCCTCGTCAGGCAGTGACCAGCTGGTCTCTGACGACACCGCAGGACTCCGGCGCTTGGGACACTTCGCTTGGGGTTTCACCTTTCGTCTAGCTACCCATGCCACCCCAAACCCCAAACCCCAAACCCCAAACCCTAAACCCTGGACCCTAAACCCTAAGCCCTAAGCCCTAAGCCCTAAACCCTAAACCCTAAGCCCTAAACCCTAAGCCCTAAGCCCTAAGCCCTAAGCCCTCAGCCCTAAGCCCTAAGCCCTAAGCCCTAAGCCCTAAGCCCTACGCCCTAAGCCCTAAGCCCTAAGCCCTAAACCCCAACCCCCTATGACAGTTTGGGGTTTTGAGGAACCCCAGCCTTTCCTCTCGGGCATGCTTACAACTACCTAGGATCTTCAGTCCCAGAGCCGCAGTTCAGGGTAAACGTTTAGGATTTAGGATTTAGGGTGAAACCCTAAACCCTAAACCCTAAACCCTAAACCCTAAACCCTAAACCCTAAACCCTAAACCCTAAACCCTAAACCCTAAACCCTAAACCCTAAACCCTAAACCCTAAACCTAACCCTGAAACTGCCTCCGACCGAACCCCCCCCCCCCAGGGCCCAGGGCTCAAGACTTCGCACATGTCAACCTTTAAAGGTTGTATTTGTCTTTTCGGGTTCGTGGTGTATGCGGCTTAGGGCTTGGGGGGCGCAGAGATTCGGGATGGGGTGATAACCCTAAACCCTAAACCCTAAACCCTAAACCTTAAACCCTAAACCCTAAACCCTAAACCCTAAACCCTAAACCCTAAACCCTAAACCCTAAACCCTAAACCCTAAACCCTACCTAGGTCGAGGGTTCAGGGCTGGGTGTTGTTTTGGTTTGGGTGGGGGGGTTTGGGTTTTTGCATCATCCCATTTGCCCTAAAGGGTTCTCACACGTACACAGCTTGGGGCATGCAGGTTACCCTGAAGCCTGAACCCTAAACCCTAAACCCTAAACCCTAACCCCCAAACTTTAGGCCCTAAACCCTAAAGCCTATAAACCCCAAACCATCTTTGGGGGATGCCCTGATCGCTCCCGTTGCCCATGATGCGGCTGCAGGTTCGTGGGAGTGTTAAGTCTGCTGGCCTTGGGAAACCCTAAACCCTAAGCCCTCAGCCCTCACCCTAAACCTTGAGCCTTGAAGCCTAGACCCTAAGACCCTAAATCTCGAATTACATCCTCAACCCGCCGCTGGCCACTCTCAGCCCCCCGACCATTGTACTTGAAGGATCAGGGGACTCAGTGAGTGCGGTTACTTTAATGGGCCTGGGTGTTAGTAACTAGTTATGCAATTTAAAAGAGTTAGCTATCTACTTATAACTATAGATATAACTAGTTAACATGAGATATCAAACATGGGAAAACACAGTTTCAGCAAGCATGGCCATGCCTTTGTATAAGGAGATTTCATACACAGTTGGAATACAAATTTTTGTTTTGAAAAGCCAATTTTCTGGCTTGAAGAAGAATGCTGATGGGGGCGTCCTGTATACAAGTCAGTTCACAAAGCCAAAGTCTGGCTTGTCTCATGAGAATGCACTACAAGCAGCAAGATGTTCAAGAAACAATGAAGCGATCTGAACGAAAGGAATATCTTTTGGCACCTTCACTGCAAATGGGAGGGAATCAAGGTGAGAATGCCATCCTGCAAGGATGTGTATGTGACTGCGCTGAGAATCTGTCTCACAGGCACTGCAGCCTGCTGCTCTTGAGAAGTCCACAACCTGCGAAAATTTGAACTTCTGGTAAGTGCCGAATTTATAGAGCTGGATGAGGCAGTACTGCGAGCCGTCGGCCCCGAACGGGGCCTGCAGTCGCCCACGCTCCCATTGAGAGCTCCACCGGGCAAGATCACGAAGCTAGAGGTATAAACTGTGCTGTTGGTGACGAGAAGTTTCTGCAAGTCAAGGCTTTGTTGGCCTTGCTGTATGTACCGCCAGGGCGGCTTGTTGGCATGCTGGGTGTACGACGTACTACAAGTACTGCACGTTTGAACCCTAAGCCCTAAACCCTGAACCCTCGACCCTCGACCCTCAACCCTAAACCCTAAACCCTAAACCACAAGCTTGAGCACTGAACACCTAGGCTAGCAACATCCTCAACCCTCCACATAAAGCCGAAACCGAGAGAACCCTGCACACAACAGCCCCATGCCGGAACCCGAGACAACCGGACCCTCCCCTTATGTTCCTCCTTCTGTCGTCTTTCTTTTCTTTCTCCTCGTATGTTTGGTTTGACGACCTGGGCAGGGATGGCTTTTTTGTTTTTTTGCCCATGTGAGTCTTGAATGTAGAAAACACTAAGCTGAGACGTCGACGAGCTGGCCATGGCAAGGCTCCAATCTCTAGGCTCCTTTGGAGCCGTCGTTAGAGGCCACGGCAAGTTAGGTTCAAGAATTTAAACCTAATTTCTGGTTTCTGGATTTTAGGTTCAAATTCTTAAACCTAAAATCCAAAAAAGGGAAATTAGGTTCAAAAATTTGAACCTAAAATCCAAAAACTGGAAATTAGGTTTAAGAATTTGAACCTAAAATCCAAAAACCAGAAATTAGGTTCAAAAACTTAAACCTAAGCTTTCAGGACCATGAACCGTGACATTCTGCTTATTTGCTTGTGATGTTAGTATTTCTGGAAGCACAAGTGCCTTCGAACAATAAAAAAGCCATGCAAGCATCAACAGGACAGTATGCACTGGCAAACCCGTCGCGATGGAAAAAAACAAAAAAGCCCGACAGCCACAAAACAGGCTTTGGAATGACAGCCACCACACCGGCCTTCCAAACCAAGCAAACACTCCGTGAATCCCATTCACAAGAATCAGTATAGCCACAAAACTGGCTTTGAATACAAGGCAGCACTCGACGACTCCGGCTAATAATGTCTTCAAGCTGTGGGGGTTTCTAGGCTTTGTGTCTCTGGGCTGGGGCTCGGTGTAGGGTTAAGGGTTTCGGGTTTAGAGTTTAAGGTTTAGGGTTTAGGGTTCAGGGTTGAGGGTTGAGGGTTTAGGGTTTAGGGAGAAAAAACCCTGAACCCTAAGCCAATTCAGGCTTCTTCTACGCATGCTCGCCGCTGCAATCTGTAATTCATGAAATATGAGTGTCCAAAAAAAAGACAGTGGTCTTCCCCACCATGCAATGCACTCGCATGGAATTCAACATGCACTTCTATGTCTCCTTGCTAGACATCTACATCACTGATGTCGACTCCTGAAATTCTCTGAAGAGCCAGCATGGCTTCTGTTCGCACATGTTTCCTCTGTTCCTGGCAAGCTTTTCACACATGGAATGCCTGCAGCAGCCTCCTGCAAACCCAATGGGCATGCATGCCATGGCAGGAAAACCAAAGACCAAGAAGCAACATGACCTATATAGGCCATCCTGCTTGAAGGAAATTGCTTTCCTGCATGTAGACATTCCTGATCTTGTCTCGGCTGCTGTGTGTGTGGCCGATGCCAGAATCACCCCTTGTTCTCACGAGGAAAACGACATATGTTTTTTCCATCATCACCAAAAATAAAACCAGAAAAGTGGATGCAGGCCATGAAAAGCCAGGTTTCTCCTTTAAACATTTGGCTGCCAAGACAACATGTTGATAGGTAATCGATAAATGCTAACTAGTTATATCTTCTCTACAAAAATGACATAGATATGAGACATACATATAAAAGTATAAAAGAATAGTAACATATCTAAAGCACTAGGAAATCTATACATAGTTAGCACATGCTTGGAATAGACTTACGACATACTTACAAAGCATTTAGTAACTTGTTACTTTGTCTTGTAACATGCCCAACAAGTTACTAACACCCAGGCCCATTAAAGTATAAGTAAGGTAACTATACCTGAATTCTCCGTAAATAGCCTTAATTCCGGAAGGGGGGGGGGGTAGTATAGGGGGGGGTAGTAGGGGAAACCCTAAACCCTAAACCCTAAACCCTAAACCCTAAACCCTAAACCCTAAACCCTAAACCCTAAACCCTAAACCCTAAACCCTAAACCCTAAACCTAAACCCTAAACCCTAAACCCTAAACCCTAAACCCTAAACCCTAAACCCTAAACCCTAAACCCTAAACCCATGACTGTAGGATCGAGCACAAGGGCCAAACAAGAGGCCCGCTGCTGCCACTCCCTTGGATGGCTTGGGAGCTTGGTGGGGGGTTTAGGGAATTGGGGCTCACCCTAAAGATACACCTTAAACCCTAAACCCTACATCCCAAACCCTAGACCCTAAACCCTAAACTCTAAACCCTAAAGCCTAAACCCTAAACCCTAAACCCTAAACCCTAAACCCTAAACCCGAAACCCAAACCCTAGACCCTAGACCCTAGACCCTAAACTTCAAACCCTAGGCAGGAGTCTCGGGGTTCAGAGGCTTAGTGGGGTGAACTCTTCGGAGTTGTGGGGGGCTTTCTTGCCTCCCCCAAAAAGTGGGGAGTCTGTTTCGGGATCCCCGAAACCCTAATCCCCAAGCCCCAAACCCCAAACCCTAAATCCTGCACCCTAAACCCCAAAGCCTAAACACCAAACCCTAAACCCTTAGCCCTAAACCTTAAGCCGTGGTATGATGAGCTTTTCCTCTATCTAAAGGGGTTGTGAGGGTTTAGGGTTTAGGTTTAGGGTTCAGGGTCGGATTTTGAGATTGCGGAGTTGTAGGGTTGTAAAGTTGTTTAGGGAGTCAGGGCTGGAAAGCTCTCGGGGTTTAGGGTTTAGGGTTCAGGGTTTAGGGTTTAGGGTTTAGGGCTATGGAGTTGTAGGCTTTCAGGTTGCGGGGCTTTCTGGGAACACTGGTGCCAGATTCGCTTCTACCAAGCCAGCACCGAACTGCTCGTGCCCAAGGCGCGTGCTACTTCTCCCTCGGCCCGAGAAGACCCAACCCTAAACCCTAAACCCTAAACCCTAAACCCGAAACCCTAAACCCTAAACCCGAAACCCAAAAGCGCGACAGCTCCTGAAGCAAGAGCCCTTCGCCCCGTACCCTTATCGCCCGAAGCGCAAAGGCCGCCAGGCCCTAAACCCCAAAACCCCAAAACCCCAAAACCCCAGATCCCTAGAACCCCAAACCCTAAACCCATCAACCCCAAATCCCAAACCCAAACCTTAAACCCTAAACCCTAAACACTAGAAGGGACCCCCTGGGCCGTCAACCGCGCAAGGGTTAGCTCTCCAGTGCACCCAACTCTGCAGCAATGGGTTAAACCCCCTTTAGATTGCTCGAACCCTAAGCCTTTAACCCTAAACCCTAACCCTAAACCCCAAACCCTAAATAAACCCTAAACTCTAAACCCTAAACCCCAAACCCTAAACCCGACATCTGGATCCATATGACGTCTTCTCTAGAGAGAGGCCGGAGCCCTGCAAGTGCGCGGCCAGACGCCACCCTCAAGACTGTTTCGCAGAAGCCGTAAGCCCTCTAAACTCTCAACCCGCAACCTCAGACCCCCAACCCTAAACCCTAAACCCTAAACCCTAAACCCTAAACCCTAAACCCTAAACCCTAAACCCTAAACCCTAAACCCTAACCCTAAACCCTAAACCCTAAACCCTAAACCCTCAACCCTAAACCCTAAACCCTAAACCATCGCAGATGAGCTTCCAGAAGCTCGTGCGCGAGATCTGCGGAAAGATGGGCCTCTCGGGCAGTTCATATGGGCTCAGGAGCCTCCAATGCCTTGGTAAGGGTTTGGGGTTTAGGGGTTTAGGGCCTAGGGTTTAGGGTTTTGGGGTTTGGGGACTAGGTTTTAGGGTTTAGGGTTTAAGGCTGCCCCCCGCTCCTGACATGTCTGGCAATCGTGCTGTGATTGGAACTTCATCTCATGGTCACAGACCCCAATACCCCTGAAAAAGAACCAAGCAATGTTCCTTAGACCGCTTCGGGATCACCTAAACCTCAACCCTCAACCCTCAGGCCTCAAGCCTCAAGCCTCAAGCCTCAAGCCTCAACCCTCAACCCTCGACCCTCAACCCTCAACCCTCAACCCTCAACCTTAAACCCTAAACCCCAAACCCCAAACCTTAAACCTTAAACCTTAAACCCTAAACCTTACACCCTTTGAAACACTCGGCCTCAAAAGGCCCCACGCCCAAGCAGCCCAAGCTAGACCATCGGGTTTAGGGTTTAGGGCTTGGGGTTCAGGGTTTAGGGTTTAGGGTTTATTGTTCAGGGCTTAGACCTCAACTTCAAGAATTTCTTACCCTGAGCCTTGGGGCTTTAGGGTTGAGGGTTAGGGGTTCAGGGTTTAGGGTTTAGGGTTTGGGGTTGGGGGTCTAGGGCCCTTGGCACCTCAAGCCCGCCCTCACATCTCCCCCAACTCTGCCATCACAGCCCAGGCCCCTATCGTTTCGAGGTGCAGGCCGGCCACCCGCCACTTAAGTTGGAAGCCAATCTGAAGGTCGAAGCCCTAAACCCGCCCTAAAAACCCTAAAACCCTAGAACCCTAAAACCCTAAAACCCTAGAACCCTACAACCCTAAAACCCTAAAACCCTAAAACCCTAGAACCCTAAATCCCAGAAGCCCACTAAATCCCCTGAAGCCCTGGTTGGTCTGGAAGCCCCGGCTACCCTAAACCCTGAACCCTAAACCCTGAACCCTGAACCTTAAACCCTGAACCCTAAACCCTAATCCCTAAACCCTAAACCCTAAACCCTGAACCCTGAACCCTGAATCCTAAACCCTAAACCCTAAACCCTGAACCCTGAACCCTAAACCCTAAACCGAGCCGAAGATGTCGCAGGCGCTTCTGGCGCTGCAGGAAGCGGCGGAGGCGCGGTTCAGGGCTGGGCTGCCTAGGGTTTAGGGTTTAGGGTTTAGGGTCAGGAGGGTGTAGGGCTTGGGAGGTTGTTGGGGGTATTAGGGCTTAGGATTTAGGAGGGTTTAGGGTTCAGGGTCTAGGATTTAGGGTTTAGGGTTTAGGGCTTGCGGGGGTTGTACTCCCATGATCTGAGAGGCGCCCAGGCCGCTAAAGCGTTGAGGGGTTTAGGGCTTGCGGGAACTGAATCCCTTAACCCCTAAACCCCTAAACCCTAGACCCTTCACCCGAAACCCTAGACCTCAAACCCTAAACCCTAAAGCCAGAAACCCTAGAGCCCTAAGATCCTAACACCCTAAACCCTAACACCCTTACCCCCCAGCTTCAGCACTGATCGGCTCTTGCCCAGACGTTCCTCACGGGCCTCATGGAGGATGCCAGCTTGTTCTGCCTCCACGGGCGTCGGGGTGCCTGGTGTTTCGGGGTTCAGAGCCTCAAGGTTTACGGAAAAAACTACTCGCATCCTAAACCCGAAGCCTGCAACCTGCAAGGCCTAAAATCTATTCTCGAAAAGGATAATGAGAGTTAAAATCGGGTCCCCCACAGCTCCCCAAACTGGAACCCTAAATATTCCCGTCTACTTCGTCTTCAGGGTTTGGACTTAGGGCTTTGGGCTCGGGTACCCCTTTTGGGGGAGCGTAGGGGACATTATGATCGAGGAAGGGGCATAATGGCATAGCAGCTAAGCAACTGACGTCAGCACCCCGGACCCGAGTGATCTTCCAAGACGCCCAGCCCTAAGTTGCGAGCTGCTCATTCCACCCGCCTTACAGAAGCCCTGGAACCCTTAAACCTCCAAACCCCAAACCCCTAAACCCCTAAACCCATAAACCCAGAAACCCAAAACCCCAAACCCCAAACCCTAAACCCTAAACCCTAAACCCTAAACCCTAATCGAGCAGGCCGAGTGACCGTCATGCAGCGGGACCTGCAGCTGCCAGGGTCCAAGGATTTGAGGATTTGAGCCGGGGTTTGGTTTAGGGTTTAGGGTTTAGGGTTTAGGGTTTAGGGTTTAGGGTTTGGGGTTTGGGGTTTGGGGTTTGGGGTGTTTACGGTTCCGGGTCTTTTGGGTTCTCGGGTTTAGGGTTTAAGCTTTGGGTTGAAGGGCTTAGGGGCTTAAGGGCTTGAGGGTTTTAGGGTTTAAGGGTTTCAGGGTTTTAGGGTTTTAGGGTTCTTTAGGGTTCTAGCGTTTTAGGGCTTTAGGGTCTTAGGGTTTTAGGGTTTTAGGGTTTAAGGGTCTTTTGGGTGGTCGGGCTTCGGGGTTTCAGGTTTCGAGTTTCACTTCCCGCCCTTCATGCAGCGCATGCTCGCATGTGGGAACGGAACGCTCTGCACCCGTCAAGGGATTCAGACTCGTACCCTTGAGGTTGTACCCCCTACAGGTTTCCCTTAATATGCGGGTTTACGAAAGTTGGGGAAATTTCGATCTAGATCCCCAAATAGGAGGACCCCCTTGAAAAAAAAGGACCCCCAATATTTTTTTTTGCTGCACTGTGTGTCTGAGGCCGCGACCTGTCGACAAGTAACAATGAGTAGCCGCTTCAGGCTGCTTGTGAATTCAGACAAAATAAGGAAACTAATACGGCGGGATACCGTCAAAACCATCGAATTTGGGGGTCCACTTGTGGCCAAGCGATTTCCTATCAGGGAGACATACGCTTTGAGCAAGGCTAGCTTGGAGAAAAATGAACATCTGATGGTGAATATGTTGACACCTCATGGGCCCATAGAAGCCACTAAGGCTTTTCATACCAAAGACTGCCGCTGATTTAACATGTTTAACGGAATGAATACTGGTCGGAAGGCCTTTGCACAATCTTAAGAGGACCCCCAATAAGGCACCCCTAATTTCGGAAACCCCCATGTACTCCGAATATGGCCCTTATACTATCTTAAGGATCGTTAAGAAGGTTCCCGAAAACCCAAGGGTACAGGCTTAAGGGTCCGAGATACAACCCGGGTTTAGGGTTTAGGGTTCAGGGTGTAGGGCTTAGGGTTTACGGTTTAGGGGTTGCAGTGACCTTCTTGGGAGAATCAGGGTATGCCTGCAGCAGTCGACGCGGCGAGATCGGGTGAACAGGGAGGGTGAGCGAGATCGGGCGAACGGGCAGTCGATGGAGTCCATGAAGGGCAATGGGAAAGGGTTGCAAGTCTAGGTGTAGGGTTTAATTAGGGTTTAGGGTTTAGGGTTTAGGGTTTAGGGTTTAGGGTTTAGGGTTTACGGGTTTAGGACGTGGCGTTGCCAGGTTTTAGGGTTTAGGCACACAGGGTGCAGCGACATAGGCTAAGGGGGCCCAGGTTTGGGGCTTGCAGGGTCACGGGTTTACCAGGGTCTGAATCCAAACCCCCTAAACCCTAAACCCTAAACCCTAAACCCTAAACCCTAAACCCTAAGCCCTAAACCCTAAACCCTAAACCCTGAACCCTAAACCCTAAACCCTAAACCCTAGACCCTAAACCCAAACCTAGACACAGTTCCAGCACGACCAGGTCCCGCCGCATCCGCAGCTGCACCAGCTCTGGCCCGTTCCTGAAGGGGTTTCCAGGCGTTGTGTGGTTTCCCTAAACCCTAAACCCTAAACCCTATATAAACCCTAAACCCTAAACCCTAAACCCTAAACCCTAAACCCTAAACCCTAAACTCTAAACCCTAAACCCTAAACCCTAAACCCTAAACCCTAAACCCTAAACCCTAAACCCTAAACCCTAAACCCTAAACCCTAACCCTAAGCCCCAAGGGGGGGGCCCACCCCAAACCCAAAGCCCGAAACTCTAAAAGCCGACACCCCTAAACCCTAAACTCTAAACCCTAAATCCTAAACCCTAAACTCTAAACCCTAAGTCCGAAACCCTAAACCCCTAAATCTTAAACCCTAAACTCTAAACCTTAGAGAGTCTCCTGAGGGTGCCCCCTCTTCTTAGGCTGCCAGGTTGGGGAGTTCATAAGGTCCGTGGCTTAGGGTTTAGGGTTTAGGGTTTAGGGTTTGGGGTTTAGGGTTTGGGGTTTAGAGTTTAAGTGGAGGGTCTTGTGTCACGGAATTGGGACCCAAAGCCCCAGAGAAAACCCTCATCCTCCAATCCTAAACCCTAAACCCTAAACCCTAAACCCTAAACCCTAAACCCTAAACCCTAAACCCTAAACCCTAAACCCTAAACCCTAAACCCTAAACCCTAAACCCTAAACCCTAAACCCTAAAACAGCAGGGCTTAGGTTCGGGGAGCTGCTCATGCAGGGGCACGGACGGGACTTATAATGCTGCTATAATATTTCTATACTATTTGGGTGTATTCGAACATAAGGGACCCCAAACATAGACCTCAATATAATAGGATCCCTTACAACAAGAACCCCAATGAGGTACGTACCCCTAATTTCGGAAACCCCCATTTTAAAAAATACTACTAGAAGATTTTCTATATTACTGCTATAACACGACTATAATGCAATTAAATACTAACCATACAGAAGGAACCTGCAGCTTGATTTGGATGAACTACTGGATAACGTATAAGGTTTTGGCGCGCTGCAGAGAAAACAAAACCAGGTGCATGTACTGGCTAGTGGTTGTGGGGAGTCTATGAGGCAAGACACCATAAACCCCAAACCCCAAACCCCAAACCCCAAACCCCAAACCCTAAACCCTAAACCCTAAACCCTGAACCTAAACCCTAAACCTTAAACCCTAAACCCTAAACCCCAAGCCGCTATCCCCTTCTCGTTTGCAGGTGATCCAACACAGATTGGGCTCAAAGTTTGGGGGCGATCTTCGACACGCCTAAACCCGAAACCCTAAACCCTAAACCCTAAACCCTAAACCCCAAACCCTAACCCTAACCCGAAACCCGAAACCCTACCCTGCACCCTAAACAAAAAAATGTGAGGCCCATGTCTGGACACGTTTCCATGGCTGCCCTTGCACATGATTTCTTCCAGTATAGTCGTACTTCCATAGAAGCGAAAACATACGACGCAGAAAAAAACTCGAACGTTGCCAACATTGTAGTAGCTGGACGCTTCGCTTTTGGTTGATGAGCCCTTCATTTCTCCCAGTGGCTTGTGCCCTGGCTGTCCTTGCGAGCGTCACAGGGGCTGCAGGCCATGAGGGGCTTGAGGAAGCGGTCTCGCTACTGCAACGTTTCCAATCCTTAGAAGATAATGGCCATCGGACCCCCGTCATCATTGATACCGATGCTGACACGGACGACCAGATGGCCATCGCCTTTGTGCTTCTTGGTAGCCCGGTGGTACGCTTTGCACCATTTTTGTGGGGTTCATGGGCTCCCTTACAACATGACCAACCCCAAAAGCGTGCCCTCATGATAATATGGTTACCGCTTTTAAAATATGGTTACCCTTATTGTAGAAATGGTTCCCCTTATTATGATATGGTTTTTCTGGGCCTACCAAGGCTTGCTCAGCCGGATATTGAGGTGCTCGCCATCACGGTGGGGTGTGATGGCTGGTCGCAGCAATGGGCCGGTGTTGTGAGCGTCATGCGCCTGACCCAGTATTTTGGTCAGCCGGACATACCTGTGGCATACTCGCCATTCTACAACTCGGACACGCAGTTGAACCTAAAGGAGCCGAATAAGCTGCCGAATCCCAGGTTGCAGACCGGACTTGGCAACTTCCTCAGCCAGCATGTTGGCTTGCCCTTCAACATGCGGCCACCCAGCTGGATGTACACTGGCTTGTTATTGCAAGAGACATTACGGAGGAGTCGCAGGAAAGTGAACGTCATTGCTTTAGGGCCTTTAACCAATCTGGCACACTTCTTGCAGGAGTCCCCGAGACTGTTCGAGCGGAAGGTGGATCGCATCTACTTCTCAGGTGGCATCGTCGTTCCCAGATCCAGTAGCCCAACTGACAAGGTTTGGCCTTACTCTGCTCCAGACACCTCCTTCACGGGGAACCCACCAGGTACGGAATGGAATGTCTTCAGTGATCCAGTCGCCGCCAACTCCGTCTTCTCTTTCGGCAAATCTCTGGTTTTGGCAACTTCCACCTACACGGAGGGCATGCGGTTCTTCCTCAACGACACCGATTTCATACCAGCATCTTGCGACGGGGACAGAGCTGCCGTCTTGACAAAGCTGGTAACGACTCTGTCCGTTGCCGCCAACGAGGCCCCGGAGGATCTCCGCTACTGGGATGAGTCTGCCGTGGTGCTTTTCGTGCAGATGATCCGGAATCTCTGTCATCGTGGGGCAACATTCCTACATTTTTTCAGGGTACTTAAAAACTCAATAAGGAATAGAAACTTATAAAGGTAACATTTTACGTTTTTAAGGGTACTTAAAACTCCATAAGGAACAGAAGCTTGTAAATTTTCAATGCTCTCCCACCATGTCCCAGCCCTGAACTAGGAATGGCGGGAAGCAGGAGGCAGCCGTCTGCGTTGACTGGGACGCAAAGCGCTTCTCGGCCATAGCTGGGCACCATCTTACTTTTTAAAGGGTACATAAACCCTATAAGGAATATATATATATATATATATATATATATAACTATATAATTATATCATTATATAATTATATAATTATATAATTATATAATTCTATAATTATATACTTATATAATTATATAACTATATGATTATATAATTATAGAATTATGTAATTATATAAAATTAGAAAATTATATAATTATATAATTGTATAATTATATAATTATATAATTATATAATTATATAATTATATAATTATATAATTATATAATTATATAATTATATAATTATATAATTATACAATTTGTGAAGTCGACCAGCACTGGACTTGCACTAAACCAATGCAATCACAGCCCGGCCACGCTGTTTTACGACTTCGCGAGTTCAAGCACTTGTGCAGCTACGCCTGAGTGCGTCCGGTCGGACCGCACAGCAACCTAAGAGCTACTGTACGAAACTACCGTGCTCAAAGGCACAAGCTCTGGAGTCTGTGAGCGCAGGACCCGCGCCTCGCTGGGCCGCGTGCAAAAACCCTAAGGAACGAGCGGTGTCCATTGCGGCATCGCAATGCCCGCAGCGTCCTTCTGCCAGGTAAGCACGACAGCCACAGGCAGCTGTCTCCTCCTTGAGATGCACCCAAACCTTATGGGTCACCCCTTTCTTGGTGCTCGCGACCTCAAACGTCGCTTCGGAGCCAAGGAGCTGAGACAGCCGCGCCTCAGGGGCCGCGGTGTTGCCATGTCGCAAATGCGCAATGCGATTGGCAACGGCACGACTCACGTACCACAGAACAGCACCGCACAAGATCACTACCACGAGAGTGATGGCTGTTCCGGCGACCCACACGGTCCGCCTCGCCCCGTGACCGATTTCCTCGACCACGTCGGCCGAAATCGTTGCAACCGCGTGCATAGAGTCCTCGACAACATGCACAGCCCCGCGGTGCAACTGCAAGGCAATCGGCGCCGACGCTGCAGCCGCCAGGCCCCACCAGCCGTTGATGTTACCGTTGAGGGCGTGCATCAACCGATTGAGGAGCCCGCGACCCAGGAAAAAGGGGGTCCGCGGCGGAAGCGGAACACTCGGCGGCGGCCGGGCCGACCCGCACGGGAAAGCTGGGACCCAGCTGGTGCTTGGGCGGGGTTGGAGCGCGGCAACAATGCCCGCGGCGAAAGCCCCCCAGGCGTACTTGCCCCTCCCCTTGGGCTTGCCCTTGGCATCGGACTTGCCCCTGCCCTTCGGCTTGCCCTGGCCCTTGCCACGGGCGTCTGCCCAAGCACCCCACGGGTCGCGGCCCTTGCCGTGCGTCGCCTCCTCGCGACGTCTCTTGCCGCCCCTCTTCTTGTGTTTGCTTCTAAGAAGAGGCTGGATCGTTTCCTGATCCATCGCGCGATTGGCCAGAAGGATCTCGTACTCCAGCTCATCTTGGCTGCTCTCGGAGCCCGAGTCCCTCTGTTCGCCGCGCCGCGGATCCGGGATCCCGCGGGACACGACCTCTGCCAAGCGGAGAGGTGTGCTGCACCTAAAGCACAACTGCCTGAATGAAAGGTTCCATTCATAGCAGTTAGGGCACTGCCACCCTGCTATGCGGAGCGCTTCGCTGATGTGATCATCGCGCTCCGCCTTCTCCGCCTGGCGCCGCTCCCGCTTCTTGGCGCGCTCGGCCGCCTGCGCCTCCTCGGCCGCCTGGAGGGCTTCAGCGAGTTCCTCATCGCTGAGGAGCCTCGCGGCATCTGCCCGCGCTTGTTGGTCTTCAAGCTCTTCGGCAGAAAACCTCCGCCGCCATTGCTCCGGCGCGGTTTGGGGATCCACCTCCCACCACCCGATGTCGATCCCATTGATCCATCGGCCGTCGCACGGGGCGCCCGCATTCGGGCCGCCCGCGTGCGTGGTGAGGCACTGGTCCTCGGTCACCGGGTTAATGGCTTCGCAGAAGAAGCACCGCCAGCTGCCGTAGGGGTAAAAGCGGCCTTCGACGTAGGCTCGGTTGGCTGGGAGGGCGACCTCGTCCGCCTCATCCGCGGTGGCAGCCTCCATCTCAACCGAGACCTCTTCGTCCTTGACGACCTCCGTGTAATCTCGCTTGGAGCGACGCTCGGCCAGGCGTCGCTGGACGTCGCCCTTCGGCGGCTCGAGGGCCCGCCCGCGCGGAGCGGCCTTCCGCGGAGGCTCGGGCACGGCCTCCTCCGTGGGCTCGCTCTTGGGCGTGGACCCTCCATCGCTTCCCTCTGGAGCACCAGGGGGGTCCAGCTCGGGGTCGTCGCGAAGCCACCCCGGCGGATGGCTACCACCATAGATGTGGTGCGATCCATCCTCAAGCTGGATTCGGTCCCCTCGCCTCAGGAGCGGGACTCTCGAGTGATCGTACCCGTTGGCTTTGTGGTACCTAATCACTCGGAGCATGGGCACCTCCCCATACCCACCGTCCTTTCCTCGGCGGAACAGCCGTCCCCGCCAGTCCTGACGAAAAGGGTCAAGAGGTGCGGAGGGGCTGATCCCCAGGTTGGGCGGAAGAGAGGCGCCATGGCAGGCCGCCTGATGCAAGTGGTACTGCACCAGCGACTCAAACGCTAGCCCGCATCCCGGAGCCGAACATCCGTAGTGGCCGTCAGCGTTGGGGCGAGGCTCCTCTGAGGCTGAGGCGGACTGGGCGGTCCCGCCTCCCGAAGGCCTGGCGGCACCGCTCGGCCCTGCAGTTCCGGGGGCGTCCTGACCATCGTCAGACACCTCTTCCCCGTCGGCGCCTTCCCCGGCCGCCCGACTCTCTCCCTCTCGGCGCAGCGTTTTGAGGGACTCCTCCCGCTTGGTGATCTTCTCCAGCTTCACCATCGCAGTTCCCGCAACCTCCAGTATTCTCGACTGGAGCTTCTGCGCTCTAAGAAGAGCTTCGGACCGCGCGAGGTATTCCTTCGCGCTGGTGACCACAGACTGGCCGAGCACGAGGACTCCTTCCTCCGTGCTCTCGGCCTGGGCCCCACTAGCGGGCCCCTCGTCCTCCTTCACTCTGACCGCGGCTGGAGGCGCCCGCGTGTCGGGAAGATCCGAGCTGGAACTATCTTCCTCGACACCTTCAGCTGCTTGGGCTGCCTCTTCCTCGAGCGAGTCCTCGGGCTCGAGGACATTGGGGCCCGGGATGTTGCGCCTAGGGTACACCTTGGGCTTCGCTGGCACGATCGAAGTCCTAGGAGTCCCTAGGGGACGCCCTTTGGCCTTAGGCGCGGCCTTAGGAGGGGTAACAGGTTGGGCGGCCCCCGCGGCCATGACACGACCCGCAGGGGCCAGCACAACCGTCGAGGAGCTCGCCGCGCCACTGCTGGCCGCAGCAGCTTGGGACGCTTGGACCGTGCCCAGTTTCGGTCCTCGCCCCAACGGCGGGTTGGGGCCCGCACTGGGGTCGCCTAAACTCTTTAGGTCGACACGCAAGACCAACCTATCCACTTCCAACTCAGCTATCAAGTCTGAGTAGACAGGCGAGCCCCTGGGGAGTGCCCAGATGCGGGAAATGCCGGTGGCCCTAATCTGGCCAGTGAGGGCCACCCCATCCGCTCCTGCATAGATGGGCACTCCGGCGTCCCGCAGGACCGCCAGTCGGACCTCGACTATGCAAGTCGATCCGCGGCGGAACCCGCGCCTTCCGTCCTCCCACTGCGTGGGGCAGTGTCCTAGGACGTAGTGAACCCCGAGGCGGCCTCCCGGCCCGCCGCCGGGGATCAGGCCATTCTGCAACAGGCTTGGCACGACATGCAAGTCCGTGCCGTGCCACATGGCCGGTCCATACTGACGGATGAGGTCGTCGATGGCCGTCTCACTTAGGCCCTCCATCATGAACCCCATCGGATGGCCGCAATCGGCAGAGTGGCCTTGGAAGGCACGAAGGAAACCAGCGTGCGAGGTATCCAACCTCGGTTTCCGCTGGCTGGCGTCGTGCGCGACCGCCTGGTTGTACTGGTTGATGGTGATCCCGAGTTGCTCGATCAACTCGTCAACCGGGTAGAGGCCGCCCGGACCGAACCGGCCTCTGCAGCCACCTTCGCCGTGCCGCATGCATCGGACTAGCAGGCGCTGCACGTCGTCTATCGTGGGCGGGCCCTTTCTGCCCTTAGGGCCTGGGCTCTTGCTTTTGCCCCTGCCCTTAGACCCTCCTCCACCCATCGCGGCACTGAGGCCCGCGGCTTTGCTGGACCTCCGATGGGCGAGGGAAACCTGACGCGCCCTTGAGCGGCCAGGACACGGCCCGCTGCAAGGGGCCGGTGTGCAGTAGTGGTAGGCAGCCGCTCCCGCGCGGCCAGGGCACGGCCCGCAGCGGGGCCTTGTGGTTGACCACGAAGGTCCGGGCGACCGATCGGTCGCTCCCGCGCGGTCTGGTCGCGACCCGCAGCGGGGCGCAGTGCACAGGCACGAACGCGGGGAGGGACTACCTACCCTAGGCTCTACAACACACTTGAACCGCTGCGGCGGGGGTTTGGGGAGTTTCCTTAAGGTCGGGGCTTTAAGGCTTCTACGGCTTCTGCTTCGACCTTGGACCGAACCTCTAGGCCTGCTTCCTACACACTGGCTGCGAGACAAACGAACGAAGCTGCACGCGACGAACGACGAAAAATCCTTCTGCCCGCAGACCGGCGACCTGGGAAACGGCCCGCCCCAAAAACACCCGCCCTGAACACAGAAACACCCGAACAGCCCCAACATCCTGAGCATCAGAACGCGCGTGGGGTGATTCTGGTCCGAGCGCGCCGCGTCATGGTTCGCGCGCTTGGAGTTGTGCGCACCGCGAACGCCTAAGGCTTCAAGAGCAGACGACGCGCTCTGAGGAGCCGCGACCGCCCCCTTGGCGCACGCTTCGCGCACCGCCCCCTCGGCTTGGGCATCAGTGAAAAACTGCCCATCAATGACCCTACCTGTCCTAACAGTAAGATCATCCACGTAGGCAATCCACTCCTTAGTATATTTAAGGCGCCTACCTCTGCCGGGGGCATAGGCCCTATCAACCACAAAGTTGAAGTCATCTGGGCCGTTAATCGGGCCAAAGGTGAGGCCGACAGGGAGATACTTCCCTGATCTTGCCACAATGGCCAACACCTCGCGAGCACGCTTGGTGTTCCTAATCTGATTAAACCCACTAACCGCATCCACGAAGGTATACCAAACCGAACCTACTGCGGCGGCGAGCACATCGCTGCCCCGCCGACAATAGTACGTGGAGCGCTTAATTCGGGCATTCACACGGCGGTAGTCAACCACCAAGCGTCGCTTCCTATGCCGCTTGTAGCTGGGCATTTCCTTGGTCGGAAACGGCGCAGATCCCCAAGCCGAGCTGCCGCGGATCAACTGACCCCGCTTGCATTCTTCTTCAAGCTTGTCGTCGACCCATTGCGCGGACTCGCCCCTCAGACTGTGAGGCTGGGACGAGACCGGCGGCCCGGTGGGGATGCAGTCATGGGCGAACTTCCTGACCGTGGTCCTGGTGGTGTCCTCCACCCAGAACCCAGCGGCCTTTCGCCGTATGACCTCCCTGACGGCTGCGATATCAGCATCGGTCAGCCCGGGTCTGGTTGGTCCAGGCTCGATCTTCAAACCCGACCATACGAGGTCTCTATAGGCCTCGGTGCGCCTAGGATCCTCCGCGACCTTCTCGCCCGCAAGAGCATAGACCTCAAGGTCAGCCCGGACGGAATCCCAGTCCTTGGCGTCCGCCTTGGTCCGCCAAAACGCTTCTTTCTCCGCGGCATACTTATCCACCTCCTTATCCAGCTCCGCACGCTCTGCTGGCGTGAGGTCCTCGCCCGACCGCACGTCCGGGAGAGGAACGACTGGAGAGGGCTGTGGCGCAGCCGCGGCGCTATCTGCACCCGCAGTCGCTGGAAAGCTTTCAACTGCAGCGGTGCACAGCTCTTCTGCGCCCCTCAGACCAAGGTCCTGGAGCGAGGCGCAGAAAGCCGCTCCTATGAGGTTGTAGTCAGCTTGCGCGCGCTCAACGTGCTTGTGCCGCACTGCGCCCAACGCATCCGGCCTACTACACCTCAAACCTACCGATTCTAGGCTGAAGTCGGCGAGCCACAGGGCCCCGCTCTCAACGAGGTTGCCGCGGCCACTGGCCCGCGCGAACTGGCACATGTCAGCCCGCACGAAAGCCCAAGGCCAGCGTGGCTCAGCGAGCGTCCCAAACAAGGCGCCCCACTCCTCTAGCCGCCAAGGTTCCCACTCGCCTTTTTGCGCCTGCAAACGCAGCGCGACGTGGGCGCCCGCGCGCGTGCGTTCCTGCGCACACCGGACGACTAGCTGGAGGAAAGCCCGGGGCACATTCTTGCCCTCAAGCCCAATCACGAGCACCTTCGGCTCTGTGCGCAGAACAGCGCCGCTAATGGCCTCTAAGTGCTCTTCCGCGGCCAGGTTCCAGGTGATCCCGTAGGCCTGCTTGCCTTGCACAAAAGCGGGAACAACCCTGTACCCGTGCCTCCTCGCCGCGTCGGAAACGACCGCGTCACCCCAAGCAACCTCTAAGACATCAGCAACCCCACCAAGGAAATACTGCCGGAACCAACTCTCGACAGCACCCGACTCTGGGGAAGCCCTAGGCTGCAACGCGCGGGGTTCCGCGACCAAGAGGTCCGCGAGGGCCTCTTGGATCGAGAGCACACTCGTGCCGGCACGAGACGCTCGCTCGAGGGTCCTGTCCTGCAACGAATACGCCCCCTTGTCCAACTTTCTGGCCGAGGCTGCAGCAAGCACGCCGTCGCGGTTTAGGTCGATTTTGGAAATGATTTCCTTCACAGAAACCGCTTCATGGGCCGGACGGGTCCCTTCTGAAAGCGTGAGCGCTCCGTCCTCGGCGATATATGCAAGCCGCCATTTGACGCGAACCCCGCTGGCGTCGGGGAGATAGCGATGGACGCCGACCTGCGCACGGGCCGCATCCACCTGCGTGACCCGTCCTAACCTGCACACCTTCGGGCCTCCACCTACGCCCCGATAGGCAATGCGGTCGCCAAGGCGGAGGACGAAGTCCCTCCCGCGCCTGGTCAGCGTGAACTCCACCTGCTTGGCGTCGCCTTGAACCTGTTGCCCTAAGCTGGGGCGAGACGAGCCGTCCCCGCCGGTTTCATCGTCTTCAAAGACGACCGGCTCGCGGGATTCCGCGCCATCTGCATCCGCAGGAACAAGAATGCAGTCTTCTGCGTGCGCCTCCATCGGGCCGCGCCGGGCGGAAGAAGTACCCCCCGACTCCATCGACACGGGCTCCAAGGTGAGCCTGTGGCCCTTGACTTCCAACACGCGCCAGGGGCCGGTCAGACCCGGTTTCCAAGGCACACGCCCCGCCCCCTCTGAGCGGGCCCTCGGAGCGTTCCAGACCACTCGGTCGCCTGGTTTAAGGTCCACAGTGCGCCTATGGCGATTTGCAAGTTTCGCCCGCGCTTCTGAAGACCGCGTCCAGTGCTCTCGGACCGCAGCAGCTAGCTCCGAGAACTGTTTGAACTGGCTCCGAGCCCAATCAGAGATGGGTTCAAACTGCAAGGCGTCTCGCAGGACGTCCTTTTCAAGTGGTAGAGCGAGCGACCAGCTCCGCTCTAGGTCCCTCGGGGTATACCCGTGGGGTCCCGGAGTGTTGTCTATGACGTACTCCGCCACCACGAGCCAATCCGCCCAAGCTTCGGAAAGGGAGGCGCCGACTTGCCTGACGACCGCCCCCAGCACTTTTTGAACTTCTTGGTGGACTCGCTCGTTTGCGCCCAACTCACAAGGCCGCAAGGGCGCGCTGAACCGCCACTCGGTCCCAAGCATAGCGCTGAGTTCTGCCATGAGCGCATTCTTGAACTCTGGCCCTCTGTCCGACCTGATGAGGCTCGGGATCGTCCTGCTGCGAAGCACACAGCGCACGAACGCCCTCCTGACTTCCGCATGAGTCAGGGACCTCATAGGCTCGAGGAGGACAGCATGACTGAGGCAATCAAAGTACGTAAGCGAGTACCTATGCCCCTCCCTGTCCTCTCGGTTCGGACCCTCACAGTCCACGCTGACTTCCTGCCAGCAAGTCTCGGCGCCACACTTGACCGCACGAGCTTCAACCTTCGTCGGTCGAGAGCGGCCTTTAATGCAGGCGAGACACTTGGCGACCCAGGTCCGCACATCTTTCTCCAAATCGGGCCACCAGACTGCCCTCTCCAGCAGTTTGATGGTAACCTCGGCAGACCTATGGGCCCCAAGGACTCCACAGTGGACTGAATTGTAGCAGGCGCGGCGCCAGGTCACCCCATTCGCGCCCGCAGCCCCGTTGGGAACCACTGGGACGACGACGGTTTGACCCGTCCTGAGGGTCACCTCGCGCTCCAGCAACCCGTCTCCGGATATCACCATCGGCGGCTCCGGCTTGCGAATCGAGCCCGCCAATGAGGGATCGCGCCGCTGGCCCTCGTACCACGCCGTACGAAGGGATCCCGTGACTCGGAACTCCGAAATGTTCGCCGCGTCCCTTGCTTCGACCGCAAGCTGCTCACGACGATTTTCGTCCTCCTCCGCGATCAGGCTCAAAGACTGAACACCGCCCTTAAACTCGACCTTGACCTTGGTTGAGGAATGGTCCCAAATGCACAGGATGGGGCTATGGCTGACGAGCTCTAGAACCACTGCAGGGCCCTTGTGCTCCTCACCCATAAACGCCAAAACTCTATCCTTCGGCTTGCACTCATTGGCATTCTTCCCGCGACTGATAGCGCCCGCGGTCCAATGCCCTTCTACGCCCTCATTGGACGCAGAGAATTGAGCAAGGACCCTTGACGCCTGCCGGGCAGAACTGCGGGGATCCGAGGCTTCTCCGGTTACCCGCCAGCCAATGACCTGAGTAACCCTACCCACAAGGGCTATCAGCTTGCCGAAGGAGGGGTCTAAGGCAACCTCTTTGCCCTTAGACCTCCAGAGCACTTCGCACTGCTCATTCACGACGTGTCTGTGGCCGTGCCAGTTCACCACTGACGACCAATGCACGACGATGTCGCCCTGAACCGCATCCAGGGGCGAGCAGTTGTGCCCCGCCACCACAGCACCATCTTCTCTAACCACCCATGTGGTCCAGTAAGGCTTCACATCGCCCCACTTGGAAAGATCCTTGTGCTGGGAGCCGAGGCTGAGCTTCATGGAATGGCCCTTCTTCCATATCTTCCCACTCAGCATGCCATATGCTGTGGGAACGGGAGCATCCTTGGGCGTAGTCCTGAACCCTACCGCCCATTGCTGGATGGTTGAGGACCTAACCCTAAACAAACCTCCTGTCCTATCCAAGGTCGCAAGGACGGAGTTGACCTCTAGGCCCACCTCATGGGCCTCAAGGTCGCCCTCAAGCGGAGGTTCGAGCTCCTCCCGCTCGGCTATCTCCACCGAGGTATCGACTGCCTCTTTCTCGATGCAGGCGGGGCAGCGAGAAAACAGGTAGGTCCGCTTGCCGCAGATGCATAGACCCTCATGGTCCCAGAGGGGTCGCGACGGTTCGTCCAGCATCCCTCTAATGCTGGCATCATCGATGGAACGAACCGCGTCCAGCCTCAAGGACCGCAGAACCTCCGCCCCCAATGCCTGCTTCCCTACGATCCCAAAACCTCGCAGGGGAGGCTCCGGAAAATCCTTCTTGAGTTCCGGACAAGCCTCGGCCACTTCCAAGTGGCCTTGCTGCGTGCGCCAAAGGCGTGGCCGCACCGCCCAGATAGCCTTGATGCCTGCCCAAGCCTCTCCTACAGCCCTAGCTTCTTTGCGCTGCAGGTTCCTTGCTTGGAGCGTGAGCTCAACAACCAAAGGCCACCTAAGGACGGCTGTGACCAGCCCGCCTTGCCCAAGTCCTACGAGGAACTGCGGACGAAACCCCGAAGCTTCCCTAAGAACCTTGGCACACGAAGTGAGCAAGTCGACCCTGATCCGCTTGATCTTCTTGGTCCCTGCGAGCCTGCCGGCCCCGCAATCAAAATGCGAGGCAAGCCCGTCGGTATCCTCAAACGGACCCCAACAACCCCTGACAGCCACAGAAACTCCAGGGAGGCTCGCTTGGAAGACGCGCCTGATCTCAGTCAGCTCTGCGTCCTGCTCTTTCCAACGCGCATAGTCAAAGACAACCATGACGCGCACCGGAAGGGCCGCGACGACGCACATCGGCACAGCCGCGGCCTGGACACGGCCCGCAGGCTCTGGGACGGCGTCGTTCCCGACCGCCCAGGGCACTGGTCCGTCACCCTCAGTACCCTCTCCGAGGTACTGGTCCAGGTCGAATCCTCGGAGTTGGCCCGAAAGGCCCTCGAGGTCTTTCGTCCTCGCCGCAAGGAGCGCATCCCGATCCTTGGGGTTGCGGCTAAAACTGTCACCCAGCGTCGCTGAGCGACCGCTAAGGCTCCTTATTTCAGACCCATCCATAAGGATTTCTGCAACCCACCGGACGAGCTTCGGATCCATTCCGATGTCCGATGTTTGCGCTCGGGTAAGGTTGGCATGATCTGTCCAACACAGAGTCCGAATAGAGCCAAACATGCGGCGTGTCGCCCGCTTTACCTCGAGCTGGGCGAACGCCTCCTGTATCAAGGGCGGCCAGTTCTGCTGCGCGGGGGTCAAGCTCTTCGAGTGCGTCATAAGCACCTTGAGCTGACTCAAGTCACGCGTCATCTGCACGACGCTGCCCCCTACCGCGATGCCCGACGCATCCGCGATCTGCTCAAGGGGACATGACCCATCCGCAGCAGAGGCCTCGTCGAAGGTAGCCAAATTGATGCGATTCTGCATCATGCGCTTAATCGCTTTAAAGGCTTTGCAACCCTCGGTGGCGGCTGAGCCCAGCCCGCCTTCAGGAAAGACGGCGCCTGGCTTCTGCCACTGCCCTAAAATCTTGGCTGCGTGCCCATACTCAACAGGCAGGTAGCCGCGCAACCAGTTTGCGCAACCCAAAAATTGCTGAATGTGAAGCTTCTCCCAGAGCGGGGGAAAGTCAATCACCGCCTGACAACGCTCTTCGTCAGGCGAACTCCCGTCCCGCCCAATGTTGTGTCCCAGGAGCTTGCCTTTGGAGACACAAACTTCGGCCTTGCTGATTCCAAAGGAGAAGCCAAACAAGATTGACTTATCTAGGAAACCCTCTAAGGAAACGAGGTGGTCGAGGAGGTGCGGGCACGCTTTAGGATGCCGGGCGCGCATATCTGCCGCGAGCTTCTCATAATAGTAGTCCGTTGGAGGTTCTTCGATCATCTTCTCGATGTCCCAGCTCTCCACGATATGATAGCTCGGGCAGCGCGCCGTATCGACCGCGTCTGCTGGGCGCACAGCATCACTTGCGCCTCTTCCAGCCGTGGCCGATCCCTCACGCCAGCCAGCCCAGCGTGGCCCCTTGCGCGTCCTAAAGACCGCGAGGCGTTCGGTGACGGGAACTTCATCGCTACACGCAACGCTTTCCGCCACACGCAAATCCCTCGTGTCCCAGAGACGCCACGCCTCACCTACGCGCTGAAGCAAGCACGTTTCGTAAGGCGCCTTCTCGACCGCCAGAGTCCCGAGGTCCTTCTGCGCAGGGCGCCTACCCCACACAGACGCGTAACCACCCGGCGCCTCCCACCAGCTGTCGACGCTTGGAAGGTGGTCCAAGCAAGTAAGCACTCCAGGCTCCTCAACAGGGCGCCCAACCGGGCCGCTCCCGCCCCACACCGAAGCGAGAACAGTCACCGCAGCAAGGACCGATAGCACACCGATCCTGGCGCCGGTACGCAGCCGCCCAAAGGACCGCGCACACGAGGAACAACCTTGGAAGCTTCTTGCCGCGGCCCTGGACGCGGACCCGCAAGCAAAGCACGGGTCGTGGTCAACCGAGGCAACGGCGACCCCACAATCCGCACATGCCTGCGGAGACGGCTCCGACTCGAAAACCGTCTCAACCGCGCCACAACCACAGGCCGCAGTGCTTACGAGGCCGGAACGCACTTCCGCAACAACCTCGCCCGGCTGGAGAGAGTGATCGCACTCTTGGGCTGCGAGCAACACAAACCCCTTTCCCTCTCCTGTGGGCCAAAGGCCTGGTACGGCCTCGACCCCGCATTCCACCGGAAGCACTACCTCGGACAGGGATCCCTCTGCGGAGACTCCTTGCTCCCGCACGACAGGCACCAGCACCCCGTCGCCTGGCGAGAGCTCGAGAGGCTCTTCCCCGTCGTAGCGGAGGAGCTCCCGGCTTCCGCCCCCAGGCTCGGTGCATGACGCGTCGTCCAGGCTCGACAACCGCGCTTCGAAGGCGTAGGCCCTGTCCTTCCGGGTCTTGCTGTGATCCTCGCACCTGGGCATCCTGATTCCCAGCGTGTCGAGGACGTGAAAGTCGGGACCCGGCCTGAAGCCCAGGCCCATCCTTCCGGCGCAGTCCAACGCTCTGCCGCCGAGGATCAGTCCGTGCCAATCGGACGTCCCCCTGGCTGCGATTTTGCATCGCACGAAAATTTCAGTGTTGGGGCGACAGTCGTCCGCCGTCCTGCCTTCCAGCAGCGTGACGCGCAAGACTGCTGCCCCCTTCAGAGGAACGGGGGCTCCCGAAGCAATGCCATGCACATATTCGGGGTGGACCCACTTCTCGAGTCTCACGACCGGGAAGCCGGGATCTTCGGTACCGATCCCCAGCTCTGCAGCCCGGTTCATCATGCCCACCACAAGTTCCTCGGTTACGTGGTTTGCGCCGGCGCATCCGTCGAGCATGCACTCGACCTTACGGTCGAGCACCTGGACTACCGTTCTGTACTGGTAGCCTCCTGGCTCGTTGTCTGCCAGGCTCCACCAGTCCTTCGGCAGATCGTCCAGGGTGGCGAACTTGTCCCACCCGCCCTTGCTCAACGGAAGCGCGTGCTGCTGCACCGCGGCGCGTCCTGCGGCTCCTGAGACGCCTGCCTGGACGCCTGAGCTGCCTATCTGGACGCTGAACGCGGCGAAGGGGTTGGACATGGAAGCCCCGGAGGGCGCGGCCCAGTTGGCAGGCAAGGCCGGCGTCCCTCCTGAGGTCGTCAGGTTGTGGACCATGTCGCAGCTGGCTCCTTTCTTGCACGACCCATTCTTGGAGAAAAAGGGGCAAACAGTGCCCGGTGGCTTTGCCGCGCCTTTGGCCGCAGCCTTAGGCTTAGCGCTGGCCTTTGCCTTGCCACCTCCCTTCCCTTTGCCCTTGCCTTTCGCCGTGGCAAAGGTTTGGTCACCCTTCTTAGCCGCGAGAGCTTTTCTGCGAAGCTCCTTGTCGTGGCTGAACGGGCAGGCATCCCCTTTCGGGCAATTCCCGTGGTCGCGAAAGTGGAAGCAGATCTTCTTGTCCGCCCCTTTGCCAGCTCCCTTCGACGCAGCGGCAAACGTCTGATCCGCGCCAGCCTTGGCCGCGGCAGCTGCTCCCTTCGCAGCGGCCTTAGCGGCGGCCTTGAGGCTCCGAATCTCCTTCTGAGCCTCGGCTAGCGCGACCGACGGGTCCGCGCTTGGAGAGCCGGTCGTGGAGTACACAGAGTGGGAAACAGCACGGTGCGCTGCTTCCCTCTGTTCGTACTCCAAGACGACCTTGTGGCTCTCCTCCCAAGTCTGCGGCCCTCTCAGCCCGCCGTCCTTGGGGTCGCCGGGCCACAATCGCTTGTCGTTACGTATCTCCTTTTGGAGATACGGGGGCATCTTGCGGAGGTACGAGAGGTACAACTCTCGTGGGGTCTTCCCGAGACCCACCGCCTCAAGGTCCGCGATCGACGCCTCAAACAAAGGCTCGAATTGGTGGCCTGTGAGCTTGCCCTTTGCGAGGGAGGCATGCTCACCATCCACGCGGACTTCCCTTTCCTCCCGCGATTCCCCGAACATCAAGTGCTTGTTCTTGATGCGGTCGTACACTGCCTGTGGGTCGGAGAGAACCTCTCCCGACTTCCACGCTGCGCGGTAGGCGTTCGTGTACGTCTTCATGCGCGAGCCGCGGCAGCGCCCGCGTAGCGCTAGCAGCTTCTCGCGCGCACTCATACCGCGACAGTTGTTGGCGAGCGCGCAGACGTCCTCGAACTCCTCGTAGAACAGGACAACGTCTCGCGCGTCCGACTTGTCGTCGGTCAGCGTCGGCCACGTGAGGTCAGTTTTGACCGTCGTTATGGAGCTTTGCCCGCCCCTTTGCGCTAACGCTTCTTTCAGCGCTTCAGTTTGGGCGGCGAGTGCGGCGGCGAAATCGCCCGCCGGGTTTTGGGACCCGGTCTGCGAACCTCCGCCGTCTGAACCTCGCTTCAGGGCTTCTATCTCCATCTCCAGCGCCGCGAGCTTTGCGCGCAAAGGGGAATCGCCGTCCGTCGCGCCCAGGTCACGGGCCGCGGAAGGACCACCTGCAGCCTCGGCAGTGTGCAAACCTCCACGGTCCAAACTTACCCCCAACCCACTTGCAGTCGCAGGCTGTGGGAGCCCTGGGGAACGCGGCCCCACGGCTTCAACTGGCACATCGGACGGAGAGCTCCAAACCTTCTCTTGGCTCGAGCTTTCCTTTCCCCCAAGCGCGAGGATAAGCTCCCCGATGCATTGGATTTCACGCTGAATCTCCTCTGCGTCTTCGGGGTCCTCGCCACCGCGCAAAGCCGCGACCGAGAACCTGGTCCGCAGCCGACGGACCATCTTTGTCGGATGCCAGTCCCCGCCTATCTTCGAGAACTCATCCGCAAGGAGGGTGGCTTTGGTGCTCAAGGCGTCAAGGTCACGGGAGCTCACCGTGACTCCATGCGCTTTGAGCGCGAGGACTATCCGCGAAACGCGCGTCAAGTAGTCCGCGACCGGTTCCTGGTCTGGACGGAAAATCGCGCGCAGCTCCGCCTGCAAGCCCTCTGCGGTGCCTGGGACTGAACCTGCTGTCGACGGCGGACCAGACGGTCCCGCCGGGCGGGACCCTGGTGCCGTAGCAGGGACATAGGCAGCACCGGTAGGGACCATGGCCAGCTCCCTTGCCGCGGCGCCGACATCCACCCGCGGCGGACTGTCGCCTCCAGCGCCCGAGGCCTCAGGGACTAGCTCGGAGTCCTCTTCTTCTTCCTCTTCCTCCTCGTCCTCGCCTTCGGCGTCGTGGAGGAACTTCATGACCTTTCGCCAGAGAGCCGCCTCCTGCTCTGGCGTTGTGCTAACCCCATCCCGCTTGGACAACGGACGACTGCCGGTCTCCCTACGCCACTTAAGCCAAGCGACGTAGCTCATCCGCTCGGGATAGGGAACGTCACCACCCTCGATCGCTTCGAGGAGGGTGACGCCCTCGGCCTGACCTGCAACCTCTGCGGACATCGCCGCGCCTTGGTTAGCAGGCCGCAGGCGTGGCACACGAAGCGCCGCGCCTTGGTTAACAGGCCGCAAGCGTGGCACACAGTCCACGCGTCCAGGTCACGGACCGCGACAGACAAGCAAAGCAATGCTTGCCCACTCGGGCCGTAGGCACAAGAGCTGTACGTTTCCCAGAACAGCCCCCAATTGTGAAGTCGACCAGCACTGGACTTGCACTAAACCAATGCAATCACAGCCCGGCCACGCTGTTTTACGACTTCGCGAGTTCAAGCACTTGTGCAGCTACGCCTGAGTGCGTCCGGTCGGACCGCACAGCAACCTAAGAGCTACTGTACGAAACTACCGTGCTCAAAGGCACAAGCTCGGTACTTGAGCCAAAATATTGGCATTGTTACGAATTGCAAAACTACACATGCAAAGGAAAACAACACGCTGCACTAGCACTAAGCAAGCACTCCATGCATGCTTTGACCTGCTCACAAATTATATAATTATATAATTATATAATTGGATAATTATATATTTATAATTATATAATTATATAATTATATAATTATATAATTATATAATTATATAATTATATATAATTATACAATTATATAACTATATAATTATATTTTTTAAGAGTCTCCCAACCATGAACTAGGTTTCTCGGTGATGATGGAAGCTGGCAACAACGCCTCGGTCAGCGGAGGGCAGTATGCGCGGCTTCTAGAGAATTCTGGGTTGTGCTTTGGGATATTTTCGTTTTTGGTTTCCCTTCTTTCCTTAGAAGGGAACCTATTCATAGAAATAATTTGCAAAGGGTTTGCAGCGCAACTCAGGAATGGTTTTGGACAAGAAGCCGTCGAGTGCCTAAGAGGTAACATTACCGAGTTCAAGAGAGCGTACTTTGCAGGCGTCTGCAGCAGGTAACTGGCGGACCTCGGTGGCCTGAACATTTTTGAGGCTAACTGCCACAAGAGCGGAGCAGCCAGGTGTTTCGTCTCACAAAGAAGGTTTCAAGATGTTGCAAGTACTGTGAGTGCTTTCGTGACAAAAGGTCTAGAGAGTTCGGTTTCCTGCAAGAAGGACTGCACAACTGGGTGGCATGCAGACGTGTCGGTGTGTCATGGGTGCGCATGTACATGAGTTTGAGCAACAGAGAGAGAGAGAGAGAGAGAGAGAGAGAGAGCGAGAGAGAGAGAGAGAGAGAGAGAAAGGGAGACAGACAAAGAGAGAGAGAGAGAGAGATAGGCACAGATCACGCGTCGTGGTTGTGCTTTAGACGCCGGCATCAGGGTCAGCTTCTGATGTTCACATCGTATAGGCTCTGGAGGGATAAACAGGAAGCCTCTGGAGAACATCTTGGTATTCGAAATGATAACAACAAGACCAATGAACATGGTAACGGCAATTGCAACAATTTGGGATGTTCCCCCCGTAAACTGACAGTCCTTCGTAGAGATTACAGCACCCCCTACTATAATCCCCTATTGAGGGCTGTTAGTATAAGGGGAACATCCCGAATTGCAATCATTATGGTGAGTGAGGATTGCCATTGTAATGGCGACGGCGTTTGTGGTGGTGGCGGTGACGGCGACAATAACTGTGATAGCCATATCCACGGAGCCAGTCACAACAAAGGCTGATGGCCAGAGAATGGCAGTCGTCGCCGTCGTTATTGTCGTACGAGTCCCAAACCCCCAAACCCCAAGCAGTGAATCCCAAACCCCAGTGTAGGGTTTAGGGCTTCGGGTTTAGGGTTTAGGGTTTTGGGTTTAGGGTTACCTTAAACCTTGCGTGAAACCCAGCAAGCTGCAGGCTCCGCCGGCACACGGTTCTCTGCGCAAGGCATCCGGATGCTGAGTCGTGAACGGCTCGGGGAGTTTGAGAGGTTACGGGGGCTCAGGAGCTGGGGGTTTGGGGGTTTAGGGTTTAGGGTTTAGGGTTTAGGGTTTAGGGTTTAGGTTTAGGGACCCCTAAACCCTAAACCCGAAGCCCTCATCCCTAAACCCGAAACCCCTAAAAACCCGAAAACCAAGCCTGAGGACCATGATCCTGAAATCCGTGAATTATAGTGTTCTTGACGGAGGGGGGTTATGTAACCCAAGGTTCCCTAATGCTCCCTACTACTCCCTAAGGCTCCCTAAGCTTCCCTAAGGTTCCCTCGGTACCTACCCTCCATGAGTCCCTTAAGAACCCATGACTGAAGCCCGGAGCGGCTGCCCGAGCCTCGAGAACATGTTCAGATGGCACTGCATGCCGCAGCCCATTGCCAGTCATTGCTGACTTCGTTCTCGTAGTTCTGTCAAGTACCAGTAGCTCGCAGTCATGAGCATCGCTACCCTTGCCGCGATGTGGATGGCGTCGTCGCTGATGCTACGCAGTGCCGCTGTGCGGTCACAGTCCGGCATTCTTGCCGCCTGTGACTACAAGGACCTGGCAACAGCCCAGGTCAGCGGTGGGTCCGCTGGCGTGGACGTGTCCTTCTGCGGAAGGTCGGTGACGTTGCGCGAAAGTGGCTCGGCGGCAGATCCGTTTGCCGGCGTGACTTGGTGGGACGCATCGCACCAGGGAGAGAAGCTCACGAAGCAGGAGTCGAAGACTTTGAAGAACCACGTCGGCTCCTACTGGCGTTACGGACGCTCGGTGGCTCAACTCGGCAAGGGATTGCTGCCACCGCTCTATAAGGAAGACTACAACACGGACTTCAAGGACGACAACTACGCCTCCTTGGTTCGTTCGGTTTTGGGCTTCACGGTGACCCTTGCAGATGCTGCAAACAAGCTCCCGGCCCCAGCAGCCTGTGCGGATGCGTGGCTTGGTGAGTGGATCCCCTCAGAGGCACTGGAACTTCTCCGTTTGAAGAAAGAGACGGGAAGGACGACGAGCTTCCCATGGTTCCAGGCGCCCACAATGGACGAGAGCCATTCTTACCAGTTCTTGACCAGCAAAGAACAGCCCGAGAGCTGCAAGCCTGTGTGCCTTCAGCAGAACATCTCCTTCCCGGTGCAGTTCCACTTCCGGACCCGCCATGGCAAGGACGTCGCCAAGTACGACACGAAGGAGAAGCCGATGCTTGTGTTGCCCAATCTCGCCTTCAAGGTTGCTGAGGTGTCCGAGGTGATCACCGACCCCCTCTACGTCATGTCCACGGCGGAGCTGGTGCAGTGGCTCAACGAGACGCACCCCTACAAGAGCTTTCAGGAAAGAGCAGGGCAGACGTTCGGCCCGTTTCCTCGCCTTGCGAAGGAGGTGCAAGATCGCCAGATGGATGGGAACCTGGGGTTTAAACTTATATAAGCCAGGGGATGCAAACAAGCCTCTTTAACATTGTTTTACGTGGGTCTTTTCGAGATCGTGTGTTGGATGCTCTCAACCTTGTCATAAAGTGGGTTTAGGGTTTAGGGTTTAGGGTTTAGGGTTTGGGGTTGCAAGCGCATCTGAGGAAGGGATTCTCGGCCTGGGAAGCGAAGGGGGACGGCGAAGGCAGGTATGAGATGCTGGAGGTCTCGGGCGCGGAGTATCGCCCTTTCTTCGACGCGCTCTCATCTCGCTTCGACATGCCTCCCCGCCCCGGCTTGTGGGGTCAAGTCTCCAATGAGGATCCCTACATCATCAAGGTCACCTTGGAAGACCCCGAGGGATGTGACTAGAGGCCCAGGGCAGCGTGGACCAATGAACCACTGCCCCCAGGGCATGGGGCATCGAACTGGTGTATAAGTTTCAGTCGGCGCCCCTGCTGATGTGAATCCTGACCTCCACGGCGATGGATGCCGATGCCAAGAGAAAGGATGTTTGCCCCGCTCTGTTGTGTGAGGTCTGGCAACGTAATTCCCGAAGCGAAGCAAGGATGTTGTTCATTGAGGGTTTAGGGTTTAGGGTTTAGGGTTTAGGGTTTAGGGTTTAGGGGGGCCTGTCTGATGCCTTGTGCATTGCGACCTTCTTGTTTGCCTAGAGGCCCACTTGGGGGGGTTCGTGGACCAAGGGAGAACTGTACCTGTTTAACCCACTTGTAAAGCCCCTTAAGTGCCTTAATATGGTTTAGGGTTTAGGGTTTAGGGTTTAGGGTTTAGGGTATAAGTACAGGTAGAAGTACAGTTCCTAAACCCTAAACCCTACCTGAGCCTGGAAGTCGCAGCTTTCCGAGCCCCTAGAATCCAGCGTTTGTGTTTTTGCTGAGGAGGAACGTAGGCTAGGGTTTAGGGTTTAGGGTTTAGGGTTTAGGGTTTAGGGTTTAGGGTTTAGGGTTTAGGGTTTAGGGTTTAGGGTTTAGGGCTTAGGGCTTAGGGCTTAGGGCTTAGGGGCCTTGGGACTGCCAGGCAAGAAGGAGGCGAAGGAGGAGAAGGTGTACTCCCTCGCTTTGTGTGGCAGCTCTCGAAACTCCTTTTTGGGGGGTTAAACCCTAAACCCTAAACCCTAAACCCTAAACCCTAAACCCTGAACCCTAAACCCTAAACCCCAAACCCCAAACCCTAAACCCTAAACCCTCAAGATCGGCAGCGGGTTTTCGGGTTTCAGGGCTTCAGGGTGTTGGGGGCTTCAGGGTTGAAGGGCTTCAAAGACCTTAAGCCTTAAGCCCAGAATGCTCCTAAGCTTAGACCCTAAGCCCGAAAACCTAAACCCCAAACCCTAAGCCCAAAACCCAAAACCCTAAACCCTACACCCTAAACCCTAAACCCTGAACCCTAAACCCTAAACCCTAGACATGCGTCAAGGTTGAGGGTGAGAGGAGGGATCCCCAGTTTCGCCGGCGACAGCGAGTGAGCACCATGTGGAGCGGGGGGGGAAGTTTTAGCAGCGCCTCCGGGGCTATTATGTCGGGTTTTTTGTTTTAAAGGATGTTTTTAGGGTCGTTAGGGTTATTTTTTCGTTTTTTTTTTAGGATGATTTTTCAGGGTTTTTTAGGGTTTTGTGGGGTTGAGGGGTTCTGCACATGGGCTTCGAGCTTGGATTGTCGGATGTGGTTTACAAGGCGGCCCTACGTGTAAAATCCATGGAGCCTTCAACCAGACAACGAGTTTGGTGTTTGAGGGATCTTCGGGTTTAGGGTTTAGGGTTCATTGTAGCCGTTCTTACCCGGGACGAAATTTTTGAGTGGACCAGAATTCCGATAACCTCGTGGTGATGCCTCATGCTACGAGGGAAAGGGAAGGCAGTAGATGGAGCTTGCCGCTCGCCCGGCCGCCTGCGGCTCTCAGCAATTTTTTTTGATGGGGTTCTCGGGATTTTTGGTGGTTCACTTCATCGCGGACCATCCTTTCAGGTAGATCCTCGATGGTTGCTACAGCATGCCATGTCTGGTGCTTAGGCCGTAGCCGCAGGTACAAGGCCTTTGAGTGTCGTTCCCCAGCTCACCGAGTTCTACGAGGGGGGCCAGAGGTAGTAGCCGCACCCAAAACCAGCCCACCAGAATTTTCGTAACATTCCGGACTTCTGGGCCTTCAGATGCTCTAGTATCTCGGGACCCACATACAACGTCAGGCTGGAGAAGAGGGGCCTGGGAAGTAGGGACGATATAGGCGCGCCTCTGTGCACGCTTTGCATGTCATGTCCATCGAGCTGGAGCATGCAATTGGCTGCAACGTCGAGATTGCCCGGCATGTCCTTCCAGTTTGAACTTCAGGGGCTCCTGTGATTTCCTTTTTTGTTTATTTTTTTTTTTGGGGGGGGGGTTCGGGGTTTGGGAGGGTGTTGGAGGGTGTTAAAGTTGAGGGTTTAGGGTTTGGGGTTTTTCCCGACCCAACACCCGTTTGCAACCCTAACCCTAAACCCTAAACCCTAAACCCTAAACCCTAAACCCTAAGCCCTAAGCCCAAAACCCTAAACCCTAAACCCTAAGCCCAAAACCCTAAACCCCAAACCCTAAACCCTAGTCCGTGCGCAAGGTTTTTTGTGCTTCAGGCTGAGGCTTTCCGGCTCAGGATATTTTTCTAACGGTAGTTGCATGGCCCCTTAGTATGTGCCCTTTTCAAAGGGGACCCCTTACATACCATATATCCCTTATATACCCCTTATATACCCTAAACAAATCATTAAGGGCCCATGAAGCTACCCTCAGAATTTTTGGGGTTTGAGGGTTGAGGGTGGCCCTTTTACGGCTCAAGGCGCTGAGCTTGTGAGCTTGGAGTTTGGGGTTGGTGGACATCAACCCATGTTATCAGGAAGAAAGAGAGAGAGAGAGAGAGAGAGATGTACCTTAAAACAAGTAAGGATCCTTAATATGATTTAAGGTACATTGCTTAGTTAAGGGGTATTGGGCTCTTTGGGTATATATATAGAAACACATGTGTATCCATTGAATAAAAAAATAAATGAATATAAATAAATATTATATATATACATACATACATACAGCCCTAGGGTTTAGGGTTAAAGGAGTCGGTTGATGAGAAGCCACTGAGCCGAGGTTATGTAAGACGGAGGATTGGCCCTCTGAGCCCTAAACCCAGGCCGCTGTGGACCCGCAGACTGGTTTAGGTTTTTTTTGTTTAGGGTTTCTAAAGGGTTTAGGGTTTAGTGAGGTCTTCTCCACGGCATGAGTGATCATGCTGATGCAGCCACATCTAGTGGAGAGGCTTTTTTGTCCCTGATCCGAGAGCTTACTTCTCTCAAACCCCCTACACCCCAAAACCCTAAACCCGAAACCGTGCAAAGCCTAAACCCTAAACCCCTAGCCCTCGAATCCCTACACTCCTAAACCCTAAACTCTAAGCCCTAGACCCCTTAACCCTAGAAACCCTACAAACCCGACAGCCCCTAAATCCTCCCCCAAAACCCCAAACCCTAAACCCGAAACCCTAAACCCTAAACCCTAAACCCTAAACACTAAACCCTAAACCCTCAACCCTACACCCGGCGCCAGATTCAAGCGGACGTGTCACCTTCATCCCAACGGGAAGGACTATGTGAAGGCTGTGGGTGGCGCCGGGACCTTGGTGTTTAGGGTTTAGGGTTTGGGATTCAGGGCCCCCCCCCCCCGGCCCCCTTTTTCGGGGCGCTTAGGTTTCTTTTGTTGTGCTTGTAGGGCTTTCGGGCTTTCAGGGCTTCGAAGATTTTTTGTTGGGGTCCAGGGTTTGGGGATGCCAGATCGGTCTTGGGTGGTCCCGCAGTCCGCAAACTGTGAACCCCTACGCTCCTGTTTAAGGTTTTGGGTTTAGGGAACCCTAAGCCCTAAAGCCTAGACCCTAAACCCTAACCCCTAAATCCTAAACCCTCAACTCTAAACCCTAAACCCTAAAGCCTAAACCCTAAATCCCAAACCCCAAGCCCTAAGCCCTGACCCCTAAACTCCAACTAGGCCTTGCGGCACCTACCTTAAGGGCGTCATCAATGGTTCCTTGTTTGAGGAGCCTTCCCCAAATGCCACGAACCCTAAACCCTAAACCCTAAACCCTAAACCCTAAACCCTAAACCCTAAACCCTAAACCCTAAACCCATGGTAGGGTTTCGGACCAACCGCCTATGCTTGAGAGCCCCAGATCTCAAGCAGGCCGCAGAATCGACTTGAGGCTTCACTTAGGTTTTCATGGGTTTCCCTGCTACCGCCCTCTATACTACCCCCCGGTAGGTTCCCCCCCTTAAATAACCTTAATTAGGCTCAATTAGCCTTGATTATGGCGGGAACCTAGACGGAGTAGTATAGAGGGGGGGGGGTAGTAGGGGAACTCATGAGGTCTAGTGTTTGGGGTTGTCTGGTTTAGGTTCTGGGGCTAGCAAGGAAGGACCTGAGGAGATCCGATATCTCTATTCTACGCCTCCCTTACTGGCTTCAAGAGGACTAAGAGGACCCCGCTGAGAATGTTTTAAGATGTGCTTTACTTGAAGCTGCCTTGGTGGGTTTAGGGGGGTTTGGGCTCTAAACCCTGAAGCCTCAGCCTCATCCTAAACCCAAATGTCTGCTGTCGCATGATGTCGCTTCAGGTCATCATTGTCGGAGATTTGCCCGAGCCTCAATCCCTCACCCTCGGCGAGCCTAGGGGACCCTGAAGCCTCAAAGCCCAAAGCCCAAAACCCTAAAACTTCAAGCCCGCGAGCCTTCACCTTCAAAGTCCAAACCCCTAAGACCCCAACCCCCTAGAACCCCCTAAACCCTAACCCTAAACCCTAAACCCTAAACCCTAGACCCTAGACCCTAAACCCTAAACCCTAGAATCCTAGAACCCTAGAACCCTAGAACCCTAGAACCCTAAAACTCGCGATGGCTTCCTGCCGCACCTTCGGCCTGTAGGATTTCCAGGTAGCAAGGGCCCTCGCCCTAAGCCCTAAACCCTAAACCCTAAACCCTAAACCCTAAACCCGAAACCCTAAACCCTAAAACTAAACCCTAAACCCTACACCTTAAGCCCTAAACCCTGCCCCAGGATAAGGGGGGATGTGACGGGGTTTAGGGTCTCAGGGTTTAGGGTAAGCCTAGTGAGGCCCCTTTGGCCTCACTTACGAGAGTGGCCGGGGAGGGAGGCGGGGTAGGTAAGCGGTTGAGGGTTTTAGGGTTTTAGGGTTTTAGGGTTGTAGGGTTTTAGGGTTTTGGGGTTTTAGGGTTTTAGGGTTTTAGGGTTTTATAGCGTTTTAGGGTTTTATAGGGTTTTATAGGGTTTTATAGGGTTTTAGGGTTTTAGGGTTTTAGGGTTGTAGGGTTTTAGGGCTTTAGGGTTTAGCACTTAGGGTTGAGGGTTTTGGGGTTTTGGGCTTTTAGGGTTTCAGAGTTTTGAGTGTTGGGGTTGGCGGCCCAAGCTTCCTCAACGCACCTATTCCTGAAGGACTCCAGCCTCCCAGGTACCCCCTCTTCTTGGGCTCCCTTCCCTTATGATAAAGAGGTTTTGGGAACCTTGAACCCTAAACCCTAAACCCTAAACCCTAAACCCTAAACCCTAAACCCTAAACCCTAAACCCTAAACCCTAAGCCCTAAACCCTAAACCCGAAACCCTAAACCCTAAACCCTAAGCCAAACGCTAAACCCTAAACCCTAAACCCTAAACCTACATTGGACTTGCTGGGTTTTTTTGGGATGAGGGTCGGGGGTCAGTCGGAAGCTCACCGAGGAAAGACCCCCACGAGCAGGCGGGGACGCGCGTCCTTATTGGGGAGGGTTGTGGGTTGTGGGGTTAAACCCTAAACCCTAAACCGTAAACCCTAAACCCCAAATCCTAAACCCTGAACCCTAAACCCCCGAAGCCACACTCGGCAGGTGTTTTGCCATGGCCACGACGACTTCATCACCTGCCTGGCGGCCGCAGGGACGCGATTTGGGTTTCGGGGTTTGGGGTTTAGGGTTTGGGGTTGAGGGCTTGGGGTTTAGGGTACCCTAAACCCTGAACCCTAAGCCCTCAAGCCGTAAACCCTACAGCCTTCTAAGGGACCCTGCGAATCATAGAGGGGAGTTTACCCTCGGCCCTGCAGTCTGTGGCTTAAGGCTTCAGGCGACAGCCCCTGCAGCCTCTGTCTTCGAGACTCCCGGCCCGCCAGTCTCGAGTTCACTGCAGTCTCTGGCTTAAGGCTAAAGCTCCTGCAGTCTCTTTTCTGTACGCAAGCAGATCATCTTCTGAGACCTTCATGCTGCGAACCCTTTGCCGCGGCGAGCCTGCCATCTTCGGACGGCGCCTTGTTGACTCGTGTGCCAAGAAGACACAGGTGAAAGGCAAAACAGCGCAGGCGCACTTGAAGCTCTCACACTGGGTGGGCCGTGATGGAAGCCGGCTTAGCTCAATATCCTTAGGGTTTAGGGTTTAGGGTTGAGGGTTTAGGGTTTAGGGTGTGGGCAATCTGGTGTCGCCCCCAGACCAGCAAGGACCGAGGTTGGTCTTGAAGCTGCCCAGCTCAGGGGGTGCAGCGGCAGTCAAGGTGTACCACAAGTTTGGGGGGTTGTTGGTTGGTTAAAGTATAGATTCCCTGACAGAGGGCGGTTCGGGGGGGGGGGGTATGTAACCCAAGGTTCTCTTAATGCTCCGCGCTACTCCCTAAGCATCCCTAAGCTTCCCTAACCTCCCTTAAGAACCCTATAATTCAAGCTTCGGGGGTAAGGGGTTTGGGGTTTGGAGATTCGGGTTAGGGGTTCTTGAAGCGAGTTTTCGGGTTTAGTGTTTGGGTTTCGGGTCACGGGTGTAGGGTTGGAGTTTGGGCGTGCAGGGTTTGTCCCCTTTATGACCCTTATAGATATCTGATATAGTCCCTAGAATACCTGAGTAGCTCCTGCATTGGGGCAGTTTGTCGGGTTTATATCGAGGGCAAAGGTTTTCCTCTTCCAGAGCTTTTGGGGCTCTAAGCCCTAAACCCTGAATTCTAAACCCTAAATCCTAAACCAAAGGAAAACAAAAACCCTAAATCCTAAGCCCTAAACCCTAAACCCCTAAACCCTTCTGGATCGGCCGCGCGGTCCAGCCAGTATTCAGGGTAGTGTCTCCTGTTTTAGGGTTCAGGGTTTAGGGCTTAGGGTTTAGGGTTTAGGGTTTAGGGAAAATGGCAACTGCATACCCCTACGTCTACCAGCACCAGTATTGGTAATTCCGGCTTTATGTGACGCCGCGAAAACTACTGAGTGGGTCGGGTCGGTTCTGGGGGCCAATATAACTTTCTGCAATCTGTAGGATTTGTGATGGCTTAGTGGGATGTCTCACTTTCTCCCAAACCGCTTGGTTGGTGACCCGGGCGTAGTAAGAAGGCCTGATCTTGACAACCCTTCTGAGAAACTTGAAGTAGCAACCATCTATTGCATGGAGATGCTGGTCAGTGGGTGAGGGGATCCCGCGCACAAAGCCGTACTGAACAAAAGCAGGGATACAACCGTCAACCCTAAACCCTAAACCCCAAACCCCAAACCCTAAACCCTAAACACTAAACCCTAAACCCTAAACCCTACACACCCTCAACCCTCAACCCTCAACCCTCAACCCTCAACCCTCAACCCTCAACCCTCAACCCTAAACCCTCAACCCTCAACCACCCTCAACCCTCAACCCTCAACCCTAAACCCTCAACCCTAAACCCTAAACCCTCAACCCTCAACCCTCAACCCTCAACCCTCAACCCTAAACCCTCAACCCGAAACCCTCAACCCTAAACCCTAAACCCCAACTAAAAACCCCAGGTCTCCCACAGCGGCCAGATGTTCGCATCGGGGCAGCAGGGGCAAAACGCCGACGTCATCCTCTGGAGTTGCCTGGCCTAGGGTTTAGGGTTTAGGGTTTAGGGTTTAGGGTTTGGGGTTTGGGGTTTGGGGTTTAGGGTTTCAGGGTTTCGGGTTTAGGGTTTAGGGTTTAGGGTTTCGGGGTTTAAGGGTTTGAGGGTTTCAGGGTTTCAGGGTTTAAGGGTTTCAGGGTTTCAGGCTTTCCGGATTTCAGGGGTTTAGGGGTTGAGAGGTTTAGGGGTTCAAGGGTTAAGGTTTTTGGTGTTTAGGGGTCTAGAGTTCAGGGCTCAGGGGTTTGAAGGTTTGGGGGTTTGCTTGGAAGATCGGGGCTTCAGTAGGTACAAAGTAACAAAGTAGAGTTCAAAGGATCCCCACAAAAAGGAAGGCCAATGTAGGGGTCGGAATAGTTACAAATAGTAATCCCTTAGGGCCCCTTTACAGATATACTATAATGACCCCAAGAACCCTACTCTAATTATTAAGGCCCCTGTATGGACCGGGTTTTCTCCTACTTGATGACCCGACTTAGTGGCTACTGCGCCCCGATCCTCCATAGTGCGGGTTTGGGGGCTCAGTGGTTCAAGGTTCAGGGGCTAACCCTAAACCCTAAACCCTTTACCCTGAACCCTAAAACCCTAAGCCACCCTAAACCCGAAACCCCAAAAATCTGCAGGGGTGTAGGGTTTGAGGGTTTCGAACTGGAGGGTTGCAGGTAAGCCACAAGCCCCCAAGCCCCCAAGCCCCCAAGCCCCCAAGCCCCCAAGCCCCCAAGCCCCCAAGCCCCCAAGCCCCCCAAGCCCCCAAGCCCCCAAGCCCAAGCCCCCCAGCCCCCAACCCCCCAAGACCCCAAGCCCCCAAGCCCCCAAGCCCCCAAGCCCCTGAGCCCCCGAAAGCCCCCAAACCCCCGAGACCCCCAAGCCCCCCAAGCCCCCAAGCCCTAAAAAACTCTACAAACCCTAAAGCCCTACACACCCAAAAACACCCGAAGCTTCCTTTCAGCCTTTTTTTTTTTTGATTCCTTTGGGTTTCGTCTTTTTGCGGATGCGGTCCGCGGGGAGACTTGTGTGTCTGTTGTTGCTTCCTTCCTCCTGTTGCTGTTTAGGGCTCTAGCGGCTTGGGATTGACACCCAGAAAAAACTCAACCCAAAACCCGGAACCTTAAACCCCAAACCCTGGTCTTAGAGGTTGGCGGGGTTGTGGTTTCTGGGGGTCAGGACGCCCCGTTGAGGGCTTAGTGCTGCTGAGGTTTAGGGCTTAGTGTTTAGGGTTTCGGGCTCTAGGGCTCTAGGGCTTTAGGGCTTTGGGCGGGGTTTAGGCCTTTGGGGGCTTTGGGGGTTTTCGGGGTTTTGGGGGATTTGGGGGTTTTGGGGGTTTTGGGGGTTTTGGGGGTTTTGGGGTTTTTTTGGGGTTTTGGGGGTTTTTTGGGGGCTTTGGGGTTTTGGGGGTTTGGGGCTTTGGGGTGTGGGTTTGGGGGTTTTGGGTTTTGGGGTTTTGGGGGTTTTGTTTTGGGGTTTTGGGGTTTGGGGGTTTTGGGGGTTTTGCGGGTTTTGCGGGTTTTGCGGGTTTTGCGGGTTTTGCGGGTTTGGGGGGTTTTGGAGGTTTTGCGGGTTTTGCGGGGTTTTGGGGGTTTTGGGGGTTTGGGGGTTGAGAGAGATATTGTGTCGGCTGGGCGTGCTTGGGAATTTCAGCCGCAGGATGTTCCAAGCCTCGCTGAACCACCCCTCCGATTCCCTAAACCATACCCCCGAAACCCTAAACCCCAAGCCTTGTAGCCGCGCCAACCTACACCTGAAGCCCGAAGAAACCGAAACCCTAAACCCTAAACCCTAAACCCTAAACCCGAAACCCTAAACCCTAGACCCTAGACCCTAAACCCTAAACCCTAAACCCCAAAACTCTAGATGCCTTCGGCCCCTGAGACCCGGAATCCCCACGTTCCCCGCACCCTCCTGAGGCTTCGACAGCAAGTCGCAGCTTGCGTCTTTCCAGGCTCGGGCCGGTTTTGGGTGTGGGGTTTAGGATTTAGGGTTTAGGGTTTAGGGTTTAGGGTTTGCGGTTTAGGCCCCTGAACCCCTGAATCCTGAACCCGGGGCCCTGAACCCTAAACCCCTAAGCCGCAATTCCGATGTCCAGGAGCAGGATCACGGCATCGACGCGCTTGCTTTCTCGCACGACGACCGCTTCCTGATCTCATGCATCTTGGCTTCGGAAACCCTAAACCCGAAACCCTAAACTCTAAACCCTAAACCCTAAACCCTAAACCCTAAACCCTAAACCCTAAACCCTAAACCCCAAACCCAAAGGATTAAGCCCTAAACCCTAAACCCAAAACCCTATAGTCCTTGAGCCAGACATCCTCATGCCTTGAATCCCTGAACCCCAACAGATCCAATCTCGGTCATCCAAAGGGCCTACCAAATCTAAGGTTCAGGGTTTAGGGTTTAGGGTTTAGGGTTTAGGGTTTAGGGTTTAGGGTTCAGAGTTCAGGATTCGGGCTTAGGGCTCAGGGCTTAGGGCTTTTGGGGTTACGGGTTTAGGCTCTTGGGTTTATATTCCGTTTAGGACTTCGGGTTTTGGCTTGTATTCCTTGCAGGGCATCGAAGGAACGCCCTGGCCGCATGGTCACAGCAAGCCCCAAGTCCCCAAGTCATAAGTACTCTAAGCCAAAGCCGGAAGCTCGTATACCCAAGCCCCACAGCCCAAGTCTTAAACCCTAAGCCCAAAACCATCCTAAACCCTAAACGCCACACCCCAAACCCCAAACCCCAAACCCTAAACCCCAAACCCGAAACCCTCCCCCCTAAGCCCCAAACCCGAAACCCCCGCCTTTTCTTTAAAGAAGCCTTCGGCCCCGCACCCAGCCGAATCACGAGGCGGTGACATCGTCGATCAGCGCGTCTTCGTCTACGACACGACCAACCGCACGGGGCTTGAGAGAAGTGGTTTAGGGTTAAGGGTTTAGGGTTTAGGGTTAGGGCCGAGGGTTCAGGGCCGAGGAGGGTGTAGGGTTCAGGATTTAGGCTTCAGGGGTGAGGGTTCAGGGTTGACATTATCATGGGCACTTAGAACCCCAATTCTAACTGTCCTTATAAAGCCCCTATGATTCCCATGAACCTCCAAGTAGGGTTGAGAGTCTTTAGGGTTGAGAGTGTTTAGGGTTGAGAGTTTTTAGGGTTGACATTATAGGCTTGAGAGTCTTTAGGGTTGAGAGTTTTTAGGGTTGACATTATGGGGTTGAGAGTTTTTAGGGTTTAGGGTTAGAGTTCAGGGTTTTTAGGGTTTTTAGGTTTTAGGGTTGAGAGTTTTTAGGGTTGCGGTTCAAGTGCCACTCGCAACTTAGGTACTTAGGGTTCAGGCCCGGGAAGCTTTCGCCAGTCAAACCTACCCAGGCCGCAGACCCCAAAACCCGAAGCCCTAAACCCTAAACCCTAAACCCTAAACCCTAAACCCTAAACCCTAAACCCTAAACCCTAAACCCTAAACCCTAAACCCTAAACCCCAAACCCTAAACCCTAAACCCTAAACCCTAAACCCTCAACCCTACCCCCGAAACCCTAAGCCCTAACTAAGCCCCAAACCCTAAACCCAAAACCCTAAAATCCCTAAGCCCTAAACCCTGAACCCTAAACCCTCGTGGTCGATGGATTGGGGGGGGGGTTCCCCGTCTATGTTTTCGTGTTGTGATAGGGCGCCCGCATAGAAATCTCAGGCTCGGAACTGCTAAGGTTGAACCCCGATGTTTCTTCTCTTGTATTCTTGATATGGCCTGAGAGAATTTAGTGAGGGATCGTTTTAAGAGACAGGGCTTCCAAGCCCAAGGGTGGGGGCCCTAAACCTCCATAAGCCTTGAAACCCTAAACCCTGAACCCAAAGCTCTCTAACAGACTCTAACCCATATGAGCCCTAAGCACTAAAATGCAAAACCCGAAACTCTAAACCCTACTGTGCTTGCCAAGCCCAACCTGTCACGTCGCACCCCCCCACCCTAAACCCTAAACCCTAAACCCTAAACCCTAAACCCTAAACCCTAAACCCTAAACCCTAAACCCTAAACCCTAAACCCTAAACCCTAGACCACTTAACCCCCCCCCCCCCCCCGCAGTGGTCCCAGAGGAGGCTACGTGTGTGAAGGCCTGGGGACAACTAGGGACATGCAGAAGCCCCGAAGAATGTCGGGAGGACCACGAGGACACTGCTTGAAGGACTGGATTCAGGGTTCATGGTTTAGGGTTTAGGGTTTAGCGTTTAGGGTTTAGGATTTAGGGTGTCGCGCTCACAGGTTTGCTTGGGTGCCTGCGAGACGAGCCAACCAACCCCATAACTCCTCCCTTCACGCCATAAACCCCAGTGGTTTCGGGGGGGATTAGGGTTTAGGGTTTAGGGTTTAGAGTTTAGGGTTTAGGGTTTAGGGTTTAGGGCTAAGCCCAGCAACCCAGTAAACCCAAAAGTCACATATTCCTTAAACCGTGCAGCCCTGTAGCCCTATAAGCCCGAAATCCGAAACGTCCTAGAACCCTCCCTTACACCCCGAACCTCGAAACCCCTAAACCCTAACCTCTTCAGCCCGCACACCCCGAAGCCCTAAATCCTGAACCCCTAAACTCCTAAAGCTAAGTAAGCCCGGAAGCACTTAATGCCCTACCCCCCCCCGCACCCCCCCCTTCGAACCCTTAACCCCTAGCGTGAACCCTAAACCCAAATCCTAAACCCTAAACCCCTAAACCCCGAAACCCCTAAACCCCGAAACCCCGAAACCCCTAAACCCCTAAACCCCTAAACCCTTAAACCCTAAACCCTAAACCCTAAAAACCCTAAACCCTTACCCCTTAAACCCTAAACTCTAAACCCCAGAACCCTAAAAACCCTAAACCTAAACCCTAAACCCCAAAACCCTAAACCCCTAAACCCCTACACCCCTAAGCCCCTAAACCCCAAAACCCCTAAACCCCGAAACCCCTAAACCCCCAAACCCCCAAACCCTAAACCCTAAACCCTTAAACCCTAAACCCTAAACCCTAAACCCTGGACCCCAAAACCCTAAACCCCTAAGCCCTTAAACCCTAAAACTCCCCTAAACCCCTAAAACCCTGAACCCCTAAACCCGAAAACCCTAAACCCTAAACCCTAACCCCTAAACCCTAAACCCTAAACCCTAAACCCTAAACCCCAAAACCCTAAACCTCTATAAACCCCTAAGCCCTTAAACCCTACATTTTTCAGGTCTGATCATTGCTTGGGCCCAGCTGTCTCCAAAGCCATCGATCTGCGTCGCTGCAGGCCAGGGGGTTTAGGGTTTAGGCTAACCCTAAACCCTAAACCCTAAACCCTAAACCCTAAACCCTAAACCCTAAACCCTAAACCCTAAACCCCAAACCCGAAAACCCTAAAACCTAAGCAGGCTTGGGGCGTTTTGGGCCCAGGATGGTAGAGGATGGTTCAGGGTGGTCCGGGCTCAGGGGCTTTAGAGAGTTTAACGCACATCGGACGTCTCCTGCGGCCCTTGAACTTCATAGGGTTTAGGGTTTAGGGTTTAGGGTTTAGGGTTTAGGGTTTCAACAAAACTCCACCCTAGGCGGTAAGCTCAAGACTTGCGTGGGCGAGAGCTGGGCTCGCTTGCACTTTCTCTTTGTTCCCAGCCGTGCCAGATCTTCAGCCCCCGCGAACTGAAAAAAGAAAAAAACAAAACTAAGGCCGCCTGCTTCCAAGCATCATGGAGGGCCTAAAGTGCCAGAAGCGATACCGCAGGCTCCAGCGAAGATACCCTGAAACCCCTGCCAGAAGTTGAGTGCGCGTTAAGTCTTGTCACGCAATGCTCTGCGCTCCAATTCAAGGACATGGGTGCTTGTCCCTTTGTCTATCGTATATAGCATGGCAGTAAGGACCACAAAGGGAACCGCTTGTGAGAGCTACCCACATTTCAAGTACGAACAGGCAACTTCCAGCTATTTAGACCCTACTTGCTTCTGGGGCAACGGTGTCCATTTAGCCCCCAAAAGCCTTAAGCCCGAAAGTCCCAAACACCCGGAAGTCTCGAAAACAAACCTTGCAAGATCTTCTAAGTCCAAGCCCCCTCAACCCCCAACCCGAAGTCCTAAACCCTAAACCCTAAACCCTAAACCCTAAACCCTAAAACCCTAAACCCTAAACCCTAAACCCTAAACCCTAAACCCTAAACCCTAAACCCTAAACCCTAAACCCTAAACCCTAAACCCTAAACCCTAAACCCTAAACCAAGCCCCGAAATGATCCCAAGACCGCGGTCCAGGGTCGAGGGTGGTTCGGGTCTGTGTTTTTGGGGAGGTCTTGTGTGCAGGGTGTGGGATTTAGGGGCTTAGGGTTGAGTTCTTGGGGTCCAGGGCTGAGAATGGGGTTCCGGTTCCAGAAATTAAGTTGGGGGTTGCGTGCGCGGCCTTTTGTTTTCTCTCCCTATGCAGGTGAGCACTCCCTGCCGCTGCGTGGATAAACCCTAAACCCCTAAACCCCTGAACCCTAAACCCTAAACCCTAAACCCGAAACCCTAAACCCTAAACCCCAAACCCCAAGCATGATCGCCTCCCCAACCATAACTTGGCTACCGCAGAGGTCCCCGAAAAACCCTCAGCACACGCTGCAAACGCCACAGCCGCCGGAGGGTTTGGAATGTTGTGTTGAGGCCTCTTTTTTCTTTGGGTGCTGGGGTTTAGGGTTTAGGCGTTTCGGTTTTAAGGTTTAGGATTTACCCTAAATCATTCAACTCTCAGGGTCTAGGGTGTTCGTTTAGGGTCAAACGGCGAGGTACAATGTACCTAAACCCTAAACTCTAAACCCTAAACACTAAACCCTAAACCCTAAACCCTAAATCCTAAACCCTAAACCCTAAACCCCAAACTTCCAGAAAGCCTGCCCGGAAGGTGGCATGGTTCGGGACATCAAGCGCCCTTGACTTAGTCATCCAAGGGACGAAAGGAGGGTTTAGGGTTTAGGGTTTAGGGTTTCGGGTTTAGGGTTTAGGGTTTAGGGTTTAGGGAACCTTATTAAGGGACCTCATTCGAGGGGTCCCTCCTTATTTCCCTTTGTTTTGGGCCAGGGAAATTTGGGGCGTGGGGAGGTTTTTGGTTTCGGGGTTCAGGCGTTTGAGGGCCCCCTGAACCTTCAATCCTAAATCCTAATCCCCAAACCCTAAACCCTAAACCCTAAACCCTAAACCCTAAACCCTAAACCCTAAACCCTAAACCCTAAACCCTAAACCCTAAACCCTAAACCCATCCGAAACCCCAAACCCTAAACCCTAAACCCGAAACCTTCAATCCTAAACCCTAAGCCCTTACACCCTTGACTTCCCTGGTTGTCCGTATCGGGCCCACCCTCTACCCTAAACCCTAACCCTAAACCCTCAACCCTCAACCCCCCTGTAATTGAAATCATTCGAAAGCTAGAAACAAGCTTTCCCCGAACCTGAGCCCTGAATAACCCTAAACCCTAAACCCTAACCCCAAACCCTAAACCCTAAACCCTAAACCCTACACCCTAAACCCCTAAGCCTCATCAGGTCGGGATACGCAGGAGTACCAGTTCGCGTCCTGCGGAGGTCTCCAAAGTGTAGGAGATCTTGGTTTGTTGGGGTCTCTCTCTCTCTCTATCTCTCTTTCTCTCTCTCTCTCTTGCTCTCTTTGGTTTTTATACATATATATATATATATTTTTTTTTTTGGGGGGGGGTTAGGGCAACCCTAAACCCTAAATCCCAAACCCCACAAAGCCCTGGACCGCAAACCGCCGCTTCGGTTTCGGACTTTCAGTTCGGGAGATTCCCATCCCCCAAGTCTTCGCGAAGAGACAGCCGGTTCAGGGTTTAGGGTTTAGGGTTTAGGGTTTAGGGTTTAGGGTTTAGGGTTTAGGGGTTGAAAAATGTAGGGCTTAGGGTTTAGGGGCTTAGGGGTTAGGGCCCTGAATCTCAATCCTCAACCCTACAGCACCTAAATCCTAAATCCTAATCCTAACCCCTCAAGGCCCTTGCGGGTTTAGGGTTTAGGCGCCCCCTTCCCGCCCCCGCCTCCTCGAAGCTCTCAGGCCTTACCAGAAGGTTTAGGGTTTAGGTTCTAAGGGTTTAGGGTTGAGCGTTTGGAGATTAACGACTTATTGCCTGTACTGAGGTGCAGTGGCTGCTCGTCAGTGAGGTTCTTAAGCCCAAGCCAGAAGTCTTGGGGACTGTTTTGGGGTGAGGGCTAGGGCTTAGGGTTTAGGGCTTAGGGTTTAGGGTTTAGGGTTTAGGGTTTAGGGTGTAGGGTTTGGGGTTTAGGGTTTAGGGCTTAGGGCGTTGATGCAGGCAAGAACATCAGCATGTGGCACCTGGACCACGTTCGCGGCGAGCTCGTCGCGCACCAGGCCTTGGCTTGGTGGTTCTTTTTGGATCAGCAAATTTAGGGTTTAGGGTTTAGGGTTTAGGGTTTCGGGTTTAGGGTTTAGGGTTTAGGGTTTAGGGCTAGAAGCCTCAAAGCCTCAAGTTTCATTCCTGCAGCATAGAACTCTAAGCTTCTTTGAACCAAACCTTAAGTCTTGAATCCCTGACTAAGCCCAGGTTTGTGGCCGGTTCAGGGTATAGGGGTTGCCTTGTTTTGGGATCCCTTCTCTGGGCCCCTAAACCCTAAACCCAAACCCCCCAAAACCCTAAACCCTAAACCCTAAACCCTAAACCCTAAACCCTAAACCCTAAACCCTAAACCCTAAACCCTAAACCCTAAACCCTAAACCCTAAACCCTAAACCCTAAACCCTAAACCCCCTAAACCCCCTAAACCGTAAACCCTGAAGCCTAAACCCTGAACCCTGAACCCTAAACCCTAAACCCTAACCCTGTGCGTTCGGCTTTCGGAGCTTTTGGAGCTTTGGAAGCCAATGCTTTGCAAGGCCACCCACCGGAAGGCTCCTGGGTCGTTCTCACGTGAATCTTCGTTAAGGAATTTCGTAGGTAGGGTTTAGGGTTTAGGGTTTAGGGTTTAGGGTTTAGGGTTTAGGGTTTAGGGTTTAGGGTTCAGGGTTCAGGGGTTAGGGGTTAATTAGGGGTTTAGGGTTTAGGGTTTATGGGTTTAGGGTTGAGGGTTTAGGGTTGTAGGGTTGCTAGGCCCCGAAAACCTCATAGCGTTTTGGGGAGCTCGCAGGTGGGCAACGCCTTCAAGCAGGTCCGCGAGTACGTCTGCCGCTTCCTTGCGAGCAGCCCTAAACCCTAAACCCGAAACGCTAAACCCTGAACCCTAAACCCTAAACCCAAAACCCTAAACCCTAAACCCTAAACCCCAAACCTCAACGCTAAACCCTTGGGGTGTGTGGGGAGTTCTGGGGGGTGTTTGATAAGCCGGCAGGGCTTACAGGGGTCTACGGTTCCGGGTTGTGAGGTTACTGAAATCTGAAAGGTTTCGGGGGATTAGGGTTTATGGGTGGATGTACGTAGGTCATAGCTACAGCTGCCCTACTTATCACCCCCCCCCCCGCTCATAAATGCTGATGAGTTCCGTTTGGGGGCTTGGGGCTTTTAGGATTGTTGGGTCTTCCCGAAGTACTTCCTCCTGAACATTCCCAAGCTCTGGATGTTCAGGAGGAAGAGTCGAAAGCCTTACAGGAAGGTTCAGCGAGCTTATATGAAGCGTAACCCAAAGTAAGGTACGCTCTGAACCCTAAACAACCCTAAGCAACCCTAAACAACCCTAAACAACCCTAAACAACCCTAAACAACCCTAAACAACTCTAAACCCTAAACCCTAAACCCTAAACCCTGACCTGAATTTGCTAAGCAGACCCTGAACCTCGATGCCTAAACCCTAAACCCCAAACTCTAAACCCTAAACCCCGAATTTGAAATTTTAAACCCTGAACCCTAAATTTTGTATTTTAAATTTGCGGTGGGCCGAGGCTTGGCCTTCACGCAGGACTTTGAGTACCTCCTGGCAGGCCCGGGTTTAGGGTTCCAGGGTCCAGGGTTTAGGGTTTAGGGGTTAGGGTTTAGGCCAAGTTTAGACGTTTAGAGGTCTTGGGGTTAAGATGCTTGAGGCTTCTTCCTTCTCGGGCGCTTCTCCCTTTCTTTGGGGCTCAGGGTTCAGCCTCAACTGCCTTTGCCTGAAGGTTCAGTGTTCAGGATGTAGGACAGCTTTCGCGCTCCAAACCTACACCCCAAAACCCTTGTCGATTTAAACACCCTAAACACTAAACCATAAACCCTAAACCCTAAACCCTAAACCCTAAACCCTAAACCCTAAACCCTAAACCCTAAACCCTCCAGACCGCTGCCAGCCAGGGACCACCACCGGCGACGTGGCGGTGATTCTCATGAAAAATAGAGTGGCCATGGGCTCGGAAGGGCTTGCAAAACCCTAAACCCTAAACCCTAAACCCTGAACCCTAAACCCTAAACCCTGAACCCTAAACCCTAAACCCTGAACCCTAAACCCTAAACCCTAAACCCCAAACCCTAAGCCCTAAACCCTAAACCCTAAACCCTAAACAACCCTAAGCCCTTTCCCTACAGCATCAACCCTAAGCCCTACAGACCCTAAACCCCGCCCCCCCCCCCCCCCCCCCCCCCCCCCCCCCCCCCCCCCCCCCCCCCCCCCCAACACAGACGGTTCGGTCAACACGTTCGGTCAAAGCTCGGTCGAAAGGCTGTTGGGACCCGAACCTGTACAACTTCTACGTGCTCTGAACCCTATACATGGTTTCCGAAAATAGGGGTACCGTTGTTGGGTCCTTATTCTAAGGGGATCGTACTGCTTGCGGTCTATATTTGGGGTCCCTTGTCTTCGTAAAGCCCCATACGGTATGCAAGTATATGTACACACACACATCGCACTGCCTAGATACCTGTTTAACCCTAAAACCTAAACCCTAAACCCTAAAGCCGAAACCCTAAACCCTAATTGAGATGCCTCTGTTTAGGTGCAGACCTTCTTGGCCGTGTGCGGCGGCGGCGTGGCGAACCTGGCCCCGGCCTTGTCTTTCTTCCTCCTTTGTTGTGGGGGGCGGGTGGGGCTCAGCCTTAAGGGTTTGGGATGTTCCCCCTTATGCTAAGAGTCCTTCATAGGGATCGTAATCCCTACTAAGGACTGTTAGCATACGTCCTTAATAGGGATCATCATCCCTACTGAGGACTGCTAGCATAGGGGGGAACATCCCCCAACCCTAAACCCTAAACCACAAGGGCCTGGAGTACGTGGCTTGACAAGGCTTGGCACCAAGCGCCGATGAACCACTCGCACAGCCTGCGTCGGTAAGAGAGGGTTGAGGGTTTATGGCTTGGGGTCCCTGGGCCCGATGCAATGAGCCCTGATCCCTAAACCCTCAACCCTAAACCCCAGAATCAACCCTAAACCCTAAACCCTAAACCCCAAACCCTAAACCCCAAACCCTAAACCCCAAACCCTAAACCCTAAACCCTCCAATCCCAAAGCCCTAAAGCTCACGGTAGCGAAGTTGAGGTGTGCACGCCAGTGGCCAGTGGATCCCGCTTCGCACGGGCCCTGGTTTGGAGAAGCCTTTGCTTTGCACGGTGGGGTTTAGGGTCTAGGGTTTAGGGTTTACGGCTAGGGTTTAGGGCTAGGGTTTAGGGTTGAGGGTTGAGGGTTTAGGGTTTAGGGTTTCGGGCTAGCCCAAGAAACAGAACGCTAGGCCCTACCTGAAAGCCCAGGTCCAACACCCGCAATGTCCCTCTTATGTCTTGCACATCAAGCTGAAGCTGCTGGTCTGTGTAGGGTTTAGGGTTTAGGGTTTAGGGTTTAGGGTTTAGGGTTTAGGGTTTAGGGTTTAGGGTTTAGGGTTTAGGGTTTAGGGTTTAGGGTTTAGGGTTTAGGGTTTAGGGTTTAGGTCGCGCAGTTGCCTATTGCCCCACTCAGAGGAGTCTCTCGACTCTCAAGTCGAGAAGATTCGTCCAGTGACCAGCCATTCGCCCTAATTAAACCCTAAACCCCAAACCCTGAACCCTAGACCCCAAACCCTAAACCCTAAACCCTAAAGCCGAAACCCTAAACCCTAAAACCCAAACCCTAAACCCTAAACCCCAAACCCGAGGAGAGGCTCAAGCCTAGACCCAGAACCCTGAAACCTGAAAGGACCTGGGACCGAAGCGCCAAGCCCCAAAGCCCTGTGCTCGAAGGGTTTAGGGTTTAGGGTTTCGGGTTTGGGTTTAGGGCTCAGGGCTCAGGGCTTAGGGTTTAGGGTTTAGGGTTTAGGGTTTCAGGTTTAGGGTTTAGGGTGACCCCAAACCCAAAACCCAAAACCCAAACCACAGAGTTCCAAGAGCTCCGACGCTGAGGTGGTGGTGGGTGGTGATGGCACCGTCACGGAGGGAGCCTGAGTTGTGTAGACTTTGGGGTTTGGGGTTTAGGGTTTAGGGTTTAGGCCTTAGGGTTTAGGCCTTAGGGTTTATCGCTGAGGGTTTCGAAAGGGTTCGGGAACATGAATAGAGCGTTGCAGCACCGCACACGCGTACACACAGTTTTTCAGTAGCCCACCTGCCACACGCTGCCATCGGGGTGTTCCTAGTTCAGCAGAATCGCACAGTGTGTGTGTGTGTGTGTGGGGGGGAAAGCACGCGGGGGAGCCTGCCATCTCGTGATGGCTCAACATGGCGAGTTTAGGGTTACCCCGAATCCTACACACTAAGCTGTAAACACACCCCGAAACCTTTAGGGTTTGGGTTTTTGGGTTTTTGGGTTTTTGCTTAGGTCTAGGGTTGAGTTTGAGCTTCGGGTTGAGGGCCTAAGGACTCGCAGATTTCGGGTCAACTCCTGGCGACATAGGGGGGTTTACGGAAATCCGGGACCCCTAGTATACTTCCCAAATAGAGCAGGGTTCCCTTAGAAGAAGGACCTCAAGAACCCCTAACTTCGGAGCCCCCCCCCATGTCTGAGGGAAACAGGGTTTAGGGTTTAGGGTTTAGGGTTTAGGGTTTAGGGTTTAGGGTTTAGGGTTTAGGGTTTTTTGGGGTACGCCGGACACTGCCCGGAATGCCGCGTCTACTTCTTGCGCCCCGAGCGCCTCGCGGGTGCGACGTCAGAATCTCTGATTCCTTCCCTAAACGGTTTAGGGTTTAGGGTTTAGGATTTAGCGTTTAGGGTTTAGGCTAAACCCTAAACCCTAAATCCTAAACCCTAAACCCTAAACCCTAAACCCTAAACCCTCAATTTGTCCCGAACCCCCGAAACCCCTGACAAGACCTAGGTCATTGCTGGTCCTTCGCCGCTGGAGCTGCGAGAGGAGCTTCCCTTGCAGAGGTTTTGGGTGTAGGGTTCAGGGTTTAGAGTATGTAACCCTAAACCCTAAACCTTAAACCCTAAACCCTAAACCCTAAACCCTAAACCCTAAACCCTAAAACCCTAAACCCCAAACCCTAAACCCTAAACCCTAAACCCTAAACCCAAAGCCAAAACGCATGGGTTCGAGGAGGAATTGCGAGAGGTACTGGCTCGAGGAAAGTATCTAGGAGAAAGGTCGAGAATTCGGGGGGAAAGGTTTAAGGTTTAGGGTTTAGGGTTTGAGGTTTGAGGTTTAGAGTTTAAGGTTTAGGGTTTAGGGTTTAGGGTTTGAGGTTTAGACGGGTGAGGGAAACACAGGCCCAAACTCTCTGTCAGTCTGCAGGGGTTGCTGGGTTGCTGTCTAAGTAACTTCAGCCCTATAGAAGCATTAGGACCAACACGAAAACACCCTGCCCAGCCACATTTACCTCTAAAGCCTTAAACTCTATACCCTAAACCCTAGACCCCGAACCCTGAACCCTAAGCCCCAAACCCTAAACCCTCAACCCTAAACCCTAAACCCCCAAACTCTAGTGAAAGCCCCCTTTAAAGGCCCCTGCAACCAGGAGAGGCAGGTTCGACTGGATGGGCCGATGACGTCCCTGTCCCTTGCGCCCGACGCCTCCGAGGCACCGTTTTTGGAGGGTTTAGGGTTTATGTTTAGGGTTTAGGGTTTAGGGTTTAGGGTCTAGCTTTTAGGGTTTGAGAGGTCTGGGTCCAAAAGTTTCTGGAGGAGAGGGGGAACGACACCTTAAACCACCGAAAGAAAGGTATAGCCGCTAAGGCCGAGACCCCAACTGAAAATTGACGGTCTTGGCGCTCAACTGCCTTTACACGAACCGCGCCCCACAAAAAGAGTGCTGGCGGTTCAGGGTCTAGATTCTTGAACTTAGGGTGTAAGGTTTACGGTTTCTGGGTTTGGGAGTACTGTGCTTTAATACTTTTTTTGGTTCTAGGTTGCTATTGTAGCTACTTGCCTAAAAATGTATGCTTTTTCCAGGTTCTACTCCAAAGGAGGGGGTTATGCTTTGGGGTTTAGGGTTTGTTGTTTGGGTTCCAGGGTGTTTTCATCTGCTTTCTATTGCGGCGCGCTCGTTTCAATCGGCCCTGGAACCCTCTGAGCGCTTGGTTCAGGGATGATATTTAGCCTACTTGGAGGGTCGGGGGACTTAGCAAGATAGTACGTAGGCTTGTAAGTACCCGAAAAGGGACCCTGATTAGAGGGATCCTACTTATAACTCTCTTAGATAGCTACTTACTAAGCTCCGACCCTCCAAGTCAGGGTGTGGGGCCGAGTGGGCTGGGCCCTTGCAGACCCTGCCCCAGATCTCCAAATGTCCCAAAGCCCATAAGAATCCCAAGCCTCCCCAAACCTCGGGTTTAGGGTTTCGGGTTTAGGGTTTAGGATTTAGGGTTTAGGATTTAGGATTTAGGGTTTAGGGTTTACCACTTCTAAGCACTAAAAGCCCGAACCATCTGCCCAGGTCTTGGCTGTCTGGGCCCTGGTGTACGGGGACCGTGCTTGCGTGTTGAGCAGCTGACCCTAAACCCTAAACCCTAAACCCTAAACCCTAAACCCTAAACCCTAAACCCTAAACCCTAAACCCTAAACCCTAAACCCTAAACCCTAAACCCTAAACCCTAAACCCTAAGCCCTAAACCCTAGACCCCAAACCCTAAACCCTAAACCCCAAACCCTAAACCCCAAACCCTAAACCCTGAACCGCGGGCAACTGGCGCCACTGTCCTTGGAGCTCAGGGGTGGCACGGGATCTTAAGCCCTCGGCCCGAAGCCCGAAACTCCCTACAAAGAGTTTAGGGTTCAGGGTTCAGGGTTTAGGGTTTGGGGTTTAGGGTTTAGGGTTTGGGGTTTAGGGTTTAGGGTTTAGGGTTCAAGCCCTGGAGCCAAAGGTCTCCACGCTGGGCACGGCATACCTCATACGATCCAAGGACCGCCCCTCCGTGAGTTGGGTTTAGGGTTTAGGGTTTAGGGTTTAGGGTTTAGGGTTTAGGGTTTAGGGTTTAGGGTTTAGGGTTTAGGGTTTAGGGTTAGGGTTTAGGGTTGAGGGTTGAGGGTTGAGGGTTGAGGGTTGAGGGTTGAAGATTGAGGGTTGAGGGTTGAGGGCTTGAGGGTTGAGGGTTGAGGGTTGAGGGTTCGAGGGTTGAAGAGTTTCGGGTTCAGTAGGGGTTTGGGGGGATGGACTCCTAACCCTCCTACCTCCGAAACCGTGCGACCGCCACCGTCCTGAGCCAGCTTCTCTTATGGACCCTATGGCAAGCCCCTGAAACTTACCTTAACCCCTAAACCCTAGACCCGAAACCCGAAACCCTAAACCCGAAACCCGAAACCCTAAGCCCGAAACCCGAAGCCTGAACTCTCCTCTGTGCCAGAAACGGGTTGTAAGCCTTTGGGGTCTTTGGGGTGCCCAGGACCTGTCCATTCGACCGCACAGCCAGGCTGCCTGCAAACCTTGGCCCTAAACCCTAGACCCTAAATCCTAACCCTAAAGCCTAAAGCCTAAAGCCTAAACCCTAAACCCTAAGCCCCAAGCCCTAAACCCTAAACCCTAAACCCTAAGCCCTAAACCCTAAACCCTAAACCCTAGACCCTAAACCCTAAGCCCTAACCAAAAACCCTAAACTTCGAGGGGCGCCGGGTGCAGAATTTCGGGCTTTGAGGGCTAAGGACTTCATTTTGTTTAAGAGTTTCGAGGTTTGAGCGTTGGAGGGTTTAGGGTGTAGGGTTTAGGGTTCAGGGCTCAGGGTTGAGGGTTTAGTTTTTCTTTTCTATCGGGGGATTTGCAGGGTTGTTGGTGTAGCGCTTTTTTTGGGGGTGGTTTGGAAGGTTGAGGCTGTAGGCAGAGGGTTTAGGGTGGTTGAAGACCCTAAACCCTAAACCCTAAACGCTAAACCCTAAACCCGAAACGCCTAATTCCTAAACCCTACACCCTAAACCCTAAACCCTAAACCCTAAACCCTAAACCCTAAACCCTAAACCCTAAACCCTGAGCACGCAGGTCTCTCCTGGAGCTTTGTACGACGTGGCCTACCTAGCCGGTGCTGGGCACTCAAGATGCTCTGGGTTAACCTAGCTCATGGGTTCCCCACTAACCCCCCTTTATAGGGTTTAGGGTTTAGGGTTTAGGGTTTTGGGGTTTAGGGTTTAGGGTTTAGGGTTTAGGGCTACTACCCGCCCCCCCTCTATACAAACTATTTGTAGGTAGGAAGGTAGCTGGTAACGGCTTTGCTGTGTTTGTTCGGAAAACCCCCTCTATACTACCCTACCTAGGTTCCCCACAGTCAGGGATAAGTAAACTTGATTAAGGTTATTTTGAAGGGGGGAACCGTTGAGAGGGAGCTCAGGATTATCTGATGGGCTGTAGTTTAGGCCTCTAGTATAGGCTTCGGGTGCAGGGTTTAGGGATACAGGCCTGATACGAGCCCCCCCCCACCCCCCCCGCCCCAAAATACTACAGATGCTTACTGTACGACGTACATATGATCACATGCTTTTTTGGTAGCAGGGTGCACGCCATATTTTGGAGAAGATTGCAGCCTTCCTGGTCTGATGTTAATTCCAAGGGTTTAGGGTTTAGGGTTTAGCGTTGTTTAACCAGGAGAAACCTTAACCTCAAAGCGAGAGGAACTTTACATTGGGGAAAGAGCTGACGTTGAAGCTTCCGCTGGAATCAACATGCGCATGATTTGAGCGGCTCACCCGAAGCAGAACCCAGAATTGGAGCGATCAGCTTTCTAAGAAACATCAAACTGTACCCTAAACCTAAACCCCAAACCCCAAACCCTAAACCCTAAACCCTAAACCCTAAACCCTAAACCCTAAACCCCAAACTCCAAACCCTAAGCCCCTAAACCCCAAACCCTAAACCCTAAACCCCAAACCCTAAACCGTAAACCCTAAACCCTAAACCTCAAACCCCAAACCCTAAACCCCTAAACCCCTAAACCCCTAACCCCAAACCCTAAACCCTAAACCCTAAACCCTAAACCCTAAACCCTAAACCCTAAACCCTAAACCCTAAACCCTAAACCCTAAACCCTAAACCCTAAACCTAACTTTCGAGTTCCAGCATGCTTCTAGAAATCACCCTAAACCCTAAACCCTAAACCCTAAACCCTAAACCCTAAACCCTAAACCCTAAACCCTAAACCCTAAACCCTAAACCCTAAACCCTAAACCCTAAACCGCTAGGATAGGGGTCGGAATACTTTCAAATCGCATTCCCCTATATGGCCCTTCCTAAACCCTAAACCCTAAACCCTAAACCCCAAACCCTAAACCCTACACCCTAAGCCTTAAACCCTTAACCCTAAACTCTCCCGCAGATCTCGGATCACTTCCTCACCTGCTCCGGTGATGGGCTCGTGGCGTGCGCCGGCTGAGGGGGTCTTCAAGCTTCAGGGTTTAGGCTTTAGGGGCCCTAAACCCTAACTCCCAAACCCTGAACCCCCTAAACCCTAAACCCTAAACCCTAAGCCCTAAACCCTAAACCCCCAAAACCCCTCAAAGCCCTGAACCCTCAAGCTCTGAAGCTCTGAAGCCCTAAACCCCAAACCCAAAACAACCCCGTCAGGGCTTCGGGCTGAGGGCTTAGGGCTTAGAGCTTATAAGAGTCTAGGGTTTAGGGTGTAGGGTTTAGGGTTTTGGAGCTTTCGGGTTTCGAGTTTAGGGCTCAGAACTGTTTAGGGTTGACGGCTCATACAACCCAAACTTTAACCCCTAGACCCTAAACTCGAAAGCCCTAAACCCTAAACCCTAAACCCTAAACCCTAAACCCTAAACCCTAAACCCTAAACCCTAAACCCTAAACCCCTAAACTCCTAAACCCTAAACCCTAAACCCCAAACCCTAAACCCTAAACCCTAACCACTCTGGGTTTAAATTCGGGTTTTGGGGTTTCGGATTTTAGGGCTCAGGATGTAGAGGTAGGATGTGCTCCGTGCCCAAGGTCTAAACCCTAACCCCTAAACCCTAAACCCTAAACCCTGAACCCTAAAGTCTGAACACTAAACCCAAAACCCTAACCCTAAGCTTATAACCTGGAATTGTGGTACTCGCTGGAGCCGATGTCAAGATTTTTTTTCGGTGATTCACGTGTTCATTTTTTGTACGTGGCATGCGTGACACATATCTGTACTGCCTGCATGGGGTTTGGAATGTGTGAAAATTTCTGGACAACGTGTGAACAACTCTCTGCCTCCCCCTCCCCTTCCCCTCTCCTCCCTCCCCCCTCCCCGCTTCCTCCCGCACCTCCCCGCTCTCCACCCCCCACACAACCACAGACAGCAACTCGAGATAGTGCCCAGAGAGCAGGTCCCAAAGAAGCACAAATGGAACAGATCTATCCGATGTGGTCGCAGATGCACAAGAGAAAAAGCACAGATAAAACACCCGCAACAAAAACTCACGAAACAAATCCAGAACTCCAGTCCTTACCACGACATCCAGGTTGTCACTCTAAACCCTAAACCCTAAACCCTAAACCCTAAACCCTAAACCCTAAACCCTAAACCCGACACCCTAAACCCTCTACCCTCTAAGCCCGAAACCCGAAACCCTTTGCCGTAACCGGTTAGCAGGGAATTGGGGCATTAGGGCCCCATACATACCCTTTCAGGGAGTATATAGGGTACCTCATTCCCCCACATTAACCCTAAACCCTAAACCCTAAACCCTCAACCCTAAACCCTAAACCCTTAAACCCTAAGCCCTAACCCTAAACCCTAAACCCAATCCCAAAACCCTAAACCCTAAACCCTGAACCCTAAGCCCTAAACCCTAAACCCTAAACCCTACACCCTAAACCCTAAACCCTACACCCTAAACCCTAAACCCTAAGCACCATGAGGCTCTGGGACGCCAACGACTACACAGCAAAGCTCCGATGTTCCGTGGGTGCTCCCGGGTCCGGCGCTTGTCGTTCAGGGTTTGGGGTGGAACCGTAAACCCTAAACCCTAAACCCTTAACCCTAAACCCTGAACGCTAAACCCTAAACCCTAAACCCTAAACCCGAAGCCCTAAACCCTGAACCATCCCAAGTTCTGAGCCGTCCCCAACTGCCCATACCCCTGGCGCTTCGGCCGGGAAGCCATTGATGTCAAAGAGGGCGTCTCTTAGGTGATGAGTAGGCAAGCCCTGAGATTGTGGGTTTTTGTTGCGGGGTTTAGGTTTTAGGGTTTAGGGTTTCGGGTTTAGGGTTTAGGGTTTAGGGCTTAGGACTTAGGATTTAGGATTTGTATAGGGTTCAGGTGTTGATATCGGAGACTGTTATCCTTGGGCTACTAGTAACACCGATTGGGCAGGTGATGGGAGTCAAAGAGAGTAGCCAAGGCTGATAAGCTACTTGAATCTGCCATAGATCCGTCCAAGGTCAGAGTGGGTTGGGTGGTCAAGTTGGGTGAGAATGTGAACATTGGCGGACATAGCAGGTGGTATGAGCGGAGCATGACACACCCTACTGTACACCCTAAACCTTCATTCCATAACCCTACACCCTAAACCATAAACACTAAACCCTAAACCCTAAACCCTAAACCCTAAACCCTAAACCCTAAACCTAAACCGGCTAGGTGTTTAGGTTTACGCGTCGGGAATTCAGTGTCGGCACCAGAGGCGCGCCTATCCCTTAGCCGCCTGTGGCACGGAGGACATCTTTGCGCGGAGCCTCAGTGGGCCCCTAAACCCTAAACCCTAAACCCTAAACCCTAAACCCTAAACCCTAAACCCTAAACCCTAAACCCTAAACCCTAAACCCTAAACCCTAAACCCTAAACCCTAAACCCTAAAACCTCAACCCTGAACCCTAAACCCTAAACCCTGTACCCTGAACCCTAAACCCTAAATCCTAAACCCTAAAACCCAAACCCCAAAACCCTAAAGCCTAAAGCCTAAACCCTAAACCCTAAGCTTTAACCCCTAAACCCTAAACCCTGTACTCCGAAGCCCCAGAGCCGCAACCCTAAAAACCCTCAACAGTAGAGTTTAGAGTTTAGGGTTTAGGGTTTAGAGTTTAGGGTTGAGGGGTTAGAGTTTTAGGGTTTAGGGTTGACGGCAAAACCCTCAATATCACTCTTACATCTCACATCTCCAACACGCTATGAAACCTAGGGTTCGGGGTTTATGGTCTGGGGTGTCGGGCTTGTGGTTTTAGGGTTTAGGTTTCTGAGTATTATAAGGACCCCTAAACATCCTAAGCCCTAAGCCCTAAGCCCTAAGCCCTAAGCCCTAAGCCCTAAGCCCTAAGCCCTAAGCCCTAAACCCTAAACCCCCAACCCTAAACCCCTAAACCCTGCGCCTCCTAAGCCCTATGACCCTGAACGCAAAACCTTTCTTGAATGCTTTTGTAAGGTGCTGTGCCCGTAATGAAGGGTCATTTTGTCAGGGGGTCATGTACCCTGTTTTGGAATCGACCTACGGCTTGCCACAGTTATAAGTTATAACCCTACGTATAGCTGCCCAAGAACCTTCTTGTACATAAAACTAACCCTAGACAAGTAGGATGGCTTTCGCATCCAAAAGGCCACCGCGTGCCAGGACTTATTACCGCTTTTAGGGAGCGCGGTAGGTTGTTTCACAGTATGGCAGTGCTTATATTCACTCCTGTAGTTAGTTGGGTTTGGAGTTTGGGTCCTCGACCCCAAACCCAAAACCCTGAAGCCGTGCAGCAAGGTGAAGGCCCTTAGAAGGGGTACTAACAAGGGAGCCTGCCCAATGGGGTATCTTTGGGGACAGGTATCGTGAACAACTACCATACTCTGGGGTCCAGAGAAGTACTAGTAGCAAGCCTTTACTAGTGATGGCCCCCTCCCGAACATGAACCCCAACACCCTAAACCCTAAATCCTAAACCCTAAAAGGGCCCCTGTATTATACTGTCTACAAGGGCTCAGGGCTAGGGATTGAAAGCCAAAGTCCGCAACGCTGGAGTAGCCCAGCAGTTGAGGGCGTTTAGGGTTCAGGGTTTAGAGTCTTTGCGTGGAGGGTTTAGGTTTAAGGCTTCAGGGCTTTGCTTTCTGGTTCAGGGTTCAGGGTTTAGGGTAGGGTTTACGATCCCTAAACCCCCCCAAAAAAAGTGCTTCTGGGTCGGTTTCGGGCTCCTGGTGTGAGATGTGCGGGTTGATGCGCAGCTGCTGGCGACTTGTTTTTCGGCTCACAACAGAGGAGGTTTTTTTGTTAATAAAAACAGACCACGTAAGTAGATCTCTTGTGCAGCATGGTTTGGGGTGTATTGGCCTTCAGACCCACACCACTACCCCCGCTCCTGCAAGCCATCGAAGCCTAAGCCCTAAACCCTGCAGCCGCAGAGTTTAGGGTTTTGGGTTTAGGGTTTAGGGTTTAGGGCCACTTCCGTGCCTCCGCATCTGCATCGCGCCTTCATGGTATCATCCAAGAAGCACTGGTGCACAGTTCTATGTCAAATAGCACGGGATGGACAAAGAGATGCTCGGCAGGAAAGGTGAAGCCTGGTACAGGGTTTAGGGTTTAGGGTTTAGGGTTTAGGGTTTAGGGTTTAGGGTTTAGGGTTTAGGGTTTAGGGTTTAGGGTTTAGGGTTAGGGTTTAGGGTTTAGCCCAAGCCCGCTTCGAAGGTTACACGGCTAGTTCCATGGCTGGTGTTCAGTCGGGGCACAAGCCGGGGAACTACAATCGGTTTAGGGTTTAGGGTTTAGGGTTTAGGGTTTAGGGTTTAGGGTACAAAAGAATCCCTGCTTACAGCTAGCCCTGGGCCTCAGAATCATACCCTACACCCCAGACAGTGAACCCCCAAGCCCTAAAACCCGAAACCCAAACCCTAAGCCCTAAGCCCTAAACCCTAAACCCTAAACCCTAAACCCTAAACCCCTAAACCCCCAAACCCCCGAACCATAAACCCCTACACGAACAACTCAGCTCAGCTCCTTGGCTCTCTCTTCCCGCACCTCCCGAGCAGTTGGGATGCTCCATGGTTAGGGGTTTAGGGCTTGGGGGTTTGGGGCTTTAGGTTTTGGCGTCTAGGGCTCATAGAGGCTTAGGGCTTCAGTTGCTTTTAGCGGTTTCTGCTGGGTTTAGGGGTTTGGGGGTTTTTAGAGTGCAAAGAAGCACCCTAGAAGGTGTATATCTGGCCAGGGCTCTTTCAGATTTTGGGCTTTGGGCGTGTAGGGTTTAGGGTTTAGGGTTAAACCCTGAACTCATGGGACTCTACATCGGTTGGGGACCCTTTTTGAAGATCCTCTAAGGGGATATAAGGGCCTTGTTAGGAGTACGTACATTAAGGGAACCTCTTTGGGTTGCACCCTTAGGGGTCCGAGTATGACCTCCTTGAGGGTAAGTAGACCCAGGTCCTAAACATTCAAGGGCTATTCCGGGTTTGCGTTCAGTTGCGGGCTTTCGCGGAGAAGGTCTAGCCGAATTGGGATGTGACCAACCCTAAACCCTGAACCCTAAAGCCTAAAGCCTGAACCCTAAACCCTGAACCCTGAATCCTGAACCCTAAACCCTAAACCCTAAACCCTGAAGGGTTTAGGGTCTTGGGAAGGAAGGGGGGGGGGGGGGGCAGGAAAGGGGGAGAGTTTAAACCCCACACCTTAAACCCCGCTAAAGACTAAACCCCAAACGGTTTGGGGTTGGAGAGTGCGATTTCTGCTGTTTGTTCTTTTCAGGTACGTCATTTATAGAACACCCTAAACCCTAAACCCTAAACCCTAAACCCTAAACCCTAAACCCTAAACCCTAAACCCTAAACCCTAAACCCTAAATCCTAAACCCTAAGCCCTAAACCCTAAACCCTAAACCCTAAACCCTAAACCCTAAACCCTAAACCCTAAGCCCTAAACCCTAAACCCTAAACCCTAAACCCTAAACCCTAAACCTCCCTAAGGCCACACAATGCAGGCCTCCATGGCGTCCTTTTCTGTCAGAGTTTCGGGTTTTAAGGTTTAGGGTTTAGAGTTTAGGGTTTTGGGTTAGATTTCGGAATAGTCTGTGGTCTCTATATAAATATGTGCGATAGGAACCCCCCCAAACCCTATTCTAATTATTAAGGCCCCTGTGTACCTTTGGGGTTCTAGGGTTGCGGGGTTTAGGCTTCCATAGGGTTTGGGGCTCGAGGGTTTCGCGCTGAGGCAGACTCATAAGTATCTTAAAGGGAGCTCAATTCAGGGTTTAGGGTGTAGGGTTTAGGGTTTAGGTTTAGGGTTTAGGGTTTAGGGTATCGCTACTCCATACCTGCCTACGAAGTTCCCCGATGCCCTGAATGCAGATAGAGCTGGCTATACGCCCAGTTAAGGTGCATAGAACCCTAAACCCTAAGCCCTAAGCCCTAATTGGAAGAAACCCGAAACCCGAAACGCCAAACCCTGAGGTTCGCAACTTACGCGCGCGCAAATCAAGAAGACTGTACTGCCGCGATCCTCAGATTTCAGGGCTCGGTAACGAGGGTTGTCTGTGTCGAGCATGACTGTTAGGGTTTCAGGGTTTTCGGGTTTAGGGTCAGCGTTTAGGGTTCAGGGTTTGGATTTTGGAGGGTTTAGGCTTCTGGGGAGTTCAGGGGTAGGTTTCCCTTTTTCAAGACTGGGGGAAATGAACCCTAAACCCCAATCCGTATGCCCTAAGTCATCTCGTAAACTCCCAAATGAACAGACATTTTTGTATGCGGCCCACTTGCAACCTGCAGTTTCGATGCTCTCCAAGCCCAAAAAGTACTGAAATGCTCGGTCGACTGAAGCCTCCGTGCTTGCTAACATCTTTTGAGTTCTAGGACTACCCATCCATACTCCTAACCCGAAACCCTAAACCCTAAAGCCTAAACCCTAAACCCTAAACCCTAAACCCTAAACCCTAAACCCTAAACCCGAAAGCCTGGAGCTGAGGTGCAAATACTTTCCAGCAAACACTTGCACACGCGGGTCGGCGTGTAGGTTCGCCCACGACCTCTCACTCCTGGTAGACAGGCCGGGGTTTAGGGTTTAGGGTTTAGGGTTTAGGGTTTAGGGTTTAGGGTTTAGCGCTCAGGGTTTAGGGAAGGTTTAGGGCTTGGGGCTTCGGGCTTAGGGTTCAAGGGTGTTTTTGGATTAGGGAAAAGGTTTAGACGAGGGTCGGGCGTCAGGGGTTTCAACGTCAGGGGTTTCAAAGCGGATTTCTGTGGCCTTAGTGGTTGCGGAGCTCGGGGGCTAAAGCAGTCGGGCTGAGGGATTTCGGGCAAGCAAACCCTAATCCCTAAACCGTAAACCCTGAACCCTCAACCCTAAACCCGAAACCCTAGTCTGGTGCCAGGGTTTAGGGTTTAGGGTTTGTGGGGGAGCTTGTAGTTTTTTGAGTAGGCAACTCCGCCTAGGGTCCTTTGTAGGGTGCTTGTAACTCTGCTTCGTACCCTAAACCCTAAACCCTAAACCATAAACCCTAAACCCCCCTAAACCCTAAACCCCCCTAAACCCTAAACCCTAAACCCTAAACCCTAAACCCTAAACCCTAAACCCTAAACCCTAAACCCTAAACCCTAAACCCTAAACCCTAAACCCTAAACCCTAAACCCTAAACCCTAAACCCTAAACCCTAAACCCTAAACCCTATCCCTAAACCCTAAACCCTAAACCCTAAACCCTAAACCCTAAACCCTAAACCCTAAACCCTAAACCCTAAACCCTAAACCCTAAACCCTAAACCCTAAACCCTAAACCCTAAACCCTAGCTCCTGAAGCGACGCTTAGAGGCCCGACCCGCCTTCAACCCGTTTGGCGCCCTGTCTTTTTCCAGTTTCTGACAGGGGGGAGGCCGCTGGGTCCGGGTTCGGGGCTTCGAGGTGTCAGTGGTTTAGGGTTTAGGGTTTAGGGTTTAGGGTTTAGGGTTTAGGGTTTAGGGTTTAGGGTTTTAGGGTTTAGTGGTTGAAGGGTGGTCAGGATCTAGGGTTTACAGATTAGGGTTTGCCGGTTTCGGGCTTGCAGGGTTCATGGCTTGCGGGGTTTCAGGGCTTGTGGTTTAAGTTGCTAGGAGGTTGAGGGTTCAGGGTTCTAAGTTTAGAGTCTGGAGATTAGGGGTTGCGGAGGTTGCGGACTCAGAGGGGGCTTTCCAGGGCTCTGGAAGGAACTGTGCTTCAGGCCCTACGCGTGAATCGAACCCTAAACCCTAAGCCCTTAACCCTAAACCCCAAATGCCCTAAACCCTTTGCACCGTGGGCATGCACAACTACACGCTGCTACTGCAGCCGAGTGCGCTAAACCCTGAGCCCTCAACCCCACACCCGAAAACCGAAAACCGAAAGCCTGAACCCTAAACCCTAAACCCTAAACCCTAAACCCTGAACCCTAAACCCTAAACCCTAAACCCTAAACCCTAAACCCTAAACCCTAAACCCTAATCCACAAACCTCAAACCCTCAACCCCACGCCACGTGCGCCGCCGCATCCCTTGAAAGGCGAGCACAGCCGGTGTCTCTGGGAGCGTTTGGGGCCGCAGCAGTGGGTTTAGGACTTGGGGCCAAACCCTAAGCCCCTCCAAACCCTAAGCCCTAAGCCCTAAGCCCTAAACCCTAAACCCTAAACCCCAAACCCTAAACCCTAAACCCTAAACCCTAAACCCTAAACCCTAAACCCCAAACCCTAAAGCTTAAACCCCAAACCCCAAACCCCAAACCCTAAACCCTAAACCCTAAACCCTCAGCCCTACCTGTGCCTTGACGTTTCCGTTCCTTGTTCTTTGTTTTGAGGTTTTAGGGCATGCCGGAACTTCTCGGACTCCAGGGTTTAGGGTTTAGGGTTTAGGGTTTAGGTTTCGGGTTCGGGGTTTAGGGTTTAGGTTTCGGGTTTAGGGTTTGGGGTCACTTCTGGTCTTTGTTTGTCAACGGGTAAAGCCTTAACCCCCTGAGCCCTAAAATAATCTGCTCGTCCCCACCCTTTACCCAGGTCTCCCTTTGCTCACCCTTAAAGGTCCCGAACCAGGTAGTTGAACCTTAGACACTAAACCCTAAACCCTAAACCCTGAACCCTAAACCCTGAACCCTAAACCCTAAACTCTAAACACTCAACCCTAAACCCTCAACCCTAAACCCGAAACCCCAAACCCCAAACCCTGAACCCTAAACCCTAGCCCCGCTGGACCCCAAACCCTAAGCTCCAAACCCAACTCAACCAGGTAGTGCTTCTCTGAGAGGAATGGCGGCGCCAGGCCTCCTGAAGGGTTTAGGGTTTATTGTTGAGGGTGAGGTTTAGGGTTTAGGGTTTAGGGTTTAGGAGGTAGTGGGTCCTGGCAAAGTGGGAAATTGAGGATTTGAGTTGTGTAGCATGGCGTGTGGGGTTTAGGGTTTCGTGTTTAGGTTTGCGGGTTGCAGGGCCATTGCCGAAACCCTAAACCCTAAACCCTAAACCCTAAACCCTCAAGGCCAGGATAAATAGAAATTGTATGCTTTCAATCACTCACAGTGTAAACTCTGCATCAAGAACAAGTTCCTGTTGATACACACTCTTGGACCAAACCCCCCCCCCCCCCCAACCCAAAAACCAGTCGGGGCACCCCAGTTTCGGCGCCAGTGGCCCAGTTTGGCCCCCCACGCCCCGTCTTGCGTTCGAAGGTTTAGGCTGAATCCAACCCTAAACCCGACAACCGAGTTGAGTTTCCCTAAACTCAACCGAGTTGAGTTTCCCTAAACCCTAAACCCTAAACCCTAGACCCTAGACCCTAAACCCTAAACCCTAAACCCTAAACCGTAGACCCTAGACCCTAGACCCTAAACCCTAAACCCTAAACCCTAAACTCTAAACCCTAAACCCTAAACCCAAAACCC
>CAJNDS010002379.1:1030000-1070000 GCA_905221605.1 Symbiodinium natans | reverse complement strand
ACCCTAAACCCTAAACCCTAAACCCCTAAACCCTAAACCCTAAACCCTTTTCAGAACGTACGGGACCAAAGTAAGGACGGTGTAAATTTCTTTAGACAACAGGGCTGGGCAGGGCATAAAGCCAGAACTTTACCTGGACCCAGACCCAAAATAGAGGGGTTCAGGGTTTTAGGGTTTAGGGCTACAGTTTCAAGGTTCTGTGGCTAATGTGCCCTAAACCCTAAACCCTAAACCCTAAACCCTAAACCCTAAACCCTAAACCCTAAACCCTAAACCCTAAACCCTAAACCCTAAACCCTAAACCCTAAACCCTAAACCCTAAATCCTAAACCCTAAACCCCTAAACCCCTAAACCCCTAAACCCCTAAACCCCTAAACCCTAAACCCTAAACCCTAAACCCTAAACCCTAAGCCCTAAACCCTAAACCCTAAACCCTCGTATAGAAGGTACGCCTATGACCGCGACCGCTGAGTTCGCCGACACCTCTGAGCCGAAAGGTGGGGGCGGTCGAGGGTTTTTGGGCTTAACACCTAAACCCTAAACCCTAAACCCTACACCCTAAACCCTAAACCCTAAACCCTAAACCCTAAACCCTAAACCCTAAACCCTAAACCCTAAACCCTAAACCCTAAACCCTAAACCCTAAACCCTAAACCCTAAACCCTAACTCCTGCTGCCTGCAGGTGTCAAGCATAATAAGATCAACTCCGCGAAGATGCTTCGGAGTCGCGGAGCTTCTTGTCGGCGCACGATCTGCTTTGGGGGGTTTAGGGCTTAGGGTTTAGGGCTTAAGGTTTAAGGTTTAGGGTTTAGGGTTTAGGGCAAGCTTCGGGTTTAGGGTTTTTAGGGTTTATCTGGGGGCTTCAGGGTTTTCAGGGAGTTGGGGTAGTAGGGTTCAGTGTTCTGGGTTGAGGGTTAGGGTTTCAGGGCTTTGGGGTGTTGAGGTTTAGGGTTCAGGGTTGATTTGATTGCTGTTAAGGGGTCAATTGTACATTGTTGATGCCATGAGAATGACGACAACTACTTGCCCAAGTCGCTTTCTACATAGTCCAGATTCATATTGTTATAGTCATGGTAACCTACACCCGAAGCCTACAAACCTGGGTGCATGTCAAGGAGATGTTTCATAGGAATTCTTGGGAATAGTTTTTAACTTTTAGGTACCATAGTTCCTAAGAAGCAGCACAGTTTTTTTTTTTAAAGTTTTGCCAGGATTCCAAGTTCAGTTAAGTTTTCATTAGAGTCTCTGCGGCTGAAGCTTGCGTCGTAATCAGAACAGATGCAGGCTTGCGCCTCCACCCCGCCCCACCGGTCCCAACTACAAAAACTTAGGAGCGTCCGGCTCAGGCCGCCGACCCAAGAGGCCCTAAACCTCTCAACGCCCAAACTCAAATCTCTGTGTGGGGGGGGGGGGGGTGGGGGGGGGTTGGGGTGGGGGAGGGAGGTGGGCGGGGAGGTTTGAGCAGGTTGTTTTCCGGCCTTCAAGGGCGCTTCCTTCAGGAGTCACCAAAGGAGCCCCTACCCCTGTGGTGAACCGCCTATGGTCGGTACGTTTACGCGCGGTCCTCCATGAAAAAGTTGTGCACCGACCCCCCAGCCGCCCCCCCCCCCCCCCCCCCCCCCCCCCCCCCTTTTTTTGGGGTGTGAAAAACCAAAAACCATCCAACACGCCGCCAGGGTCGGCGGACCCTGAACTCTAAGCAAGAACCCAAAAACCCCAAACCCCAAACCCTGAACCCCAAACCCTAAGGCCTAAACCCCAACCCCTAAACCCGAAACCCAACATTCCAAAACCACAAGTGTTCAAAACCCAAAACCCCAAGCCCAGATACCCCAAACCCGAGAACCTAGCCTAGTCCCAAATACTATAGGGGTCGGAATCGTTACTAAAATTATGTCCCTACATAACTATACTATACTCCTAAACTCCAAGCCCCAAGCCGCCTAAACCCTAAACCCTAAACCCTAAACCCTAAACCCTAAACCCTAAACCCTAAACCCTAAACCCTAAACCCTAAACCCTAAACCCTAAACCCTAAACCCTAAACCCCAAACCCTAAACCCTAAACCCTAAACCCTAAACCCTAAACACCTTGAAAAGGGGCCCGCTTGAGAAGCTGCCAGGCTGGACGCGAAGAGGAGTGGTGCACTTTGGCAGCAGGCGGTTGCTTTGCCCGGTAAGCTGCGGCGGTTTAGGGTTTAGGGTTTCGGGTTTAGGGTTTAGGGGGGTTTAGGGTTTCGGGTTTAGGGTTAAGGGTATACCACCAACTGCTCGGTAAGATTCTAGGGTTTAGCGGCCAGTTGTGGTGTTGTGGTAGTAGGAAGAAGTGAAGTTTCCAAAAGGAGGTCCCAGTCCTAGTATGTTTATCAGTGCATATTATGGAAGCTCAATTTCCGCTCCTGCCAGCCAGTGGGTTTAGGGTTTAGGGTTTTGGGTTTAGGGTTTTGGGTTTAGGGTTTAGGATTGCTACGAAATCCTAATCCGAAAGCCCTGCATATCGAATATGTGCAGGGTTACGGTTTAAGCCCTGAACCCCGAAGCTCTAAACCCCTAAACCTCGAAACTCTCTTAAACCCTCTTTGTAGTTTGGGTTTTCGGGCTCAGGAATAATTTAGGACTCAGGAATAATTTAGGAGGTTTTGGCCCTCCAGTTTCCAGGTTTGGGGTGGGACTGGGGGTCTTATAGTAAGCCCTAGCTATGTGTAGGCTTCAGGAATCTTGCGCTGGGGAGGAGGGTTAGGGTTTAGGGGTTTACAGCTAGTCGCGCTACCAGTTGCCCTGCGCCCCATCCCAGGTATAGATTACCGCCGAGGGAGATGTACCAGAGGTGAATCGTGCTTGCCGGCGCCTGAGGTATGCGCTCGCGGTTGATCTACATACTTTGGGGTTTAGGGTTTTCAGGGCTTGCCCCTAAACTGCTTGGGCGCATGATGTAGATCACCACTCCGGTTTGGGATCAGATCTGGGGTGGGCTAAGCTGTTGGGTATTTGGGCTGCTTTAAGCCCTAAGCCCTGTTTTTCCCACATTCCATCAACCCTAAACCTTGAACCCTAAACCCTAAGTAAAGCCTAAGTACCCAGCGGCATCGCTCCCACACCGAAAAGACATGTGGGTGGACCCCGGGGTCTCGGGGTTTAGGGTTTAGGGTTTAGGGTTTAGGGTTTAGGGTTTAGGGTTTAGGGGTTCAGGGGTTCAGGGGTTTAGGATTTAGGGCTGAGAGTTTAGGGTACTTGGAAGTTTAGACTTAGTAAGTAGGGTTAGTAAGGTGGGGGGTTATGGGGATTCTAACAGGCTTTCTATGGGATACTAAGTAGATTTACTAAATCAGACACGCTTCCAAGTAAACCCTAAACCCTAAACCCAAACCCTAAACCCTCAACCCTCAACCCTCAACCCTCAACCCTAAACCCTAAACCCTAAACCCTAAACCCTAAACCCTAGGGAAATATTCAAAATTCAAAATCTAAAGGGATTGGGGTCTACGATCTAGTTTTTTGTTTGAGATGGGCTTGGATGAACGCTTCTGGCTGAGAGGTTTTCGGTCTAGGTTTTAGGGTTTAGGGTTTAGGGTTTGGGGTTCAGAGTTGAGAGTTAGAGGTGGTGTGTCAGGTTCTCTACCCGCAAGTCTTGCTCAGGTTTTCGCATGACACGCCCGGCGTGCGTGATGCGATTCTGCAGAAGACGCAGATCTGCCGAACATTTAAGCAAAGAGGACTGCTGGGTGTTGAGGGTTGAGGACCCTAATTGGACGCTAAGCCCTCAGCCCTAAGCCCTGAGCCTTAAGCCCTAAGCCCAAAGCCCACTGAGCCCTGAGCCCTGAGCCCCAAGCCTTAAGCCCCAAGCCAGAAGCTGTCAGCCCTAAGCCCGCAGCCTTCTTGGGGGGCTGTGTCAGGGTTCAGGGTATGGCCCAACATCCAACGCCCCCCAAGCCTTATGGTGTAGGGTTTGGGGTTGAGGGTTGAGGGTTTGGGGTTTGGCCTAAACCCTAAACCCTAAACCCTAAACCCTAAACCCTAAACCCTAAACCCTAAACCCTAAACCCTAAACCCTAAACCCTAAACCCTAAACCCTAAACCCTAAACCCTAAACCCTAAACCCTAAACCCTAAACCCTAAAACTCTAAACCCTAAACCCTAAACCCTAAACCCTAAACCCTAAACCCTAAACCCTAAACCCTAAACCCTAAACCCTAAACCCTAAACCCTAAACCCTAAACCCTAAACCCTAAACCCTAAACCCTAAACCCTAAACCCTAAACCCGCCCGCCACCCCTCTCCTTCTGTGGGTAGGCGGGCGCGTCGAGCGCCAGCGAGACCATGGCAGGCTCTGCTGAGCTGCAGAGCCTGCCAACCGCACCCCTGAGGGGTTGCCAGGCTACAGTCGCCTAGCTCAGGACGCCTGAGTTTTTTGTTCAATTGCCAGGAGGCGGCCCTGGGAGGCCCTGAAAGGCCCCCAGGGCCTGGAGGGCTGTGGAGGCCCCTAAGCCCCCCAAAGCCCCAAAACCCTCAAAAAAGGCCCAAAGGCCTGGGAGGCCCCTGCCACGGCTGAAGGCGACATTGCAAGGCCCCTGAAGAGGCCCAAGAAACCCAGAAAGGCCCCTGAAAGGCCCCTGCCACGGCTGAAGGCTTCATTGATGTCCTTGACAAGGCAGGTCTGACGCCATGTAGCCTGAAAAAACAATGAGAAAGCCCTCCGGCCGAAGACACCCCCCAACGCAAACGCTGATTTGGCTCTTGCAAGCTTCTAGATCTTTCTAGCAAAGGGTTTGTCGCCATGCAGCCTCTACGCTCCGGCATAAAGAAGAAAAACAAGGAGAAGGCCCTCCGGCCGAAGACACCCCCCAACGCAAACGCTGATTTGGCTCTGGTGAGCTTCTATAGACATGACTTTCACAAAGCCTGTTTATAGTAACACCATGACATCCCGACGTCGAGAATAGAAACAATGAGAAGGCCTCCGGCCGAAGACAACCCCCAACGCAAACGCTGATTTGGCTCTGGTGAGCTTCTAGACATGACTTTCACAAAGCCTGTTTATAGTAACACCATCACATCCCGACGTCGAGAATAGAAACAATGAGAAGGCCTCCGGCCGAAGACAACCCCCAACGCAAACGCTGATTTGGCTCTGGTGAGCTTCTAGACATGACTTTCACAAAGCCTGTTTATAGTAACACCATCACATCCCGACGTCGAGAATAGAAACAATGAGAAGGCCTCCGGCCGAAGACAACCCCCAACGCAAACGCTGATTTGGCTCTGGTGAGCTTCTAGACATGACTTTCACAAAGCCTGTTTATAGTAACACCATCACATCCCGACGTCGAGAATAGAAACAATGAGAAGGCCTCCGGCCGAAGACAACCCCCAACGCAAACGCTGATTTGGCTCTGGTGAGCTTCTAGACATGACTTTCACAAAGCCTGTTTATAGTAACACCATCACATCCCGACGTCGAGAATAGAAACAATGAGAAGGCCTCCGGCCGAAGACAACCCCCAACGCAAACGCTGATTTGGCTCTGGTGAGCTTCTAGACATGACTTTCACAAAGCCTGTTTATAGTAACACCATCACATCCCGACGTCGAGAATAGAAACAATGAGAAGGCCTCCGGCCGAAGACAACCCCCAACGCAAACGCTGATTTGGCTCTGGTGAGCTTCTAGACATGACTTTCACAAAGCCTGTTTATAGTAACACCATCACATCCCGACGTCGAGAATAGAAACAATGAGAAGGCCTCCGGCCGAAGACAACCCCCAACGCAAACGTTAGTTTGGCTCTGGTGAGCTTCTAGACATGACTTTCACAAAGCCTGTTTATAGCAACAAGTCTGAATGCAGAAGTGTTTGGATGTGGGCTGGCTTTGGTTTGGCTGGCTCTGGTTTGGTTCGTTTTGAGTAGTGTTTGGGTGGTCTTGGGGTGGGCATGTCTGCACACACGTGCGTACAGCTGAACAATGCTACACCCTAAACCCTAAACCCTAAACCCTAAACCCTAAGCCCTAAACCCTAAACACTAAACCCTAAACCCTAAACCCTAAACCCTAAACCCTAAAACCCTAAACCCTGAACCCTAAGGGGCAAGCAGTGTTCGACAGGAACCTGCCCCTACGGAGAGTTTTGCAAGTTTCTGCATGACCTTCAATAGCCGTGCCTTGGCCTGCAAGGTTGAGTTTCGGGTTTAGGGTTTAGGGTTTAGGGTTTAGGGTTTAGGGTCTTGCCGAGTTGGGTTCGGTAGGGCTGGGTTGGGTTGCGGGCTTGCGTTGGGGGTGTTGGGGTTGGAGAGGTGGGGAGGTTTGGCCATCGAATCGGTCCAACGGTTGAGGGTTTGGGGTGTAGGGCACCCTAAGCCCTAAGCCGTAAGCCCTAAGCCCTAAACCCTAAACCCTAAGCCCTAAACCCTGCTCAAGCTTCGGGTTCATGCATTCGGCGTTCCGTCGTTTTGGCAGGGCGCTTGGCGCTCGTAAGGCTGGATTCCCTAATGTTTGTGGAGGGGGTTTAGGGTTTAGGGTTTAGGGTTTAGGGGCTTGGGGTCCTTGGTGTTTGCTGAGGGCTCAAATTCGGGTTTAGGGTTTCGGGTTTAGGCTTTAGTGTTTAGGCTTTCCTGTTGCCGTGGCTGGAACAACCCCACCCGTTTTCAAACATTAAATATATTTATGTATATATATATATATACATATGTATGTATGTATGTATGTATATATCACATACAATATATATATATATATGTCACGGAGCCAGGGGGCGACGAAGACGTGCAACCCTAGTCCCGAATCAACACCCTAAGCCCCAACCCCCCCCCCCCCCCCGCCCCGAACCCTCAACATCAGTTAGGGTTTAGGGGAAATTAGGCAACCGAGCAAATTCGTAAAGCAAACCCAACCCAACCCGTAAACCGTCTAAGTCCTAAGCCCTTCCCAAAACCGCCCGCAAACGCTCAACCCTAGGATCTTAACCCCAATTCCTTGGCACCCTCCTTACAACCCTAACTCCTTAAGCCCGAAACCCGAATCCCTCAAACCCTAAACCCCAAGCCCTAAACCCTAAACCCTAAACCCTAAACCCTAAACCCTAAACCCTAAACCCTAAACCCTAAACCCTAAACCCTAAACCCTAAGGCCGGTGAGCTTTACCGGGAGGGCGGTGTTGGTCTGCCGATTCCACTCTGCGAACTTTTTTTTTTTTTTTTTTGGGGGGGGGGGGGGTGTTAGGGTTAAGGGTTTAGAGGGTTTAGGGTTTAGAGGGTTTAGGGTTTAGGGTTTAGGGTTTAGGGTTTAGGGTTTAGGGTTTAGGGTTTAGGGCTGAGGCGTTAAGAGGGTTGAGGCTTTGGCAGGTTTAGGGATGTTAAGGGTTCAGGGGTTGAGAGGATAAGATGGCTTAGGGGACGAGGCTGAGCTTAGGGTAGGGGTTGAGGGTTTAGGGTTTAGGGGCTTCAGGGTTTCGGGTTTAGAGGTTTCAGGGCTTAGGGTTTAGGGATGGCTTTAAGGTTGCGAGGTTCATGACTTGGTCAAAGAGACCCCTTCGATTTGAACCCCCAAGCCCTGAATGTCTGGTGTGCAGGGGCTTAGAATAGAAAGGGTCCTTGCTGCCGAAGCCCAAGCGATTGGTTGCAACAGATCCGAGGTTGCCTTTTCTGCTGCAAGATTCTGTTGCGGCCCCAAACCCTAACCCCAAACCCGAAGCCCTGAACCCTAAACCCCTGGCAAGGGTCGGGTTTTGGGTTTCGAGCTGCGGTTCTAGTCGCGCGAATCCGCGTCTTAGGTAGGAGAGAGAAACGGAGAAACCCCCTCTTTGTCCAGTTCGTGCAAACCTCGAGTCTTCAGGGCAAACCCTCAGCCCTAAACCCTAAACCCCAAACCCTAAGCCCTAAACCCTAAACCCTAGACCCTGGACCCTTGGGCTTGCGTGCTCGGATAAGCTGAGTCACGCCGAAACATCCTCCACTTGGAGGTTCATGCTACTTATTAACCAGTCATAACTGTACTTATCGCGGTACTTATAACCATATTAGGGCACTTAAGAGGCTTTAAAGTACAGTTCTAATTTAAGAGCCTCCGCTGACCCCGCTGGAGCATAGTTGAAAGGTTTAAACGCGCTCGTCAGCTCAAAGGATGCCAAAAGTTGATTTGCTGAGCCTCTGTGAAACGTTGGGGGGGGGGGGGGGTAGGGGGTAGCACCAGGACCCAAACACGAGCTGCAGCCAGCTTGAAGGAGGGCAGTAGGGGGGCGTAGGTTGGGGAAAGAAACGTTGGGGTTGAAGCCAAGCCCCCATCACGTAGCCCAGCAACCTGGAGGGGGGGGGTAGCGGGGGTGGGGGGGGGGGGTAGGGGGGGTAGGTGGGGGGGGGTCGGCTGTGCGAAACCGCCTATGGTCCGTGAGTTTACGGTGTGGGTGGCCTGGCCCTCCATGGAAAAGCTGCCCGGGTACCCGCCCCCCATCCGCGTTTTGGGGGGGCAAGGAGGGAAAGAGGGAGGTTTTCACCTCCTTTTCCCATCCAACACGCCGCCAGGGTCGGCGGATTACATTTATCCTAAACGCCAAACTCCAAACCCCAAACCCCAAACCCCAAACACCAAACCCCAAACTCCAAACCCCAAACCCCAAACCCTAAACACTAAACGTTAAACCCCGAACCTCGAACCCCAAACCCCAAACCCCAAACCCTAAACCCTAAACCTGCAATCCCAAACCCCCCTGCCGCGGCGCCCAGGACTTCTGCAGAGCTGGAGTGCACGGACATGGCGGTAAAGGGTTTAGGGTTTAGGGTTCAGGGTTCAGGGTTTAGGGTTTGGGGCTCGGGTTTTTGCATCTAGAGGGCTAAGCCCCCAAAAGGTAACTCCTCACGCCGGGTGCAGGCCCGGCGACCAAAGTTTCTTGCGTTTTGCCAGCGTCGCTGTTCTGCCGCTGGTATTTCTTGCATCCAGCAACCGCCCAAAATATCCGTTTCAAAATTGCATGTCTCTAGGTACTTTGTGCCCTTACAAGGAAGACCTTCAGCCCTTAAATCCCACCTTAAACTGGGAATTTCCTTCCACCGAACCCTAAAACCCCAAGCCACACACCTTCCAGCTCTAAGCACGTCTTGAGCTCGTACCCTAAACCCTAAACCTCAAACCCTAAACCCTAATTCAACCCCTAAACCCTAAAACCAAGAATTTTGGGCAGCTTGCGATTGCTTGAATCAGAGCAATCTAGCCAAGGCCTGTTAACGGCTGATGCAAGTTTCGCAGTTCCCGGACGTGCATTGGCACCAGCAGAGCACGGAAGAGCATATGAGGCAGGGTTTAGGGTTTAGGGTTTGGGGTTTAGGGTTTAGGGTTGTCATATTGCCGTCGTTGGATAGTGGATGTGGGGGTTTCTGGGATCCTTCGTACAAAGGAATTCTACCATTTGGGGACTCTTTTAGAGGTCCCCTATTTTCGTAAGCCCCCCATATAGGGTTGCACTGATAGACGCTGGTGAGTGCCTTAGGCGTCCTTTTGGGGATACTCGCAATACAACCCCTAACACCACTAAGAGCCCTATTTCCTGTCCGAACAGATATACGGACAGGGAACACAAGACCACTGATGTAAACTAAGGCCTCAAGAATTAAACCCTAAACCCTAAACCCTAACCTCTAAGCCCTAAGTCCCACTATTTTCAATGGACTTGCATGTAGCGATCTCAGAAGAACGCCGAAGTGAAGTTTAGGGTTTAGGGTTTGGGGTTTGGGGTTCAGGGTTTAGGGTTTAGGGTCTAGGCTTTGCCTGACTGTAAAATCTTCTCTCAGGTCCCGAAGGCCGAAGGGAGGGGGGGTTTCAAGGGGGTATGTAACCCAAGGTGCCACTCCCTGAGGCTCCCTAAGAATCCCTAAGGTTCCCCCTTCAGGACCCTGTAGACCTTAGAAAGCCCATCAGTGCAAAATCGTTCAGGTGCAGCGCTTCCCCATAGTGAGTCAGTAGGGGAAGCCGAGAGCCCGAGAACAAAGTCCCATGGAAACCTTGCGACCTTACCATAAACCCTGAACCCTAAACCCCTACCCCTCAAGCCCCAAAGCGCTGGACCACCCCAACGCTTGAAAGCCTCTAAACTGGGCTACATCATCCTAGATTACGGTTTAGGGTTTAGGGTTTAGGGTTTAGGGTTTAGGGTTTAGGGTTTAGGGTTTAGGGTTTAGGGTTTAGGGTTTAGGGTTTAGGGTTTAGGGTTTAGAGCGAGGAAAAAACGATACTTGAACTCTTCACTTTATTGGTGCGAGTGTATGCGTCCGCATGAGAACTTTTCCGGGCGTGCTTTCGTTGGATGAGCAGTTGGAGGTATCCCTAGACCCTAAACCCTAAACCTTAAACCCTAAACCCTAAACCCTAAACCCTAAACCCCAAACCCTGAACCCTAAACCCTAAACCCTAAACCCTAAACCCTAAACCCTAAACCCTTAACCCTAAACCCTAAACCCTAAGCCCCAAACCCTGAACCCTAAACCCTAGACCCTAGACCCTAAACCCTAGACCCCACTGAGACCGAAATCGAAAGGGGCTGTCGTCCACAGCTGGGCACCTCCCTCATCGACTGGAGCGAGCAACAACCAGCAACAACAGGGTTTAGGGCTTAGGGTCTAGGGTGCCTGTATCCCCAAATTCTCAGTACCACTTGGGTTTAGGGTTTGGGGTTTAGGGTTTAGGGTTTAGGGTTTATAGAAATTGTATAGGGTTTGTGTCCGGAGTTTCGCGCGGGTTTTGTTTTATAACTTTTGGCTGAAACAGGCCGATTTGGCGAAACAACGCTGAAAAAACACGGGCTTTTGCGGGCTTGTTTCAATATGGCCAAAAATATCAAAAATCACTGGGTGGTTTCCAAGGCCGCCAACTTAGGAAAATCCCTATGATTTGGCCTTAATTCAGGCTTGTGAAGGCTCAAAATGGTCAAAAATCGCTAGAATTTGCCATTTGGAGGCTTTCCAAGGCTGCCAACCTAAGGAAAACCCTTGTTTTTGGCCTTAATTCGAGGCTTGTGAAGGTACCAAAATTGTGAAAAATCACAAATTTTGCCATTTGTGAAGGCCCGAAACGGTCTGAACTTTGCCGGTTGGGGGGTTTCCACGGCCGCCAAACTAGAGAAAATCCTTATGTTTTGGCCTTAATTCAGAGTTTGTGAAGGCCCAAAATGGTCAAAAAACACGAGAATTGGCCATATGGGGGATTTCCAAAGCCGCCAATTTTGGCCTTAATTTTAACGCTACGCGACCCGCCTCGGCCCGGCCCAGCGCATCCGCGTGAGCATGCTGATTCCGCAGCGCCCAAGTCGCTGGACCCCAAGCAATAAGGGTTGGGTTGAGGGTTGAGGGTTGAGGGTTCCGGGTTTATGGTTTATGGTTTGGGGTTTGGGGTTGAGGGTTAGTTTAGGGCTCAAGGTTCACGCTTTGGGGTTGAGGGTTTTTTTGGGTTTAGGGTTCGGCTTGGAGTGATCGTAGGGTTGAGCCAGGCCCCTTAAGGTTTAAGGCGAGGGGGGGAGGGGGGAGGTGGGGTGGGGGGGGGGGAGGGGTTCACCCCGCCCACCCCCCCAACCCCCCCCCCCCCACCCCCCCCCACCCCCCCCCCCACCCCCCCCCACCTCCCCGGCTTCAACTGCCTCTGGTCCTGGCGAACCGTCCGCTTGCGGACCCCGGTTTCCCAGAGGGGGTACCCATTTGAGGCCAAAAAAAGGGTCCGAAAAAGGGCTTTGGATGTGGGGGGAGGATTTGGAGGGTGCCTGTTCTGACAACCTTTACACCTCCGGCCCGAGGCCTCGGCGGATTCAGGCTTGTGAAGGCCCAACAGGGCCAAAGCTCACTAAAGTTCGCCATTTGGGGGGGTTCGAAGGCCGCAAGCCTAAGGGAAATCCCTATGATTTGGCCTTAATTCAGGGTTTGTGAAGGCCCAAAATGATCAAACATCGGCTATTTGGGGGTTTCCATGGCCTTAATTCAAGGTTTGTGAAGGCCCAAAATGGTCAACAACCAGGAAAATTTGCCATTTGGTGCTTTGCAAGGCTGCCAAACTGGCGAAAATCATTGTTTTGATCCTAGATTGGGAGGTTTGTAGCAATATGGCCAAACATCACTGGCGTTGGCTTTTGTCTGAAAGGCACCATTGTGCTTGGTGACGCTATACAATTTCTATTTACACAGGTCTTGATGGTTTAGGGTTTAGGGTTTAGGCCAAATCCGCCAACCTTGGCGGCCACAAGAAACCATGGGACTGGCCCCATCCCTCGCACATGACGTCTATCGACTTGCCCTAAGCCCTAGCCATAAACGCCCTAAACCCTTGGTTTGGGGATTAAGGGTTTAGGGTGTAGGGTTCTTGGTTTAGGGTTTAGGGTTTTAGGTCATCGGAAAAAATGAGTCCCCAACTGAAAACCCTCGAAAGCTTTTGCGCCAGAACGAGCATTGTTCAATATTCTTTGGGATGACGTGGAGCGCTGGCTAGGTCGGCTTGGGTCACACGGCCTGGAATAGAAGCCCTAAACCCTAAACCCTAAACCCTAAACCCTAAACCCTAAACCCTAAACCCTAAACCCTAAACCCTAAACCCTAAACTCTAAACCCCTAGGGTTCAGGTTGGACTTCACGTTCCCCCAAAGAAAAGATTTGGGAGCTTGGACATGAAGCTCCGGTCGCATCCAAGAGCTTACATGCCACGGGCGCGTGACGATTAGGGTTTAGGGATTAGGGATTAGGGTTTAGGGTTTAGGGTTTAGGGTTTAGGGTTTAGGGTTTAAGGTGATTCGTGACGATCCCCATGTCCTTTTGTGATTAGAGGTCTCGCTGGGATATCACTGTCACACAGGGAGGCGCACCGGAGGTGGTTTCCGACATTGGGTCCCTTGGCGTGCTAGGGCCCCTTAGAAGAAGCTACAAGGTTTAGGGTTTAGGGTTTAGGGTTTAGGGTTTAGGGTTTAGGGTTTAGGGTTTAGGGTTTAGGCTAACCCCAATGCGGAAACTCCTGTCTGTGTCTGGAGGCCAGAGGTTGCGGGGACACCACATACCCCGGACGCTCGGAGTTGTTGACTCTGGCGTCGCAAAGGCTTACAGAAGACCCCTAAACCCTAAGCCCTAAACCCTAAACCCTAAACCCTGAACCCTAAACCCTAAACAGTGAACCCTGAACCTTAAACCCTAAACCCTAAAGCCTAAACCCTGAACCCTAAACCCCAAACCCTAAACCCTAAACCCTAAACCCTAAACCCTGAACCCTGAACCCTGAACCCTGAAGCCCTAAGTCCTGGCAGCCTTTTGCGCCTCCTGCCCCTCTTTGTTCCCTGTTCCGAGGATGTTCGCTGACCGGGTGATGCTCCACATTCTTAAACGCTGAAGGAATCCAAGTCCCCAGAGTCTCCTAAACCCTCAGCATAAATGTATATATATATATATATATATGCATATATATATATACACGTATGTACGTATGTAAGTATGTACGTATGTACGTATGTACGTATGTAGGTATGTACATATGTATATATTGTGATGTATGTATGTACGTATGTACATATGTACGTATGTACGTATGTACGTATGTACGTATGTACGTATGTACGTATGTACGTATGTACGTATGTACGTATGTACGTATGTACGTATGTACGTATGTACGCATGTACATATGTATGTAGTATGTATGTATGTATGTATGTATGTATGTATGTATGTATGTATGTATGTATGTATGTATGTTGTGCACAATGTATGTATGTATGTATGTTGTGCACAATGTATGTATGTGTGTAAGTGTGTATGTATGTATGTATGTATGTATGTATGTATGTATGTATGTATGTATGTATGTATGTATGTATGTAATGTATGTATGTGTGTAAGTAAGTAAGTAAGTAAGTAAATATGTATGTATGTATGTATGTATGTATGTATGTATGTATGTATGTATGTATGTATGTATGTATGTATGTATGTATGTATGTATGTATGTATGTATGCGTGTGTATGTACATGTTTATATATACATATGTATCTATGTATATATGTTTTCTGTACATGTATATATATATATATGTATGTATATGTATATATATATATGTGTATATATGTATATATGTATATATGTATATATGTATATATGTATATATGTATGTATATATATATATATGTATATATGTATATATGTATGTATGTATGTATATATGTATATATGTATATATGTATATATGTATATATGTATATGTATATATGTATATATGTATATATATATATATATATATGGTCAGACCCCCCCCCCCCCCCATGATCCACCTATGGTTTTCCTGTCTTCGTCTTTGTCTGATTTCCTGCTTTTTCCTCGGGAAAATGCAGTAAAAACTGCACTGGAATACAAAAAGCTCCATTATATTATCCTCTATGAAAACACTAGTGTTTTTAATGTGCATTTTGCTTCTGAAACTTGTGTCTTGCGGCCCCATAAAATTTTAGAAGGGTAGCCATTTAGAAGTTTAAGGCTTTTCAGGGTTTTAGGGGTTTGTGAAAATTTGGATGATCTGTAGAAGGCACCGGGGCTTCCCCAGACCATTTGCAATTTAAAAAGTCCTTAAAAGGGGCAGCCCTTTTCAAATTTGAAGGGCTTTAAGGTATTTAAAGCCTTTCAAAAACTTCAAGATTTAAAGGATCTTAAAAGGCATTAAAGCCCTTAAACAAGCTCGAAACGTTTATCCCTTAAAAGTCTAAAATTCCTTAAAATTTAAAACGGGCAGCCGTTCGAAATTCAGGAAGTTACGGATTTTAGAATTGAACATCCAAAAAATCTTTATAAAGTTTAAAAGGACAGCCATTTGCAACTGTAAGAATTTCAGGGTTTTACGGATTTGTAAAAATTTATATTGTCTGGGGAAAGCAACGGGGCTTCTCCAGACCAAAGGCATCTTCAAAAATCTCGAAAATCCGCAAAGGGCAGCCACTTACATACGTAAGCAATTTAAGGTCTTTAAAAGGCTTAAAAGGCTGAAAACCTTCATAATCCTGAGAATGTTTAAACAGAAGCTTAAAGATTTTTATAAGATTTTAAGGATTTTAAAAGTTTAGATGGTCTGGGGAAGCCCCAGTGCCTTCCCCAGATCATGTAAACTTGCAAAAACCCTTAAACCCCTTAACCCTAAAAACCAAACCCGAAACCCTTAACACTAAACCCTAAACACTCAGCACCAGACCCTAAACACACCCAAAAACTTAACACTAAGCCCTTAGCACAAACCCCAAACACTTAACATGAAACCCTAAACACTTAAGCACTAGACCCTAAACACTAAACCCTAAACGCTTACAGACTACACCCTAAAAACTAAACCCTAAGCATTACACACTAAACCCTACACACTAAACCCTGAGCACTAGTAAAAATCCTTTAAACCCTTAATCCAAAAAACCAAACCCGAAACCCTTAGCACTAAACCCTAAACACTCAGCACTAGACCCTAAACACTAACCCTCAAAACTTAACACTAGGCCCACGAACCCCAAACACTTGACACGAAACCCTAAACACTTAAGCACTACTAAACCCTAAACACTCAGCACCAGACCCTAAACACTAACCCTAACAACTTAACACTAAGCCCTTAGCACAAACCCCAAACACTTAACAGGAAACCCTAAACACTTAAGCACTAGACCCTAAACACTAAACCCTGAACACTTAAAGACTACACCCTAAAAACCTAAACCCTAAACATTACACACTAAACCCTACACACTAAACCCTGAACACCAGTAAAAATCCTTAAAAACCCCGCAACCCCAAAAAAAACGAAACGCTTAGCACTGAACCCTAAACACTCAGCACTAGACCCTAAACACTAACCCTAAAAGCTTAACACTAAGCCTTTAGCACGAACCCCAAACACTGAACACGAAACCCTAAACACTTAAGCACCAAACCCTTACTAAACACTAAACCACTACACCCTAAACACTAAACCCTAAACATTACACACTAAACCCTACACACTAAACCCTGAAAACTAAACCCTAAACCCGAAACAGAAGGATTTTTCAAGTTGTCAATGGTCTGGGGAAGCCCCGGTGCCTTCCCCAGATCATTCAAATTTGTAAAAACCCTTAAATCCCTTAACCTAAAAACCAAACCCGAAACCTTTAGCACTAAACCCTAAACACTAGCCCTAACAACTTAACACTAAGCCCTAGCACAAACCCCAAACACTTAGCACGAAACCCTAAACACTTAAGCACTTAACCCAAGAACTAAACCTTACATATTTCAAACTAAACCCTAAACATTAGACACTAAGCCCGGAACACTAAACCCTAAACCTTAAACAGTAAACCCCAAAGCCGGAACCTCGAGCCCTACTAAATCTAAACCTGAAACCAAAAACCCGTCGGGGTTTCAGATGCTTACTGTTAGGGTTTCAAAGTTTAGGGTTTTATTTGGGGTTTAGCCGAGCCGCTTGACCCTAAACCCTAAACCCTTAACTTAACACTCAACCCTAAACACAAAACACTAAACCCTGAAACCTACACACTAAAACCTAAACACTAGATTTCCAGAAAAAATCTGGAGTACCCGGGCCCCGGACTCCAGACACTAGATTTCCAGAAAAAATCTGGAGTACCCGTGCCCCGAACTCCAAACACTAGATTTCCAGAAAAAATCTGGAGTACCCGGGCCCCGGACTCCCGACTCCAGATTTCCACTAAAATCTGGAGTACCCGTGCCCCGAACTCCAAACACCAGATTTCCAGAAAAATTCTGGAGTACCCGGGCCCCGGACTCCCGACTCCAGATTTCCAGAAAAAATCTGGAGTACCGGGGCCCCGGACTCCAGACTCCAGATTTCCAGAAAAAATCTGGAGTACCGGGGCCCCGGACTCCAGACTCCAGATTTCCAGAAAAAATCTGGAGTACCGGGGCCCCGCCCTCCAGACTCCAGATTTCCAGAAAAATTCTGGAGTACCCGGGCCCCGGACTCCAGACTCCAGATTTCCAGAAAAAATCTGGAGTACCCGCGGCCCCAGACTCCAGATTACAGACTCCAGAATCTGGAGTCCAGGGTCCCGGTACTCCAGATTTTTTCTGGAAATCTGGAGTCTGGAGTCTGGAGGTACTCCAGATTTTTTTCTGGAAATCTGGAGTCTGGAGTCCGGGGCCCGGGTACTCCAGATTTTTTCTGGAAATCTGGAGTCTGGAGTCTGGGGGTACTCCAGATTTTTTTCTGGAAATCTGGAGTCTGGAGTCCGGCATACTCTAGATTTTTTCTGGGAATCTGGAGTCTGGAGTCCCCCCCCTCCCCAAACCCCCTTCCCGAGGCCAAATGTGTGGATCATGGGGGGGGGGGGGGCGAGCATATATATCTATATATATATATACATATACATATAACTTCAAGAAGTTCGCTTGCCTCTTCGGATTTTTGATGGGTTAGTACTATGTCAAAAAGTCTTGATCGTATATATGCAGGCCCCAGGGCGTCCCACCCTCAAACTTTATGCCCTAAACCCTTAGTCCTTAACCCTAAACCCTAAGCCCCTAAGTTCCAAAACTGTAACCCTAAGCCCTAAACCCTGAACCCTAAACACTAAACCCTAAACTACAGGAGCCCCGCCAAGCCGTGGGCTTTCTGTTATTCTCACAGCCCGAGCATCCGACGTCCTCCTGGTTCTATGACACGTCGGAAAGCACTCGACCGAGGGCAACGCAGGGGTTTTGGGTTAAGGGTTAAGGGATAAGGGTCAAGTGTTTAGGGTTTAGGGTTTAGGGCTTCAGGTGAAAGGTGCACTTAATTGAAGCCTCCCGAGCCCAAACCCTAAACTCCCACCCGGAATCCTTGACCCTCCTGAACCCTAAGCCTTAAGCCCCAAACCGTAAGCAAGTCTCACCCTAAGCCCCAAGCCCTAAGACCTAAGCCCTAAACCCTAAACCCTAAACCCCAAACACTAAACCCTAAACCCTAAACCCTAAACCCTAAACCCTAAACCCCAAACCCTAAACCCTAAACCCTAAACCCTAAACCTTAAACCCTAAACCCTGAACCCTAAACCCTAAACCCTAAACCCCAAAGCCTTCAGCAAGTTGGTACGCTCATGCGTTTGCCAGCACTCAGCGTCGATGGCACGGCGCAGTCGTGGCCGGTGCTTTCCCGAGTGTCAGGGAGATTCAGTGTTTCAACGCTCTAGATTGGAGTCCCTGTAATCCTAAACCCTAAAACCCTAAACCCTAAACCCTAAACCCTAAATCCGAAACATTGCACCCTAAACCCTAGTCCCTCAACCCCCTACCGATGCGCCAAGCTTGGATACTGGAATTTTCGAGGAGAGTGAGCCGAGGCCGTGAAGTCCGACGATGTTTCCCCAAATCTTTAAGGTTTAGGGTTTAGGGTTTAGGGTTTAGGGTTTAGGGTTTAGGGTTTAGATGTATTATGCATATGTATATACATATTGTATATATAGTGTTTCCTTTTTTAAAGGTTTAAGGTTTAGGGTTTAGGGTAAATCTTTAGGGTTTAGTTTTACTGTTGTTGTTGTTGTTGTTGTTGTTGTTGTTGTTGTTGTTGTTGTTGTTGTTGTTGTTGTTGTTGTTGTTGTTGTTGTTGTTGTTGTTGTTGTTGTTGTTGTTGTTGTTGTTGTTGTTGTTGTTGGTTGTTGTTGTTGTTGTTGTTGTTGTTTGTTGTTGTTGTTGTTGTTGTTGTTGTTGTTGTTGTTGTTGTTGTTGTTGTTGTTGTTGTTGTTGTTGTTGTTGTTGTTGTTGTTGTTGTTGTTGTTGTTGTTGTTGTTGTTGTTGTTGTTGTTACTATGATGATGATGATTATTATTATTGTCATTTTCAATTTCTATATTCTTATTATTATTCTTCTTCTCATTTTCTTATAATGTTCATTTATTTACGTCTTTTTTTTTCTGTCTAGGGTTTAGGGTTTAGGGTTTCAGGAATCAACCCGAAGCTAAACCCCCCAACAAGGCACTGTGCCTTGCCATCAGGGTATGTAGGTATGGGGTGTCAGGTCCACACTGGCTTAAGGGTGTCGCTGCGAGGGTGCATTTAGGTTTACCCCAAACCCTAGACCCTAAACCCGAAATCCTAAACCCTACACCCTAGACCCTGGTGGGTTTAGAGATTTAGGGTTTTAGGGCCGGTTTAGGGTTCTACCGTACCAAGAACGGGTCGTGGTGTTGCCCTTGGTTGTGTAGTTGTTCTGAAATAGTCCCTTGCAGAGGCTATTGGGAAAAGAGTTCCTTTAGTTAGGGTGTAGGGTTTGGGGTTAGGGTTTAAGGCGTCTCATAGTGCCACGGAGCGACCCACCCATGAACTGGTTCGCACCGTCACCGTACCGTGGAACCCGCCCGCAACCACCCAAAGTCAAACCTTTTCGTGGTTTAGACTTGTCTACCCCCAATCCCCCTATCAAGGGGGGCTTCCTCGAAGAACCGCCCAGGAGCCTCTTCGGATGGTGCGGGGGCTTGTATGGCAACCCTGATGCTGCAACTCTTATTAACCATCCTGGACTGGCGGTGGTTGGCGGGCAACCCCTGGCAGAGGGCATGCAATTCTGTGCCAGGGGAACTTTACTCAATGTTGGAGAGTGCAACCTGGAACGGGGGCAACCCTGGCGACGCAACCCTGACGGGCGGAGGCTGGCGGGGGCAACCCTAGCGGGGCCAAACCTGGCAGGGGCAACCCTGGCCGAAACTTGGCGAGGGCACGACCTGGCGGACAACCGGTGACAACCGGTGCAGGGGGCGGGTTTTTGGTGGTGCAGCCGGGCGGGGGCAGCCCCCAGCCTTGTCCGGACTTTGACCACCTGGGCAACACCTGGTCGGGGCATGGCCCTGGCGCGCGACCCACGCTCCTGCCAGGGCCATGGGGGATCAGGGTACCCAATTTTACTTTGTGCTCCATCGAGATGAGATATAGAAGAGCAGGCTTGGATAGGCTCGATCTGCAGGATGCAGCTCTCCAAGCGGTAGCGTGAGGTGGTACCGGGGAGCTTACCGTACCGGTAGGGTTTAGTGTTTAGGGTTTAGGGAGAAGAGTCATTTAAAAACGAAACCATTTCGAAAAAATGAAAGCCCCTGCCTTACGGGTACTATTGGGACAGACATTTCGACAGCTACCATACATGAGATGCGGTTTTGCCCTCCTCCTTTGAGATTCAGGCTCGTTCCGCGGGCTGTTGATACAACAGCTCCGCACGTCAAAAACTTGCAAAAATCCGTCCGGCCTGCCGAGACAAGAAAGAGCTCATGCATCAAGAGGAGGGTTTCGGGTTTAGGGTTTAGGGTTTAGGGTAGGGTTTAGGTTTTAGGGTTAGGGTCTGCTGTGCATATGTATAAAGAGACACACAGCTTGTAGCCATGTATGAACCTCTTGAGATCCAAGCCTAAGCCCTTCCGCCAGCCCTAATCTCGACCCTAAACCCTAAACCCTAAACCCTAAACCCTAAACCCTAAACCCTAAACCCTAAACCCTAAACCCTAAACCCTAAACCTTAAACCCTAAACCCTAAACCCTAAACCCTAAACCCTAAACCCTAAACCCTAAACCCTAAACCCTAAACCCTAAACCTTAAACCCTCAACCCTAGACTCAGCGAACTGCACTGTGAGCTTTCGGGGAGACATTCGGTCATGAGTTTGTTTACCGGGGTTTGGGGTTTAGGGCTTGGGGTTCAGCCTCTCAAGTCCAGGCATTCACTGAGTCCAGCAATGTGTTTGTGAAACGGAATCTTACCCACCCACCCAGAGGATCCCATAACATTACGAAAGTACAACGTTCACGCTATACATTCCCAGTAGACCGTAGACTTAATGCTCAGAACGCCCTACACCCTCGACCCAAGGCCCGCAGAAGACCTACTACCAATTGCATGAGAACCCCAAAATAATGAAGAATATTCTTCCTTGTTAAGGGTAATATAGGGATTATCATTCTTTATTCTTTTGGCGCTCTTAAGCAAATAGTGGCCTAAGTGCCCCAAACCTTTGCGGCCCAAGTTTTAGGGTTCCAAACCCGATGCCCCAACCTACGGCACCAAACCCTAAACCCTAAACCCTAAGCCTTACTGAGCCCTACTAAGCCCTAAGCCCTAAGCGCTAAGCCCTAAACCCTAACCCCTAAACCCTAAACCCTAAACCCTAAACCCTAAACCCTAAACCCTAAACCCCAAACCCTAAACCCTAAACCCTGAACCAAGCCCTCGGGCCCACGGTGACACTCGCCCACAAACTTCTGGACACTAGGCTCCCAAAGTCTCAAAAAGCTCGTGGGCGAGTGAAACGAACTCCCTTGCGGTCTACAGTATCACCTCAACTTTGGGGTTTAGGGTTTTTGGTTTTTGGGGCTTTTAGTGTTTAGGGTCTGGGCTGGCATGGAGATGTGAAGTAGAGAGGGTTTTCCCGCCTGACGTTCATGCGCGTGTTCGCGCTCACCCCACAAACACTGGCGACAGAAGAACACCGAAACCCTAAACTTTGTGATCAGTGGTTCCGTCGTCCAAAACATCGTGCCATTGTTTTCGGCTGTTGCAGCAATCCTCTTCGGACAAGCCGATTGCATAAGTTTTCGCAGTGTCCTTTGTGGTTCCTGTGCCCCCTCACAATGGATCCCTGATTTGCGAAACCCTGAAAACCCGAAACTTTGCGAGCACTGTGTGGGTTTGTCTCTTCAGGGCTGCTACGGGCCCAGCTCCTAAACCCTAGACCCCAAACCCGAACCCTAAACCCTAAACCCTAAACCCTAAACCCTAAACCCTAAACCCTAAACCCTAAACCCTAAACCCTAAACCCTGAGCTTAGGTTGCCGGGGCCACTGACGGACGCCTGTTTTGCTGGGATTGCAACATGGGCTGCTCCCTCGGCGCGGGTCCAGCGATGTTTGTTTAGGGTTAAACCCTAAACCCTAAACCCTAAACCCTAAACCCTAAACCCTAAACCCTAAACCCTAAACCCTCAACCCTCAACCCTCAACCCTCACCCCTCAACCCTCAACCCTCAACCCTCAACCCTCAACCCTCAACCCTCAACCCTCAACCCTCAACCCTCAACCCTCAACCCTCAACCCTCAACCCTCAACCCTCAACCCTCAACCCTCAACCCTAAACTGTTTAGGGTTTGGGGTTTTGGGGTTTGGGGTTTAGGGTTTAGGGTTTTTCAGGCTATTACAGGTTCAGGGCTGTTGGCGCTTGAGGTTCTTGAGGCCTGTACAACAAGCCGTCAACCCCTACTTAGACTCAGGGGACGTAGGGGGCTTATAGGTGCAGTTATAGTTGGGGTCATAAGTACCTAAACCCGGAACCCGGAACCCTGAACCCTGAACCCTGAACCTTGAACCCTGAACCCTGATCCCTAAACCCTATACCCTAAACCCTAAACCCTAAACCCTAAACCCTAAACCCTAAACCCTAAACCCTAAACCCTAAACCCTAAACCCTAACCCTTTTCACACCCCTGGATCCGGCGGAGGGCTCCATGCACTGTCAATTAACTTGGAGGTTCAGGGTTCTGTCGGGTTTAGGGTTTAGGGTTCTGTCGGGTTTAGTGTTTAGGGTTTAGGGTTTCCCTCACTCTGTAACAGTTGGATTCTAGTTAGAATAAAGATATAAGAGGCCCCACTACTACGCCTGGTATAGATTGTTACAGTGCGGCAGTACCCAATCTAAACCCCACACCGTAGAAATTAGACCCCAAGCTGTACTTGGAGGTTCATGGTACTTATTAGCCAATCATAACTGCACGTATAACCCACTTATGAGGCCCCTTAAGTGCCCTGACATGGTTATAATCGGGTTATAAGTACAGGAATGAGGTTAATAAGTACCATGAACCTCCAATTAACCTTTCATCCCTGAGGCCAGAACTTGTGGCACATCGACAATGCGCACAAGGGTGGCGCTACCTCTGCTGGGGCCCAGGGCAATGTGAAGTCCGGACCAGGGTTAGGGTTTAGGGTTTAGGGTTTAGGGTTTAGGATTGTGGGTTTAGGGTTTAGGGTTTAGGGTGGAACGTGTAGGATTCAACGTTCAGGGGCTCCAGGGTTGAATTTTAGGGTTCAATCTTGCATCCGGTTGAGTAGGAGGGACCCCCCCTCCCACTTTGTTTCGGATCCAGGAACCCCCTCCCCCCCGCCCCTACACCCTACACCCTACACCCTAAACCCTAAACCCTAAACCCTAAAACCTAAACCCTAAACCCTAAACCCTAAACCCTAAACCCTAAACCCTAAACCCTAAACCCTAAACCCTAAACCCTACACCCTAAACCCTAAGACAATGGCTACGAAGATACTCCGCTATGTCTTCTACTTTTACCCTCACGAAATGTAAGATGGTATTGAATCTACACCCACGAAATGTGGATGAACACAAACGATGAGATTTACTTCTTGCTTTGTTTGGTAGAACCGGTGACTTGTAGATAAGACGGGTGTGAAGCATACCCTGTTTAAGTAGTGTACAGTCGCACCAAGGTCACACCTCCATTACTTTCGAGTCCATTGTATGGTGTTCGTACCCCGCTACCCCTAAATTAGGGAGCCTTCCTTAATGTCTTTGTTTCCGTAGGCCTTGATGTTCCCCCTTTTGCTAGCGGTCCTTAATAGGAATTATGGCATCCCCTGTTTTTATCCCTATTAAGGACCGTTCGTATAAGGGGGAACATCCCAAACCGTACTTGTTACTCACCCTGCGTGCCCTGAAGTTCCTCCGGCAAGAGCCATCATCACTTGGACGTTTTTGGACTACGTCGGCATATTCGATGTCTTGCACACGTTTGTTGTCTGCGAAGGAGGGTTAGGGTTTTGGGCTTAGAGCTTAGATGCTCTTGGGCTGTTCCAGCAATCACCACAACCCACACCCGAAGAAGTCCGCCCAACCCTAAACAGTAGCACTGGCTAAACCCAAGTTACGCCTAAAGGCCTGAACCCTAAGTTCTCCACCCTAAACCCTAAACTCTAAACCCTAAACCCTAAACCCTAAACCCTAAACCCTAGGCCCTAGACCCTAAACCCCAAACCTGTCCTCTTGAGGTGAAACTCTCCAGCAACGTGCGCTTCGTCGTCTCGGGGGGTGCGGAAGGGGTCTGGGGCCCGGTTTGAGGGTTTAGGGCTTCGGGTTTCTGCCCTAAACCCTAAACCCTAAACCCTAAACCCTAAACCCTAAACCCCAAACCCTAAACCCTGAGCCCTAAACCCTAAACCCTAAACCCAGCCCACCGCAGCCGAAACGTAGGCCCAACCTGTCATAGGTTGAGGGTTTAGGGTTTAGGGTTTAGGGTCTAGAGTTTTGGCTTGAGGTCTGGGTTCAGGGTTTAGGGTTCAGGGTTTAGGGTTTAGGGTTTGAGGTTTAGGGTTGAGGGTTTAGTGTTTAGGTGGTTGTAGGGCTTGGGGCTGTTTAGGGTTCCGAGTTTGCCTGGAGCTCATTTGTGACGAAAGTCCACGTCTTGCGAGACTGGCACCGAGTGAACCAGGCGAAGAACACATGGAGACTCTTGGGTTTAGGGTTTAGGGTTTAGGGTCCAAACCCTAAACCCTAAACCCTAAGTTACCAGCTTTAATGAACTATTCGTAAACCCTAAACCCTAAACCCTAAACCCTAAACCCTAAACCCTAAACCCTAAACCCTAAACCCTAAACCCTAAACCCTGAACGTAAGTTCGACTTCCCCCTACTTGCCGATGTTGCTACGGAAGTCAGCGTGCGCGCAAGAACAGCTTGCATCGCATGGCCCTTGTTTCATGGCATTAAGGTTTAGGGTTTAGGGTTTAGGGTTTAGGGTTTAGGGTTTAGGGTTTAGGGTTTAGGGTTTAGGGTTTAGGGTTAGGGGTTAGAGCTTATAGTAAGGAAGGTGGGGACCTTGGATCTCTAAGGTTGTGCCCTTGGGTTTGGGGACCCTTTGTAAAGATATCTTTAAGGGAATAGGGTTTAGGGTTTAGGGTTAGAATTTTGGGTTTAGGGTTTAGGGTTTAGGGTTTAGGTTAGGGTTTAGAGTATGACTCCCTTGATCATTGATGCCTCGCCGAAGTTTTGCTAAGGAGATCCGCGTGTGGGAGCTCAAGACGTCGCAGCTCCCAGATTTGAGGGCTAAACCGCAAGCCTTTAGCCCGAAACCCGATTGGGTTTGGGGTCTAGGGTGTAGGGTTTTCCAAATGAATACGTTCGGCTTAGGCTGGGTTTGGTTTGAAGTCGAGGGCTTATAAGGGAAGGATGACATGTTACACTTCTGGCAAACTGTCCTTGTGCCCACCTGTGAGGCTATTTGAGCTTTATGATTCTTATGGGAACCCCGCAATACACCCCCAAGCCTACATCCTATGTAAACCCCAAACCTTTAAACCGCCCGACCCTCAACCCAAGAGAGGGTTTGGGTTTAGGGGTCTAGGGTTAAGAGTTTAGGGTTTGCCAATGTCCCGCGCACACCGCCACACGGGACGTGCGTGTTAGCTCTCTCGCCCAACCCACCCACCCAAAACTCAACCCCAAGGGGGTTTAGGGTTTTGGCTAGTGATTGTATGCCGGGGTTTAGGGTTTGGGATTGTAGGGTTTAGGGTTTAGGGTTTAGGGTTTAGGGTTTAGGGTTTAGGGTTTAGGGTTTAGGGTTTAGGGTTTAGGGTGTAGGGATCCAAACCCCCAAGCTGTAAACTTTAGGAGGCCTGGGCCAGAGCCGCATCCAAAATCCTGAGAGGATAACTCTACAAGGTTCAGACGTGGGGTTTAGGGTTTAGGGTTTAGGGTTTAGGGTTTAGGGTTTAGGGTTTAGGGTTTAGGGGTCAAGGCTTAGGGTTCAAGGTTTAGGGTTTCGCCTCAACTCACCATGGTCCGCGTTGCCGCTGCCCGGAGGGTTGGTCTCTACAACGCTGAGCACCCTGCATCCTAAACCCTCGGCCCTCAACCCTACACCCTAAACCCTAAACCCTAAACCCTAAACCCTAAACCCTAAACCCTAAACCCTAAACCCTAAACCCTAAACCCTAAACCCTAAACCCTAAACCTGAAAGCCCAAGTGTACCCTGAGCCCTGGTCCCTCAGCCCTCTTCTGCATTCGCCTCATTGGAGAAAAGATCCCGCTGAAGAAGTTTAGCTCCTGAGGCCTTGACCCCAAATCCTCAAGCCCTGAACCCTGAACCCGAAGCCCTAAACCCTAACCCCTATACCCTACCTCGGGGTTTAGGCTACGCGAGACATCTCAGGTAGTTGTAATCGGGCCATCTCAAGACGAAATCAGAGCAGCATCACAGACAGAACGATCAAAATCCTAGACCCTAAGCCCTCAGCCCTGAACCCCCTTAAAGCCCTAAAGCCTGAACCCTAGAAACCTTAAACCCTAAACCCTAAAGCCTAAACCCTAAACCCTAAACCCTAAACCCTCAACCCCATTAACAAGCACGCTTTTAGAGCCATGGCGCACAAGAACCTGCGGGGCTGCAAGAAGCCGAAAAGAGAGTCGTTGAGGCCCCGAGCCCCCTGAACGGTAAACGCGAGAGGGTTTAGGGTTTAGGGTTTAGGGTTTAGGGGTTAGGGTTCAAGTAGGGTTTAGGGTGTAGGGTTTCGGGTTTTGGGTTTTGGTTTTAGGGTTTAGGGTTAAGGGTTTAGGGACCACGCGAAACCATAAGCCCCTGAAGCCTGAACCACGCCCCTAACAATGGTTAGAGGTTTCGGGTGCGGTGCCCCCGGAAGCCCCCCCCCCCCCCCCCCCCCCCCCCCCCCCCCCTCGCCATGAGTTGGTTCGAGGTCGGCGTTTGGGGTTTAGGTTTGGGGTTTAGGTTAGGTTTAGGGTTGAGGGTTTGGGGTTTTAGGGTTTAGGGTTGAGGGTTTGGGGTTTTAGGGTTTATGGATTAGGGCCCACATTCCCAAGGACTTTCCTTCGGGGGTTGTAGCGTTAGGGATTCCAGGGGCCGAGGGAAAATGCTGTACCTGAAACCTTCCCTTCAATCCAAAAACCTTTTAAACGGACCCTAACACCCGCTAAACCCAAACCCCTAAACCCTAAACCATAAACCCTAACCCTAAACCTAAAAACCCAAACCCTAAACCCTAAACCTAAAAACCCTAAACCCTAAACCCTAAACCCTAAACCCTAAACCCTTAACCCTAAGCCCCTAAACCCTAAACCCTAAACCCTAAACCCTAAACCCTAAACCCTAAACCCTAAACCCTAAACCCTAAACCCTAAACCCTAAACCCTAAACCCTAAACCCTGAACGCCCTGAACCCCCTGAGCCCCTGAGCCCCTGAAGCCCGTAGCCCCTAAACCCCAGAAATCCTAGAAACCCTAGAAACCCTCGAAACCCCAGAAACCCTCGAAACCCTAGAAAACCCTCGAAACCCTCCAAACCCTACAAACCCCAGAAACCCTGGAAACCCTAGAAACCCTAGAAACCGTAAACCCTAAACCTTGAACGCCAAAAACACTTCGCGACGGTGGTGGGCTCCTGGTTTAACCCCAAACCGTAAGGGGTTTGGAGGTTTAGGGTTTTAGGGGTTTAGGGTTTAGGGTTTAGGGTTTATGGTTTAGGGGTTTAATTTAGGGGTTTAGGGCTTTAGGGCTTTAGGGTTTAGGGTCTGGGTCTGACGGACTACCTACGCCCAGGTCTGAGGAGGCTCTGTTCACCAGTACTCCTATAGCGCAATAGGGTTGTGGGATTAGGGTTTAGGGTTTAGGGTTTAGGGTTTAGGGTTTTTGGGGTTCAGAGCTGACAGCTTAGCATGTCGCATTCGCTGAACCCAAAGCCACAAATCCGAAGCCACACGCTCTTCACACCCTCCAGGAAGCAGATCAAGAAAGAAAAGGAGAAGCCGCTGCGGCTGACATGAGGGTTGCGAATATTCTTAGGGGTAGAATTCCTAAGAAACAGCAAAAATGTTCTTTGCTAGGGTTCCAAGTTCAGTATAGTATTGGGGTCCATTGCTTGGGGCTTGGGATTTAGGGTTTTTTGGGTTTTATGATCTTTTTTCGGTCAGGGTTCAGGGTTTGGGGTTGGGGTTAGGGTTTAGTGCTGGAACCCTGCCGGTTTCACTTAACACTAAACCCTGAACGAAGTCTCTAAACCCCACCTTACGCCGAGACCGTTGTGGCCTTAGGAGGCTCGGGAAGATTGGAAGTTGGGGCGCGAGGAGTGAGAGGAAGGGTTTAACCCGAAACCCTAAACCCTAAACCCTAAACCCTAAACCCTAAACCCTAAACCCTAAACCCTAAACCCCAAACCCTAAACCCTAAACCCTAGCCAAGGAAGCAGCAGAAGAGGAAGCGCAAGCAAGACCAAAGCGTCGACGAGTGGCCGCCCCAGATTAGGTTGCAGGGCTCAGGGCTTAGAGTTTCAATACCTCAAACCCGAAACCCTAAACCCTAAGCCCCAAACCCCCTAAACCCGAAGCCCCTAAACCCTAAGCCTTTCATGTACCTCCAGGCCGTCGCTTAACCCTCTCCCTAAACCCTGAACCCTGAACCCTGAACCCTAAACCCTAAATCCGGCCCCCGCGCCGCCCGTGGTCCAGGGCGGAGCCCGCGTCGCACTAAAGCGCTAGCTTTAAGGGGCGAGCGCCCGAGCCGCCGACCCCGCCCAAAATTGCTTCAAATTCGCGCGGGGCCCTTCGGGAGGTCTCCGAAACGGCATCCAAGGGGACGCAACACGCGGTGGTGCGAAAAGCACGAAAACCTCGTAAAAACCATGGGTTTTTACGAAAAACCGAGGCCACAAAACACCCGCAGCACCCCATTAAACCCTCACGGGCGCGCATCATCGGCCCTAGCTTTTCACATGGGGCGCGCGCCAGGCCGAAACCACGTTTTTCAAGGTTTGGGGGGGGTACCGGAAGCCCAAAACCAGGCGAGCATCATGAGCATCAGCAGCCCTGGCCCGCGGGCCCAAGGCAATAAAAAACGCTGAAAAACGCTGAAATCACCGTAAATACCGTGTTTTTATGAGGTTTTTCACGCGTGCCTCCGACCCCCACCCCTGTTGCCCTTGACCCGCCCCCAAAGTGCGCATCATCGAAACCCACGTCCGGGGGGGGGTCTGCTGATGCTGCTGATGCGCGGGGTCCGGGCGCATCATCGAGCCATCGCTTCTCTTGGGCTTCGTGGGGGGGTCCGGGCCCACGGCCCAGAGACCCAGCTGATGCTCATGATGCTCGGTTTGGGGGGGTGTTCCAACAGCAGAAAACCTCGTAAATACCGAGTGTTTTGTGGGTCCACGTAAAAACGCCCCTAAAATCGCTCATTTTACGCGCTCGAACGGCTTCGTGCCTACAAAACACCCGAACAGCAGGACCCCCGAATGCCCTTAAGGGCATTCGGGGTCTTGCTTTTGGGGGTTTCGTGGGCACGCAAGCGTTCAAGCACATACAATCGGCGTGTTTAAGGGGGTTTTGGATGGCCTGGGGGAGGCCGCTGATGCTCATGATGCTCCCTTTCCTGGGTCCCAAAAGGCTTCCCAAGCCCAAAAACACGTGTTTACAGCGTTTTCTGAAGGTTTTTCGAAGGCAAAACGCATGCATAGAATGCTTTTAAGGCCCCCAAACCAACCCCACTGATGCTCCTGATGCGGGTGCGCGCGCGCGCGCGCGGCGCGCGCGCGCGCGCGCGCCGGGGGGGGAGGGGGGGGGAGGGAGGGGGGGCGAAGGCAGGAGAAAGAGAGACAGAGAGAAGGAGAGGACAAAGACACGGGAAAGAGAAGACAGTGCCAAGGTTCAAGGTTTCGTGCTTTGGGGGGCGGGGGCCGGCCCGTGCCGCTAGGCCTGAAATTTAAGAGCCTCCGGCTCAAGCCGCCGACCCCGCTGGAGCATAGTTGAGAGGTCTAAACCCGCTCGCATGGTTCGAAGATCATCCCAGCCTGCTCGGCAGAGTTTTGTGAAACGTTTGGGGGGGGGGTAGGGGGTAGCACCAGGACAAGCTCAAGCCAAAAAGACAGGGGGTGGGGGGTTGGGGGGGGGGTGGGGGGGGGGGGGGGGTGGGGGTCGGGGGGGGGTGGGGGGGGGGGTGGGGGGGGGGGGGGGTGGGGGGGGGGTGTGGGGGGGGGGAGGGGGGGGGGGGGTGGGGGGGGGTCGGGTGGGGGGTGTGGGGTGCAGAAAACGCTACGCTGTGCGGGTGGCACGGTCCTCCATGAAAAAACTGTGCACCGACCCACCTCCTCAAACCCATCACCAACACGCCGCCGGGTTCGGCGGACCCTGCCCCTTGCCCCCTGAACCCTAAACCCTAGACCCTGAACCCTGAACCCTAAACCCTAAACCCTAAACCCTGGACCCTGAACCCTAAACCCTAAACTAGTAGGCTAGTCACGTGCCACGGGACCCTCGCAGGGTTTAGGGTCTAGGGTTTGGGGGTTTAGGGTTTAGGGTTTAGGGTTTAGGGTCTAGGGTTTAGGGTTTAGGGTTTAGGGTTTAGGGGTTTTAGGGTTTGGGGTTTAGGGTTTAGGGTTTAGGGTTTAGGGATTAGTTGATATTATTAAGGGGTGAAAGTCCGGGGAATGTTTCGAGGAGGTTCGGGAAGATTCGATGGTTTAGGGTGTAGGGTTAGGGGCTTAAGGGTCTTAGAGATCATGGGTAAAAGGGTTTGGGAGTTTCAGGGTTCAAGGGTCTAAGGGCTAAACCCTAACCTTAAACCTGAAACCCTAAACCCTAAACCCTAAACCCTAAACCCTAAACCCTAAACCCGAAATCCAAATCCTAAACCACCCCCTCAACGCCCCTAGGAACGAGAACCCGCTCGCCGGCCTGCGCAAGTGGCAGAAGAAGGCGCAACCTAAACCCCAAACCCTAAACCCTAAACCCTAAACCCTAAACCCCAAGCCCTAAACCCTAACCCTAAACCCTAAACCCTAAACCCTAAACCCTAAACCCTAAACCCTAAACCCTAAACCCTAAACCCTAAACCCTAAACCCTAAACCCTAAACCCTAAACCCTAAACCCTAAACCCTAAAACCTAACCCCTAAACCCCAAGCCCTAAACCCTAAACCCCAAACCCTAAACCTTAAGCCCTAAACCCTAGACCCCAAACCGTGGCAATGTGGCTTGGCACGTCTAGGCTTCAGGGTTTAGGGGTCTAGGTGGTGGAGAGTTTCGGGGTGCCCCAAAGCTTCAAGTAAAACTCAAGCAATTCAACCCGAGGTACCCCAAACCCCAAACCCCAAACCCCAAACCCCAAACCCCAAACCCCAAACCCCAAACCCCAAACCCCAAACCCCAAACCCCAAACCCCAAACCCCAAACCCCAGACCCCAGACCCCAGACCCCAGACCCCAGACCCCAGACCCCAGACCCCAGACCCCAGACCCCAGACCCCAGACCCCAGACCCCAGACCCCAGACCCCAGACCCCAGACCCCAGACCCCAGACCCTCAACCCCAAGCCCTAAACCCTAAACCCTAAACCCTAAACCCTAAACCCTAAGCCCTAAGCCCTAAGCCCTAAGCCCTAACCACGAAGCCCTAAGCCCGAAGCCCTAAGCCCAAATTCCTCAAAACGGGGGTGGGGGAAGGGTTAGAACTCACGCCTCGAAGTTCCTCTCCATAGGAGGCGTTAGGGTTTGGGGTTTAGGGTTCAGGGTTTAGGGTTTAGGGTTTGAGTTTAGGGTTTTGAAGCTTCAGTCAACGTGTTTACGCCGCTCCCGGTGTAGGCTTCGCTTTGGGCATGCCCACGTCTCATCTCAACCCGAACAAAAGCCCTAAATCCCAAGTCCTGCACCCCAAGTCCTGAGCCCGAAGCCCAAAACCCTTAACCCTCAACCCTAAGCCCTAAACTCTAAACACCACGGTTTGCCTTCAGCATTTACACCTTTCATGGACCCTGGCCCAAAGTAGGGCCCATAGCCCACAAGAGTTCCCCTTAAGCCTCAATTGGGGAGCCTTGACAACCCTAAACCCCAAACCCTAAACGCTCAAATCTAAACTTTTGGGTACCCCAAACCCTAAACCCTAAACCCTAAACCCTAAACCCTAAACCCTAAACCCTAAACCCTAAACCCTAAACCCTAAACCCTAAACCCCAAACCCTAAACGCACAAAGCAAACCCTAAACCAAGGCACGCAGCCTTGGTGGTTCTTCGTGGGGTCCCTCTAAAACCCTGAACCCCGAAACCCTAAGCACTAAACCCTAAACCCTAAACCCTGAGCCCTAAACCCTAAACCCTAAACCCTAAACCCTAAACCCTAAACCCTAAACCCTAAACCCTAAACCCTAAACCCAAAACCCTAAACCCTAAACCCTAAACCCTAAACCCTGAGCCCTAAACCCTAAACCCAAGTGGTACTGGGAATCTGGGGGAGATAGGCGTCCTCTATAATCCCTTGAGGGGTATGGGCCCGATTCAGCTTCAGGGCTATGTAGGGTTCTCTTTTTGGGTTTCAGGCTTTGGTTTTCGGGTTTCGGGTTTAGGGTTTAGGGCTTAGGGCTTTAGGGCTTAGGGCTTGGGGGGGCTCAAAGGCCTAGACCTTGCTCCCAGAACTGCCTCTCATGATTGGAGGCCCTGCGGGCAGAAGAGAAAGAGAAGAAGGCAGCCACGGGAGGTTAGCAACCTTGGGCTTCGGGCTTTAATCTTCTAAACCCGAAGCCCTAAGCCCTAAACCCTAAACCCTAAACCCTAAACCCTAAACCCTAAACCCTAAACCCTAAACCCTAAACCCTAAACCCTAAACCCTAGCCCTAAACCCTAAACCTGAACCGGCCCTCAACACTCTAAACCCTGACCCGAAATGCCCCGGCATTCTGAGGAAGCCCTTAGCTCAAGAAGGTTTGGTTTTTGGGTTTAGGGCTTGGTTTCAAACCCTGAGATGAGAAAAAAGGACATAAGCACAAAAGCATTTCATAGGGATATCCCTGCCTTACTGTATCCCTGCCTTACTGGGCTTCACTATAAGGGGGTTTATATGGGAGATCCCAATCCTAATTTTTGCCTATGTGCTTTTTTGGGGCCCTGTGAGATATTCTGACCTGCCGTATCTCTACTACAAGCGCTGTGAGCTCGGCTTCTTCTGCCTTTCAACCGATGCGGATCTTCGGCAACCTTCACCTGCATCTCTGCTTCCTAAACCCTAAACCCTAAACCCTAAACCCTAAACCCCAAACCCTAAACCCTAAACCCTAAACCCTAAACCCTAAACCCTAAACCCTAAACCCTAAACCCTAAACCCTAGACCAACAACCCTAAACCCTAAACCCTAAACCCTAAACCCTAAACCCTAAACCCTAAACCCTAAACCCTAAACCCTAAACCCTAAACCCTAAACCCTAAACCCTAAACCCTAAACCCTAAGCCCTAAGCCCTAAGCCCTAAACCTCAACTTAACTGAGGGTCACCTAAGCCTGCTCCGCTGTTTATGCACGGTGAGCGCCCTATTCGCTGCACAAGCCCAGCCTGACAGGGATTAGGGAACGTTGGCGCTTCAGTTGTTCTGGGTTGGGGTTTATTGAAATTATTCAGGGTTCAGGTCCGGGGAAGGTTTCGAGGATAGTTTCGAGGAGTTTCGGGGAGTTTTCGGTTTTTGGACTTGAGAGTTTAGGGTTTAGGGTTTAGGTTTAGGGTTCAGGGTTTGGAGGATGCTTCTTCTCCCGAGTTCTTCTCTTGGGGCGGAGTTTCTCAAGCCGCCTGTCGCGATTTGCTCGGTTACCTCTCCTCCCTGTAAAGCCTCCCTAAACTTTGAACGAACTAAACCCTCAACCCTAAACCCTGAACCCTGAACCCTGAAGCCTAAACCCTAAACCCTAAACCCTAAACCCTAAACCCTAAACCTGAAACCTGAAACGTGAAACCCTAAACCCTAAACCCTAAACCCCTAAACCCTAAACCCCAAACCCTAAACCCTAAACCCTAAACCCTAAACCCTAAACCCTAAACCCTAAACCCCCAAACCCCCAAGCCCTAAACCCTAAGCAATGTAACGCCCCCAAATCGCCGCAGTCTGACTGGGAGGCTGCCACGGCGCAACAGACGGCAGCTCCTCGGGCAGCGAAGCAGAAGCAGGCCCCCGTTCGAGGGAGCCCTAGGCCCTAACCCCCAAGCCCTAAGTCCCTGAAACCCCCAAACCCTAAACCCCTAAACCCTAAACCCCTAAACCCTAAACCCTAAACCCTAAACCCTAAACCCTAAACCCTAAACCCTAAACCCTAAACCCTAAGCCCCAAACCCTAAACCCTAAACCCTAAACTACAGAGTGGAAAGACAGAGACAAAGAGCCGGCTCTGGAAGAGCTGGCGCAGGATCTGGCGGTGGTCGCCCAGTTCTCAGGCTGTCGGGTCCCCAACCAACACCGGTACCTTCACTTTGTTTAGGGTTGAGGGTTTAGGGTTTAGGGTTACTTGGAATTAATTCTTAATTCTTGGGCACGACAAGTCCTAAGAAGCAGCAAAACTTTTTTTTGCTAGGGTTCCAAGTTCAGTATCGTTTACTAATTGGGTGAGATCTTGGGTTTACAGGGGCAGGATTGCCCCGGAGGTGGGAGGTATGGAGCTTAGGGGTTTAGGGGTTTAGGGGTGTAGGTTCTAAGGTTAGAGGGTTAAACCCTTACACCCCCGAAGCCGAGCTATTCTTGTCCCATGATCTTTTCATTCACATAGTCGAAGTAGCCATAGTGCTAGTAACTACACTACTGCTGCATTCCTTGTTGTTCCTTTGAGCCCCGAAGCCGTAAGTCGGGTATTGGGGCCCTAACAACTCTAAACCCTAAACCCTAAATCCCAAATTTTGCCTTCCGATTGAGTGCTCAAGTTCTCCGATGACCAGGCTACACCGCCTCCTGCGGAAGTTGCGCCCAGCGAGGGGCCAAAGACTCCAGCTGCCAAGAAGGCGATCAACTCCTGCAAGGGCTTAGGGTTTAGGGTTTGGTAGGGTTTAGGGTTTAGGATTAGGGTTTAGGCTTTAGGATTTAGGGTTTGGGGCGTAGGGTTGTGGGTTTAGGGGGTTGGTAGGGTAGGGTTCAGCTGGTTCGGGCGGCGAGGTTCCTGTGGTCACTTCTCTACATAGTTGTCCCCTTAGGGGTCTCTTAGAAAACGCGAGCATGCCAGAAGACTACTGGAACAAGTCGAACTTATCCCAGTACTCTTACACGATTTGGCCCTATGTATACCAGGTTGTCTTACGGGTGCTTAGCAGGGAATCTGGGAATTAGGTTCCCACAGAATCTGTAGAGGGTCAGGTTAGGCAAGGTACTTAAATGCCTGACTCGAAACTCGTAACCCTAAACCCTAAACCTTATAAGCCCTAAACCTTCTAAACCCTGTAAGCCTTGTAAACCCTAAACCCTGAACTCCTAAAGCCTAAAGCCTAAAGCCTAAAGCCTAAAGGCTAAAGCCTAAAGCCTAAAGCCTAAAGCCTAAAGCCTAAAGCCCAAAACCCCAAAACCCCAAAACCCCAAAACCCCAAAACCCCAAAACCCCAAAACCCCAAAACCCCAAAACCCCAAAACCCCAAAACCCCAAAACCCCAAAACCCCAAAACCCCAAAGCCCCAAAACCCTAAACCTTGAACAAGATTCTGCAAGCCTAAACCCTAAACCCTAAACCCTAAACCCTAAACCCTAAACCCTAAACCCTAAACCCTAAACCCTAAACCCTAAACCCTAAACCCTAAACCGTAAACCCTAACCCTAAACCCTAAACCCTAAACCCTAAACCCTAAACCCTAAACCCTAAACCCTAAACCCTAAACCCTAAACCCGAAAAATTTAAGAGCCTCCGGCTCAAGCCGCCGACCCCGCTGGAGCATAGTTGAGAGGTCTAAACCCGCTCGCATGGTTCGAAGATCATCCCAGCCTGCTCGGCAGAGTTCTGTGAAACGTTTGGGGGGGGGGTAGGGGGGAGCACCAGGACAAGCTCAAGCCAAAAAGACAGGCGGGTCGGGGTGGGGGGGGTGGGGGGGGGGGGTGGGGGGAGGTGGGGGGGGGGTGGGGGGGTGGGTGGGGGGGGGGGGGGGGTGGGGGGTGGGGGGGGGGGTGGGGGGGGCGTGGGGGGGGGGTGGGGGTGGGGACCGAAAACGCTGCTCAGGGCGCCCCTACCCCCCTGTGCTGAACCGCCTGTTTACGCTGTGTGGGTGGCGCGGTCCTCCACGAAAAAATTGTGCACCGACCCCCCCTACCCCCCCCCCCCGCGTTTTGGGGGGTGAGGGAGGTTCACCTCCTTTTCCCATCCAACACGCCGCCAGGGTCGGCGTACCCTAATCCCTAATCCCTAAACCCTGAACCCCTAAAATACAAGCAGCACTGTGAGGAGCTTCGGCTACGGAACGCGCAGCTCCGCCAAAACCGGAAGCTCTACCAGGAGATCTCCGCCGACGAGTCTGAGGGGGTAGGGTTTAGGGTTTAGGGTTTAGGGTTTAGGGTTTAGGGTTTAGGGTTTAGGGTTTAGGGTTTAGGGTCTAGGGTTTAGGGTTTAGGGTTTAGGTTCAGGGTTTAGGGTCTAGGGTTTAGGGTTTAGAGTTTAGGGCTTCAGGGCTTAGGGCTTGGGGCTTTAGGGCTTTAGGGTTTAGGGTTTCTGAGGTTTGGGAATTGGGGCTTTAGGGCTTTAGGGTTTAGGGTTTCTGAGGTTTAGGGTGTGGGGGTTTAGGTTTTCGGGCTTAGGGTTGAATGTTTGTGTGGGGTCTCGGGGTGGATACGGTTTAGGCCGTGTTGTGCCGTTACATGTGGTGAGATGCGGTTTAGGGTTCAGGGGTTTCGGGTGTAGGGTTTAGAGGGCCTACCACAAGGAAAGATGCAGAGGAGACCCTGTAGTGTAAACCCTAAAACCTTTTAGGGTTTAGGGTTTTGGGTTTAGGGTTTAGGGTCTAGCCCTAAACCCAAAGCCCCAAACCCTACTTGAAGGATCAGGGGTGAGTGGGCTTGTAAGTAAGGTAACTACACTCATCGTTACTTACATTCGCAGTTGAGGCACTAATATCCCTACTTGCTAAGTGCGCCGATCCTCCAAGTATAGACCTTGAACCAAAGCCTCATTCCAAACCCAAAACCCTAAACCCTAAACCCTAAACCCTAAACCCTAAACCCTAAACCCTAAACCCTAAACCCTAAACCCTAAACCCTAAACCCTAAACCCTAAACCCTAAACCCTAAACCCTAAACCCTAAACCCTAAACCCTAAACTGCCTCGAGCTTCTTCTGGTAGACGGCCTTGGTGTCCTCACTGACGGTCTTCTTCGCGGGCTCTGGCCCTGGGATGCCGGCTTCCCTGGGCCCAGTTCCGTCTGCAACTCAACCATGCAGACTTGGCTTAGGGTTTAGGGTTTAGGGTTTAGGGTTTAGGGTTTAGGGTTTAGGGTTTAGGGTTTAGGGTTTAGGGTTTAGGGTTTAGGGTTTAGGGTTTAGGGTTTAGGGTTTAGGGTTTAGGGTTTAGGGTTCTCGAGATCAGCCAAGTCGCCTTTGACAGGTGGAAGCATGACAAGCAGAGCCGCCAAGTATAAAAGATGTTCAATATTGCAGATTTTGCCCTGGTGCAGAGTATATATGTCTTAGATACAGCAGATTAAGCCCGAAACCTAAAGCCTAGGGTTTTCGGAATTTAGGGCTTAGGCTTGGAAACCTAAACCCTGAAACCCTAAGACCCTAAACCCCAACCCTGAACCCACAATCCTCAAAGCCTAAGCCCTAAACCCTAAAGCCCATAACGCTAAGGCCTAGAGCATAGGGTTGGGCATCGGGTTGCGGTTTTATTTGGGGGTATAAAAGATGTTCAATATTGCAGATTTTGCCCTGGTGCAGAGTATGTCTTAGATACAGCAGATTAAACCCGCAACCCAAAGCCTCTTTAGAGCTTCGGGTTTTAGGGGTTTAGGGCTTAGGGCTGAGGCTTTTTGGGTTTTAGGGCTTAGGGTTTTGAGGAAAACGGCTTTAGGTGTAAGGGTTTTAGGAATTTTGGGGTTTAGGCTTGGAAACCTAAACCCCGAAACCCTAAACCCTAAACCCTAAACCCTAAACCCTAAACCCTAAAACCCTAAAGCCCTGGAGCCCTAAAGCCTTAAAAAAAAAAAAACCGAGGTTTCGGGTTCTCGGGGCTGCTAAGGGGTTTAGGGTTTAGGGTTTAGGGTTTAGGGTTTAGGGTTTAGGGGTCTTTCGGCTTCTTGGGGGGACCTTGGGGTTCTCAGGGCTCTGGGTGTTCGCAAAGTTCAATCAAAGTTCAATCCGCCTCGAAAAACAAAAACCACAAAACACCCCCCCCCCCCCCAATTTTTCCAAACCCTAAACCCTAACCCTAAACCCTGAATATCCATACGATTACAAGAATCCAGAATGGGAAAGCACGGCCACTGCTCTGTTTGGGCCATGTGGGGCTAAACCCTAAACCCTAAACCCTAAACCCTAAACCCTAAACCCTAAACCCTAAACCCTAAACCCTAAACCCTAAACCCTAAACCCTAAACCCTAAACCCTAAACCCTAAACCCTAAACCCTAAACCCTAAACCCCAAACCCTAAACCCTAAACCCTAAACCCCAAACCCTAAACCCTAAACCCTATACCCTGAGACCTTCTACACTGATGTCAGCTTGACAGGAGTCTGGTCGCATCCTTCTTGTTGGCGAAGGCTGCGGTGTTTTTTTTTTTTTTTGTGTCTTTGGGGTTTCGAGCTCAGGGTCAAGGGCTTAGGGTTTGGGGCTTTGGGTTTAGGGCTTTGGGTTCGGGTCTTAGGGCTTCGGGCGTTGGGTTTGAGCAGTAGGGTTGACTGGTTTTTTGGGCTCAAGGTTTCGCCTCTAGGAAGCTGACCCTGCCCCCCCCCCCCCCCCTCCCCCTTTCAAATGCTCAGGGTTTAGGGTTTAGGGAGTTTAGGGTTTCGGGTTGCGACGTGGCTTCTTCCAATTCCTAGCACTCTGAACGCTTGAGCTCTTTTCTTTTGAGCTTCCCTAAAGCCAGAACCCAAAACCCAAAACCCCAATACCAAAGCCTAATTCCTCAACCCTAAACCCGAAACCCTAAGCCCTAAGCCCTAAGCCCTAAGCCCTAAGCCCTAAGCCCTAAGCCCTAAGCCCTAAGCCCTAAGCCCTAAGCCCTAAGCCCTAAGCCCTAAGCCCTAAGCCCTAAGCCCTAAACCCTAAACCCTGAACCCTAATCCTACTTCAGTCCCTTGAAGCTCGAGGCAACTTCAGCTTTGCTCGCGCGCTCTGCCAAGTCCGCGGATCAGGCGGCGTCCGCAGTTGGGTGCAAGTTCTTGGAAGAACTCTGAACCTAAACCCAAAACCCAAAACCCTAAACCCTAAGCCCTAAGCCCTATGCCCTGAACGACCCTGATCCCCCCGAACCCCTCCCTGTTGGGGTCCTTCGTGGAAGGAGCAATCTCGGGTTTAGGGTTTAGGGTTTAGGGTTTAGGGTTTAGGGTTTAGGGTTTAGGGTTTAGGGTTTAGGGTTTTAGAGCCAATCCCTATGCCATTAGCCCTCAACCGTACACTCAAATTGTAGCCGCTACCATGACAGGTACCAGAAAGGGTACCTTTTTTCGGACCAACCTTATGCCCTAAACCCTAAACCCTAAACCCTAAACCCTAAACCCTAAACCCTAAACCCTAAACCCTAAACCCTAAACCCTAAACCCTAAATTTTAGGCCTAGCGGCACGGGCCGGCCCCCGCCCCGCAAAACAGGAAACCTCGAAGCGGGCATCGTTTTGTTTTTGTTTTTCTGCTCCGTCTTTATTCCGCTGCCCTGTCTGTCACCCCCCCCCCTCTCTCCTCTCTCACCATCTCTCTCCTTCTGTCTATGTTGGTGTCTCCTTTTCTTTTTGTCCGTTTCCATTTCAATTCAATGTATTGCTCCCTTTCTCGTTTCTCGCTTTCTTTCTTGCTCCCACTCTTTCTCCCTTTCTCCCTTTGCCTCTTTCTCCCTGTGTCCCTCTTTCCCTCTCTCTCTCTCTCTGTCTCGCTCGCTCTCGCTCTCTCCCTCTCGCTCTCACTCTCACTCTCTCTCTCTCTCTCTCTCCCTCCCTCTCGCTCTTCCCCTTCCCCCCCCCCCCCCCCCCCCCCCCCCCCCCCCCCCCCCCCCCCCCGCCCGCGCGCGCGCGCGCACCCGCATCAGGAGCATCATTGGGGTTGGTTTGGGAGCCCAAAAGACAT